>VDFB02086081.1:209790416-209809679 GCA_007258455.2 Sequoia sempervirens | reverse complement strand
ATTGAAATACATAAGACAACTCCATATACCCCCCAATAGAATGGAGTTTTAAATATAATGAACACAACATTGATGGAGAGGACTAGGAGTACACACAATGGATCTAGCCTTGAACATAATTTTTGGGCTAAAACTATTGCCACCACTTTCTACATGATTAACATGTCTCCTACTTCAACGCTTGTAGATAAGACACCCATGGAGGTATGGTTTGGTAAAAATATTTTGTTGAGTCATATTCAAGTATTTGATTGTCATGCATATGCTCATGTGGCTAAGGAGAAGAGGTCTAAGTTGGAGAACAATGCAATAAAGAATATCTTCATCAGTTATGAAATCATCGAGAAAGGGTACAAGCTTTGGGATCCTATGGCCAAAAGGGTTTTGTATAGTATAAATGTGATTTTTAGGGAACTCGTTACTCCTATAGTTGTTTTATAGCTAGAGAAAGAAGAAAAGAAAGATGATGTGGTTCATCTTCCTCCTACCCTTGATAAAGAAGAACCAAAAAAATATGTTGGATTTGATGATGAGAGCTCGAGCAACTTTGAAAGTTTAGAAGAAGATGAAGAGCCTCAACCTCAACCTTGAGGAGGTATACATAGATAAGGTGACAACCTTATAGGTTTCGATATTCATTGCATGATTCTAGTTGTATTTTCACTTTGATTTATGACACTGATGAGCCTAGAATCATAAGAAAAGATATGGGTATGAGTGATGGAAATTTTTGAATATAGGCCATGGATGAAGATATAGTTGTATTAAAAAGGAATGCCACTTTGGATTTGGTGCCCTTGCCTTATGGACATAAATCTATTGGTTACAAAAGGGAGTTCAAGAAAAAGTTTGTTTAGATGATAGTGTTGAGAGATATAAGGAAAGGTTGGTCATGAAGGGTTATTCCCAGGTTGAGGGAATTGATTATGGTGATATTTTTTATCTTGTTACAAAATTGACATCCATTATATTTTTATTATCACTTGTTGCATTGAAATTTTGAGATTGAACAAATGGATGTGAAGACAACTTTCCTTCATGGTGATTTGGAGGAAAAAATCTATATGTCACAGCCAGAGGATTACATTGTGAAAGGTACAAAAAAAATAGTTTGCAAATTGAAGAATTCTTTGTATGGTTTGAAACAGTCACCTGGGATGTGGTACCAAAAGTTTGATTACTTTGTTTTGAGTTTGGGATTTTTGAGATTGAAATTAGATCATTGTGTTTATTTCAAAAATTTCCATGATTACATTCTCATTATGACATTGTACATTGATGATATGTTATTCATTGGGAATGGTAAATCTTTAATTTATGATATGAAGTCTCATATTTTTGCACAATTTGGAATGAAGGATATAGGTGCAGCTAGATACATTTTGGGTATAGAAATTAAAATATATAGGGCAAACAAAAAAAATTGGTTAGGCTTGAGTAAGTGTGTGAAATCTGTGTTGGAGAGATTTAACATGTCAGCTTGTAGATTGTTGTGTGTTCCTATTGCAATGGGGACAAAGTTATCAATTTTAGATTGTCTAAAATATCCTAGTGAGGTGGATGATATGATGAGAGTACCTTATGCTAGTTTTGTTGATAGTTTGATGTATGCCATGCTTTGTAAAGACTAGACATTTCCCAAGCAGTGGGAGTCCTTAGCTAATTCATGGATAATCTTGGACGAGTATATTAGGATACAATAAAGATAGTATTCAGGTATTTATGAGTACTTTCGAGTATTCCTTAAATGTTATCATGGACATTCTATAGGATCATTTCATTCAATTTGTATTCGTGGATTCATGAATTTAGATTGGGCGGGTGACATTGACAACAAAAGATCCACTAGTGCTTACGTGTTTACTATGTTTGGTGGTGCTATCAGTTGGATGAGTAAGCAACAAGCTATAGTTGCTTTGTACACTACAAAAGTAGAGTACATGGTAGCTACTCATGCTTGTAAAGAATCCATTTGGCTTTGAAGATTGTGTTTGTATGTTGAGCTTGATGCAAGGATGATTACTATTTATAGTGACAGTTAGAGTGTTATTTACTTAGCAAAGAATCCAACCTTCCATGCTAGAACAAAGCATATTGATGTTCAGTTCCATTTTGTTTGGGACATCTTGAAAGATGGTAAGGCACATATTGAAAAAGTTGATACTTTGACGAATATTGCAGATTCCTTGACAAATCTAGTGAGCACATATAAAGTTCAGATGGTGTTCGGAGTCTATGGGCCTTTGGCCCCTAGCAGTTGATTGTCCAGTTAGATTGGATCTTGAAAGGTGTTTGAAAAGTGGGATAATTTTGGGAATTAAGGTGTCTCAACCTTTGCAATTTCCTACCATTAATTTATTAATTTAATTATGCCTATGTTGTAATTTTTTGCTCATATTTATTTATCATCTAATATGACTTGGCATGGCGAGTTACCAACATATTGAAAGGTGATATAGAAGGTGACAATTATGTTGTGGTCCCCACAAGGAAATGTAGGCATCCCACTTTGGGAAGAGATTCCTTGACATGTGTCAACATCTTTGAGGGATTCCTATGATGATTTTATGACAGATTCCTATGACGATTTTATGATGGATTCCTATGATGATTTTATGAGGGATTCCTATGATGAAGTTATGATGTGTAAGAGAAAAATTCTATGAGAAAACCAATCTAATATGGTATCTTTTAGAGACCATGTGAATAGTTTCTCTAATAGTGCATCTTGAAAAATAAACTCGCTATATAAAGCAGTGAAAGTAGAAACATGACTTTAATGATCTCCTTTTCCGCTATACTTTAAAATCTTGGTGCTTCAAATCCCTGTGGGAGGGGTGTAGCAAGAATATGGAATGCGAGTGGGTTTCCTCTATAGTATGGTGTGATTAATGGTTGCAAAGAGCTATTGATTAGATTGGAAAGTTGGCTTTGTAGTTGACCAGTATTTTGTAGAAGCTAGTTTAGAATAGGGTCTATAGTGTGTGTATGAATAGTGTAAATTTGAGATGCGTTATATGTAGTTGTTGTAGAAACAAGGGGTTGAGGAGCATCAAGATTTGCTCTAGGGAAACTTGAAGAAAATCCACTAGAAGGAACATCCATTGTAGACATAGATGTTGTTGTCACCATATGCACAATCAATACTAGTATTGACACAAAGAATTGTGTGCTAGTAAAATTGGATTGTGCATCTTGTGGGTTTCCTAAAATGAAAGTATACGATGAGACATTGTTGTGTACAATGTGTGCCAATCTACGAAGAAATTCAATTATTTTTTTATTTGAAATTAACATTTTGCAAATTGTACCCATAATAGGTGTTGCTTGTGTGAGAGTATCATTAGCTACAAGATTTTTAAAATTAAGCAAGTTTTCATCTAATGGTTGAATTTTTTGAAATGGAACATGCAAATAAAATTTGTAATCAAATCCACCATTCGAAGGAGGAGATTATGTGATGGTGAAATAGGATCAACAGAGATATAATCAGGAGGGGAATTTGGCATCCTTGTTGTGAACTGATCTTTTGAAAAATCTAGTCTGGTCTAGATAGGTGTGTTAAAAGGTTTGGATTGTAACATATTGTAATTTCAAATACTTCTTCTTATTATATCACTAGAATGAAGAGTTTGGGTTGTAAAAGTCATAAGAGTATTTACGATGCTTAATCTAACTATTGTTTGAATAACAAAAGAAAGAAGAGATTTTGATAATTATTTTTAAGTTTTTGTTTTTCTTCCAATAAAAAAATGAAGTTTACGTTCAAGAATGTCAGGTTTTTACACCCCAATTATGTAATTACTATTTACTATTACTATATAGGGTAAATGTGAATGTAATTTGTATTTTGATGGTGAATAAAATGTGCTTGCACTTTGTTATCAATGCATTATGAATGAACACTATTTCATTTAATGAAGAAATGGATATGTGTGAAATTGATGGTTATTGAATTAATATTCTAACTATGGAGATGTATTATGTGAAATGCATATTTTTTTGAATAGCTGACTACCTTGGGCATGTTTTGATAATGTGGATGTGTTCTTTTCTCCAGGCGGAGGGGAAGTATCACTCAGGAGAAGATCTTGGTCGGGTAACCGATAACATAAACTATCTGAGCATACACACACCACAGAAGGATAAGTGAGTTGAGTCATTATGTGGGAAGTAGGTAAGTCATCCTTAGTTTGATGTGTTTGCATTATCAAGGGTCTTGTTTACTATTGAGCACATTATAGGGTGATGTTATGTATTTGAGCTTGTGAGTCCTTCCTTATCTTACTGTGCTTGATTTTATCGTTGAATGAGTATTTGGGATATATGCATATATGCATATGTCGGCATACGCGTACGATGGATATAATGGGATGTCCATATGAGTGTGACGACATATGTATAGACATGCATATATGTATATAAATTTTATTATGATTGTAATTAGGGCTAAAATATTAAGGTTAATGCAATAAAGCATATAAATCAAACCCTAATAAACAATGAAGCACAAATGAACATAAAGACATAAAGCATAAAACAATATTACCAAATCTTCATGCCACCATTGATTCACCTCCATTGCACTTCTCCATTTTGCTTGAATATGATAATTGCCCTTAGATTTGAGTGTGCAATAATAAGCCTATGACAAGTGACTAGCAAAATATTGAAGATTGTTGTCTCATACTAGTAGCATGTACTTGCATAATATGTGTAGATAATGAAAATGACAAGGGTAAGGTCTTTTATAGAAAAGAAAAATTTGAATGAATGGTTGAGATTGGATGCCAATAAGATGTCTTAATCAATGACCAAGATTGAAAGTTGTAGTATGAAATAGGGTTAGGGCAAAATTAGGGCAATGATAAAGATGAAGGGTTGAGATTGAATTATGAGATAATTCAATCAAGGGCTAGGATTAAATGAGATGTCAAAAGATAAGATTTGGTGTGGAAGATAAGTTGGCACGAATAAAGAGGTGATAGGAGAAATTAAATAATAAAAATTATTTAATTTAGGTGGTCAATGAATAATTAAATAATTAAAATAATTATTTAATTATAGAGGAAAGTGACAAAGAGGAATCATTTTGAATTAAATAATGATTTAATTCAAAAATTCAAGAGAGGGACCAAATTAAATAAATAAAATTTATTTAATTTATGAGAGAAGAGGCTAATGAATAATTAAATACCAAAACAATTATTTAATTATAGTGGAGTGGATAAAAATTAAATAAATTATAATTCTATTTAATTTTAGAAAGAAGATGACTTAATTAGTGACATAATTAAATAAATAATTTTTTAATTAATCAAGGAGGAATACGTGATAGTAAAATGAATTTTCACTCAAATAATTAAAATTATTTAATTAATAGAAGAATTATGAAATTAGAAATAATTAAATAATTAAAATTATTTAATCATCAAAGACAAAAGGGGAAATGATGGAGAATTTAGAAATCAATGCACTTGGGACAATTTTTAGTGTCTACAATGATGTTTTGTGTCTTTGAGCTTTCCTCACGACATATCTATGTTAAAAGTATGTATGTATATGAGTATATACATACATTGATCCATGTGGAGCATAATCATATGCATGTATGTGTAAGTAGTAATTTACAAGCACACTCAATAATTTAGGGATCAATTATATATATATGTGAATATATATATATATATATATATATATATATATATATATATATATATATATATATATATATATATATATACATCTCTAACAAATGTGTATCGAATAGAATAGGAAAGAAAGGTAACCCGATATATATATGTGTAAACATGTAATATGTATATGAACGAGTATGTGTATAAGTGTGTGTTGGAATACATGTGTATATGCTTGATGGTGTAATTGAACGTGAGGCATGTATATATATATATATATATATGTACATAAATATATGTATACGTATATATACATGAACATAGATGAGTATATATATAGTCGATGTAACATATAATATTATCTTGCGTATATATATGTGAGTGAGAAGATATATATATATTTTTATACATATTGAAGTCCTTTTGTGTATTTATATATGAGAATACATTTTTATAAAAATATATATATACACGTAAGCATTAACGCTTATATAGAGGAGTGTGTTAATATATATATGTATGTATGTATGTATTTAACATATTATTATTATTATTATTGAGTGAATTCTTCCTTGTGAGTGTATATATGTGGCTATGCCACTAAGTATATATATACATCAAATTATTGGTATATATATAGGTGTGTATGCATGTATTTAGTAATACACACATATAAACGTATATATGTATTGATATTTGATATATCTTGAACATATATATTAGAATACGTATAGGTGTTGATATACGTTCTACCCTAGAATATATATACGTATAAGTGTATATGTGGATGTCAATGTGATCATGTTCTTTTGTATAACTAATGTATACAAACTAGTTGACAAAGGATAAATATACATATATATGCTAGTATATATATATATACATACATACATACTCACACACACACACACACACACACACACATATATATATATATATATAAATATAGCATTGATGCTATATGGTGATTTATATATATATGCATATATATATATATGTATGTATATCTATTTATATATGGTGATTTATATATATATGTATGTATTTATGTATATCTATTTATGTATGGTATTACATAACTTTTTATATATAGATATGTTGCTTTGAAGTCGATTATCAATAGCAAGTCGTTAGGCTGATTTATTTAAATAGATCATAAAGTGACTTGTATATAAGATATGCAAGTATTGCTCGACCAAATTATGTATGAGATAGTAAAGGTATTTAAAGGTTGACTTATACCCATATCAGGTAAAGAATGGAGGTCATTACACCTAAGTAAATGCGTTGGTTGATTCAAATGAAATCCAACACAAATAGTGGATAGTACGAATGAATAAAGTCGCACCCTCATTGCTAGTAACACATAAAAACATGGAAGACAAGATCAGTTTATGATAACAGTGATGAGACATGTTTAATTATGCAAATCTGTAATGTAAGAAGAATAAGACTTGGTTGACGCCTTAAGGGGAGATGTCTTTGACTTGGTAGCACTTAAAGCGCCATGTCTTTGAGCTTGAACCAACATTTGTTAAGACATGAGTAACTGGTTGATGACTTTGTCAAAGTGAATAAATATATGAATCAACTCACACCCAAGCTAAGTCGATGAAAGCACAGTGTCACAAATAGGTTATTGACTATTTTTAATTGAATGGAAACCACGCCAACTTTGAGAATAGTGTGGAGGCTTTGGCACCACCTTTGATTCCTTATACCTATAGATGTCTATTGTTGGAGAAAATTCGAATTATCCATGTGCAGATTTGAATAAGTCTCTATTTGTTGTTGATCAAGCAAGGTCGATTTGTAGATGTTTTTGTTGAGTATGAGCTTACATATTCACCACCTTTTTGCTATGATTTATGTGTTGCTATGCATGCTTGCTGCTGTCATAACTCGTGCCTAAACTATAGGCTGAGTAGTTACCAAATAACTATATAAATAGTGGTGCTTGATCATTATTGAGGACGCATATTGCTGCAAGTTTTTACTCTGCATTTTACCAGTTTTATTTGTGTGTGTGAGAGAGAGTTGTTGTTTGAGAGAATTATTCCATCAACTTAAGAGTTAGAAGTTCATTGTGATGTTTCTTGAGAAGCTATTATCAAGCTTGTTGCTATTTGGGAGAGGCTGCATTGTTTTTAATTGATTGGACAAGTGATAACAGGCATGAGGATATTATTCTTTGTTATTTTAAATTATGAATGAGTTGTTCTCCATGTATGCTTGATTTTCCTTTTCCAAGTACGTGCATTTAGAGAATTTAAAATATCATTGAAAAGGGAATAGACGATTTTATGTTGCTTTATGATGTGCTTGTATGTACTCCATAATAGGAGATTGGTGTTTATCATAGGTATTCTATACTAGATATGATTGAACATGAGCGACATATGTGCTACCCTTAGCTAAGTTATTGATTTAACTAGAGAAGCTTGAGTTTACTCCTAGGATTGTTTATCCAGTATGGGAGGGAGCTTGTGTACTTACTTGTTAAGTAGGTTTATTCCAAGTATGTTAAAATGGTGATAGGTTATATTTGGGATGATAGATTATCCATTGAAGGAAATAATTATACGTAGTTTAAGATGACCTTAAGTCAAATCAGCCCTGAGTAGTGTATGTGATAGATGACCTTCATTCAAAGTACCGAATGAGAACACTTTGGCCAAAGTAGTGTGACTGCCTTTGGCTCCACTGTCAGTTCACCATGATCTAGTATTACATGCTGGTTCCAGATTGTGGGATTACAAGTTCTAGTTATGTAGGAAAAAACACTATGCTTAGTTGGTTGTCGTTATTCGATTACTCTACCAATCTCTTCGTCGAAGGGAAGGGTCATCTATTGAGTGATAGATGTATGGGGGGACTGCATTAAGAGTCTGTGGTTGGCAGAAAAGCACTTGAGTGATGCTTCTCCTCCACAACAGGTGACAAAAGAACCAAGATTTGAAAGGAAGGATCCTGGACCATCTTACAGCTATTTGTTCTAAAGCTCATTTGAGCTATGTATGTAAATGTATGCATTCTTGTATTGTTGTAACTTGTGAAGTTATTGAAATGAAGTGGAATTTTTATTGTAATTTTCTATGGCATCTTGTCGTATATTCTCAATAAAGAAAGGAATTTTTTTATTGCATTGACTTGTTACATAGTTTATTTACTTGTATGGTGAAAACTTAGGAAATTTTTACTTCAGTGAAGGGTTGGCATGTTACACAGGTTCACCAAAATGCAGTGCATGAAAATTAATTTTTACGAAGGAATAAATCTTCCTTGAGAATCAATGATCTATACTAACATTAGGATGAATCAAAGGTTCTTCTACCTATATGATCTCCATCCTATTTTATTTTTTAGGAAAAAGGTGGAAGGCTTGTAGATATATTAATATTAATAAAATTTAGAATAGGTAATAGTTTATATGATCCCAAAACACCTTTACAACGATAAACTATCTGTCAGCCCCTAGTTTGCTATTGAAAATGAGCTGATTATATAAAATATTAAAAAACCCACAACAAAAAAATTATTTTTATGGACTGAAACTTAGATAGATTTAGGCATGAAGAAAGAAAAGTGAACTAAACACCCCTGCACGACCCCTGGACTGAATTCTCCCCTGGGTCTTCCTGCGTTATTAAGAACATATCTAGAACAGGCTCCCACACCCTTCTTATAATTATAAAATGATTATAATTAAAAATAAATGAAATGTTAAAATTTAAATAAAATATATATCCATTTATAATGAATTGGTGAAAATATATCTCTGTAATAGTAATTACAAACTAACATAAACATAAATAGAATGTACGGATCTCAAAGATGATTTTTTGACTTTTTGAAGGCCTCGACCATGGACACTAGTGAGTAGTGCAAACATCCATGTGTCACACTATCATTCAGTATAAATGCAAAATACAAGTCTAGAATATCTTGGAATTAGTGCCTACACACATGGAATAGATATTATGATATCACCATGCATAAGAAATTAAAATAATAGAAATAAAGGAAATATATTATGAAGCTTAAACTACAATAACCAAATAAAATCACTAAAAGATAAAATATGTTACCAAGATTGTTGCTTTCTTCTAACGTGAAGAACATGCACATAAAGAAAGAAGGGATACAATGTTTGGTTGGGTTGTTTAGGGGCTTGCCTTGGTCAAACCCTGATTTGATATTTCTACCTCCATGAACAACTAGGATTTTGATAATATTGAAAGAAATAATGAAAGTGATTGCTTCAAAGAAAGATGTAATGCCAAAGATACAAAAAGATCTTATAAGTATTGTGCTAACACTAGATATATCTAAATGCTAGCATAAATAAATTGTCTGCAACTTGAAGGATATAACAAAATGGACTATGATCACTTGGAAGTTGTCAAAAACCACCAAGAGAGATACAAAAGCTTTCATAATGCTGCCTTACTCAATCCCACCTTGAAAAGATAACATGCAATATGCCAAAAAATTGTTGTTCATTCCAAACTTGATAGCTTCTTCAAGAAATTGCAGAGTTCAATATGAGAGCATGAGTGTATGAGAGAAAATCAAACTCCTTTTTAAAAAAATAACAAATCAGGTTTTCTTGTTCAACATGATTGTCATGCAAAGGCATTACCTCAAGAGTATTCTTGGGAATATAATGCTCCAATGACCATTAGAGTCATAATTTTTTGTGAGATGCTAGCATGTCGTGCATGCATTCACATGTAGCACTCTTGTTTGAGAAAAATAGACTTAGAAAGATAATTATTATAAAAATGCTTGATAAATGACATTTTGGTGTTAACTCTTTACATTTAAAAGATTTTTACCATGAACTAAAAGAGGAGGACATTGTCTAGTGTGAAATTGAAAGGGTATGCAATTTACGACATTACACTAATATATACTATTTTTTATTTTTAGATTATTTTTAGAGATATGTGTATTATAAAATTTATGATAAATTTTATCCTTTAAAAAATATTATGGCTTTGTATAATATTTTATTTATTACAAGAATATAAAATATGTAGTTTTATTTATTAAAAAGTAGTTCAACATAAATTCTATATTTTAAAGAATTGTTAAAGTCTAATTCTTTTTCTCAATGCTCATCTTTCTTTCTTTCTTTTTTTTTTTTAATTCTAAAGACATGAAAAAATGATTATAAGTTTTTTTATTATTATTTTTATATAAATTATATTTTTCTTAGAATCTTTAGTTGCATTCTCAAGTTTTTTCCTTCATCTCCTTCTCAATAGTTGTATTCACTTTCTGTCATTAAATTTTTTTTTTTCCTTGTCTTTATATCCCTAACTTCTATCTTTTGTTTGATCCATGCATATCTACCAATACTCATCTCTAGCGAGTATTTGAGATTTTCAACTCAATCTAATTGTACCACCACTTATGAGAATATTTCTCATTCACCCTTGCATTTTGAAACTTAATGATAATGAGGTATGTGTTTGGTTATATTTTATTTAGAAACAATATGGATCTACAATTTACTCTTTCCATGCCTTCTTTATCTCTTAATATAATCCCTTCATCTTCTACAACCCACTCTCTAGTTGTTCCATAATCAATGACCAATCTATTGTTTGAGAGAGATGGGTGAGGGGATAAGGAAATAACTTGAACTAACCTTAACTCAAGATTCTCTTTTATTTGGATGAAGACCTTAACTTTTCTCTGAAGTACTTAGCCCTTTAACTCTTAAGATAATCTCAAAGGCCTTAAGAAGCTTACTACTACTATTCCTTGAACATTATGGAGCATATGGATGACATGCTCATTTTTAGCAATAGTATCATGTTGTAGTTATTTATCAATAACATAGTCATATTCTTTAGGTTTAATAATAGCAATACATTCTAATTGTTTTTAGACTTTGTTGAATTTTAAATTCATTAAATCTTACTAATCTTAGAATATTTTCAAGTGCAATCAATTCATCTTCTTCACTAACATCAAATGATTTACTTGGATTCATGCCATTAGCAACTACTTTTATGTTTAATGGTCAACTACCAATTCTTTTAAATCTTGTCTTGATGCTATCTAATGTGTAGATTGGATAATTCAAATCTATTATTTTCCAATTTATGATACCTTTTCATCCAATCTAATCTCTCACTTTTGAATTATTTTTTGAATTAACAAAATACATTTACATCTAAAGGTTAGAGCTCACGGTATAGCTTCTGTGGAATTCCCAAAACTCTTGCTTCTTGAATAGTGAGAAGTATTGTATGGTTTCCATGACTAATGAATATGAGTAAATGATTCTTAGTAGGTTAAAATTCATTAGATATAGATCTTGCAAAGTGATGTAACCAATTGTACCTTGGTCATCCATGCATGAGGTTCAAGGGCTACTATACATGCCCTTGGTTTACAACTTGTAATCTAATTTTCAATTGTCTTTGACCTTTGAAATGGTAGAATCCAAGGATAATGACTTTCAATATTGACTCAAGATAATATAGTGATCTATTCTCCACTTTTTGACCTTATATATGACACTCCTTTAACCTTTTTAGAAAATTATCCTCACACCACAATTTTAGAGAGAGAGTACCTTTTCATATGCACTTCCAACACTAATAAATATATTGGTCCATAATATATTTATTTAGATTCCATGTTATTGTTAAACCTCTTTATCAATCAAACAATATTACCTTACAACTTTCAACAAACATTATAACATCATACATAACTAAAAAAATTGTAGCAAAAGCTAGTACATAGTAGACATTTTAAATTCAATTCAGTCAATCAATCAATTATAAGGACTTATTATGTAGGATGTTAAGGGAATAGGAGTTTTGGTAGTAATAGATGAGAGTGAACACAATGCGTATGCTCTAAAATTAGTTGTTTAAAAATTTGAAGTTCATTTCTAGTGACACTATTTTTGTGTCATGTAAAGCATTTTCATGTGACTTATGTAAGCTTTGGAGGCCCTGGGTCATTCTTGAGGTGGCCCTATTCTTGGAGAAGTATCAAGAAAGAGTGCTAAGGATGTCATAAAAAAGGATACAAAAATTTGCAGTGGAAGCCATCTCAAAATAGAGGATAAAAATGTATTAGGAGATGTAAAAGATAGTCTCTATGAAGTAGTTAATAAGTGTGAATCATATTTTCTTATTATTGTGAGGTATCACTATGATGTGCTATCAAAAGGACATTTTGGGAAGTGTTAGTGGCTACTATGCACATCATGCAAAATTCTATGTTCTAACTATAAAGCCTCATCATTTATGTTGTAGAATAACTAATCATTGAGTTATATATTTCACTTATTTGTATTATTAACAAAAAGAAAGTACCATTTTTAGATTTTGACAGAACTATCGTTATTATTGAGGAAAGACCATCTATATATGTTTGTCTCTCATTGTAGAAGAATAAATTAGCTTTCAAAGTAGCTCTTCACATTGACTCCTTAAAGCTATTTTTTGAGGAAAATTCTACCAATTTTTTTTTATAAACTATTCTTAGTACTTATTTTAAAAATAGATTCTCCATAATTCCTTCAATGCAAACTACACTTTATAATTGACATTTTAATTTTAGAAAATATAGACATTAGCAAGATGAATGTTTACTCATTCAACAAACCACTATGTGATATATAGCTCGAGACAAATTAGCTTTTAATGGTTTTTGGTAATGGTTAGCCCAAAATGACTTGGATTGGAAAATATACAATAGTCATATATCATTCTTAATTTCCATTATCTAAAGAAAGATATGGTGACAATGACACAATCAACTATTAATAAGATATATTAAGGGGTCCATAACTTCTATAAAATTTCTACTTGTGCAATAACAAATAAATAATATAAATTTTAATGAGTGTGTTTTATGAAATTTAAGGTAAACATAGAGAATATAATTTGAACAAATAGATCAAGTATGTTGTACTTGAATAATGCCAAGTATATTGATGTATACATTGGAGACTAGTTAGCAAACTTACAACTTTCGTATAAGTAGTATTAATGCAACAACATATAGAGAATGATAAATAGTCTAAACTCTTAATAAATTTAGTGTAAAAATGACTTCTTCCAAAAATGGATTTTATAGCTTTGAAGTTCTCTCATATTACTTGATTTGTGCACTTGCATCCTATTGGTTGTTTTTGTTGGCATGGATTGAGTCATGTTTATTGAATATTTCAATGAATTAAATTTAATTTTGTGTATTTGGTTTGAACTTATGAAGATTTTATTAAATTTTACTTTAAAGAATTTCCTTAATGTTTTGCTTGTACATATTGTCTATATCTTGTATGTACAATAGAGGATGAAGGGTTAAAAATGAAATAAATTCATTAGTTGTGGGTCAGTTGAATTTATAAGTGAGACTAAGATGTTGGCATTTGGATATTTATATCAATATTTGACTATTTTTACATAATAAATTATGTATGCAATCATTTTTTACTTTTTTCATACCACAAACATATACAATAAATACTCCAATTGAAAGTGAAATGTTGACAAACACATATAAAATCTTAAATTATACAAATTAACAATATTTATATACATAAGAATGATACATGTATATTTTAATTTTAAATGTGATCTTTAGTATATACGTGTTCTTCTCATACAATTTTAAAAATCAACACAAATAATTTTATTGTCATATGACAAACATATAAAATAAATACTTCAATTGAAAGTGAAATGTTGACACACATATAAATCTTAAGTTATACAAATTAACAATATTTATATACATAAAAATGATACATGTATATTTTAATTTTAAATGTGATATTTAGTATATACGTTTTCTTCTCATACAATTTTAAAAATCAACACAAATAATTTTTCTTTATAACTAAAACATACAATAAATATTTATAATATACTATATGAAGCAAATAAAAAATTATTGCATTTAATTATATATTTATATTTTCAACCTGAATAGACAAATTCTTAAATAAACAAAAAAATATTACATTTAATTATATATTTATGTTTTTCAACTTGAATAGGCAAATTCTTAAATGTTTCATAAATTTGTTTATATATGAAATAATTATTAAAGCAATTGTTCTAAGACTAATATTTATACCCCAACGACCTTCCAAACAATAAAATCCCGCCCAACAACCTGCCCTTCATTCTGAAGTACAATAATATATAGATTTCAAATTTAATGTTTTTATTAACGTAAGCTGGGTTGAAAATACATCATTTAAGTGGAGACGTGTCTGAGATAAGGTTTGCATATCTCAAAAACTGTTTTTCTTTTGACTGGAAAATATCGCAGTGAATATAAAATGATTGAGCGGGCCACAGGATAACAGACCAAGAGAACCTGTAAAAGGCGTCCAGCTATGCCAACTAACACGTTGCACATCTTTATCAAGGCTTCAGGAAGCTGCCAGTTGGAGAAAATCCGATAAATTTAACGGGAAATGGATGATTTGGCATAAGCAAGTGCGACGCTGACTACAGGGTAAACAAATGATGGAAATGAGGAAAAAAGGCGTTGGAAGCGATTTCTTTGCGCCTGCAAAAGGTCGCTGGCTTTTATAGCAAAGGCGACGGACAAAATTATACAGGGAAACTTCCTTTACTGCTATGTCAAGACAAACGAAGGGACAAAGAATAGGCTGACCTGGCATCGTTTTAATTGACTCAACCCTTGGGCCCTAGATATCTACGGAATGTATACTAAGCCTTTTGGAGACTTAACTGTGCCAATTTTGTACGGGTATGGATGATTGCACAGTAATATTGTTTGCAAGGCTTAAATCTTTTGTAGGGTTACATAAATAATCATTTGTTTCTGGAACGGATCGCTGCTGCATTTGCATCGAGCGGTAAGGCGGAGGCGAGGGAAGTGAAGCGGGCGAAAAATGGGGCTAATTTCAGGGATGGTATTTGGCATAATAGTCGGAATATCACTGATGGCAGGGCTGAAAAAAGCCATGGCGAGGCGTAGTCTCAAACGTATTTCTAAGGTACTTGTAAATACTTTTCCTCATGCCTGGCTGCTTTTTCTTTTTTCAAACTGTAATTTCAGTTAGACAGTTTAATTACGGCCCTGACGTGACTGTGTAATTACATCAGACAAAATTACACAGATATTTGTTATTACACCCCAAGACACCCTGTTGCATGTAGGCACATTAAGCTCAATTACACTTGTATCTTATGTAAGGATATTAGGCGCAATTACACAGATATTTTTAATTATCATTTAATACACTAATTTGCATATGATGTTATGCACAATTACACTTGTATCTTACAGTATTGAGCACAATTAAAAAGAAATTTGTGATTATAACCTTATACAGGAAGTTGTATGTAATGACATTGTGCACAATGAGATGCATAGTAATTTGTTTGTCATTACAACCTGATATATGAAGTTGTATGTAATGACATTATGAACAATTGTACACATTTAAAAAAAAAAAAAAAAGACTCTTCTTAACGGTTAACTTAGGCTAATTAAGTCGATACAATTTTTTAAGCACAATCAGCCTTGAATAACTAATGAAAGCAGGGACAATTGCTCTTGCTATTTTAGGAAATTAAATGCGAGAGATAAAGTACTTGGCTCTGTGACTGAAGAATGTGGACTTTTGATGAAGATTTAGGAATCTGGGTGTTATCCAGTTTGGAAAAGGTACCTCTTTCTCAAGAAAATGCCTCAGGACTTGTGTTGAACCTATGCTCTGTTAGGGGTCAAGTTTGCAGGCCTAGGTCAAGTCTGTGATTGTGGATTGATCCTTTGACTCTGGACTTGTCCTTAACAATGTCTGCTCTTGCTCTGGTGTTTGCCTGAATGATTTTCATCAGCCCTGCTCCTTTCTGATATCCAAGGGCTGGCAGTATTTAAGAATACCTTGGAAGGGTCACTGTCATGTCACAAGGAGACAAGTTCTCTTGGGTCAACCCCTGGAAATGTGTACAAAAGTTTGAAGACGATAGGCAAGGGCCCTAGAATGATGTATGCAAATTTTTAACTTGTTGATTGCTCTTTTTAATGCCTTAGAATGAGAGAGGACTTGTGAACTCATGATGGATGTAAGAATTAATGCAATGAATGTGTTTAAATACTAGCACATAGCATTATATTGTGTACGTGTAAGCTCATTGTAGGAAAATAAAGGGAGCCAGTTTGTTAAGATTTGAATTTGAATTTTAAAAAGGAAAGGGACAAGTAAGCAACTGCAATGTTGACCCCGTGACCATGAAAGTGTCCTAGTCAGGGCAATTGGTTGGGTCTAGGTGGATAACAGCTATAAGGAAGTAGGTGTACGAATAAGTGTAATAAATGCATGAATAGGGCGAATGCATCCAAGCATGTGTGTTTATATGGATGTGTAAAGGCCAAGGGAATGAGCTCAACTTTGTAGAAGATTGCATCAATTGCCAATATGCACGT
The DNA here is from genome assembly GCA_007258455.2 of Sequoia sempervirens. Lineage (NCBI taxonomy): Eukaryota > Viridiplantae > Streptophyta > Pinopsida > Cupressales > Cupressaceae > Sequoia > Sequoia sempervirens. The sequence continues at coordinate 209,792,595 of VDFB02086081.1, read as the reverse complement.
GTATCAAGACATTTCCTCATATTTAGGCACAAAAATTATTGGGAAGTAGCATTGGTATTCAAATTTCACCATTACAATTTTATATGGTGATATTAGGCACATTGCACTAATATTATGATTATAATCTAATACACAATTTTTTATGTAATGATGTTATGCATGATTACACACATTTTATCTAATGACATTAGGCACAATTATAAAGATATTAGTGATTGTAACCTAATACGCGAAGTTCTATGTAACAACATTTTGCATAGTTAGGCACATGTTTTATATTACAATATAGGATGTAATGTCTCATGCGTGAAGGGCTAAACCCTGACGGATGTCCTAATCCATCATGCTGGCAGGTGTGTAGATAACCAGATGGTGGGGATCCACGACCACGTGTCCATTGTGCTTGTGACTTCCATGCCTTCACCTTCGAGGTTGGTGAGATGCAAACCTCACCCTTAACACCTTGGGTAGCTGTCCTCACTACTAGGACGGTCTTTTGGTGTAGTGGTTGGGTCTTTGTGGTATCAAAGCCAAGGTCTTGAGGTCGAGCTCTGCGAAGTGTGGTGGGCTGTAATGTTCCGCACGTGAAGGGCTAAAGCCCGGCGGATGTCCTAATTCGTCATGCTGGCAGGCATGTACCTGATAACCAGATGGTGGGGCTCCATAGCCATGTGTCCACTGTGCTCGTGGCTTCTATGCCTTCACCTCCAAGGCTAGTGAGATGCAAATCTCACCCTTAACACCTTGGGTAGCCGCCCTCACTACTAGGCTGGTCTTTTGGTGTAGTGGTTGGGTCTTTGAGTCATGTCCCCAATTTGATTTGAAATTCAAATTTTGCAAGGGTGGGGAAAAAGTGTTTTTGAACACTAGTTTTCATATTTTAATTAAATATAATAATAATATATTAAAGAAATAAATAAATAAAAAATTAAATGAATAATAAAAAAATAAAACTAAGAATTCCTTTTGGGTTGTCCAATGTTTGGAGGAGAAAAAAAGGGAATAAGAAGAAATTAATTAAGGGGAAGGGGTCATCCCCCGTTTGAAGCCTTAATGTGGCTTTAAAAGATAAAAATATCTCATGCTGGTCGGCCTAGGCATGAGGGAGAAAATTATTGCATATATATATATAAGGAGTCTTGAAGTTTAGGGGATGGTTCAGACAATTATTTCCAGCAGACTTCTTCTCCTTAGGAACAAATTTGGGTTATGCATTAGGACGAAAACCCTATTGCATATTAGGGGAGTTGGACGAAAACCTAGCTCACCTTATGGAAGATTCGTGACGGAATCCTACTTGCACTTCAATTAGAGATCTTTGGAGGTTTGGAGCTGATTCGCATATCCAGATGGATCAGGTTCAGGTATGAGCTGGGTGGTATTTTGTATTCATTTGCATTAGGAAGACATGGCCTAACAGAACACCACCTTTGAGAAAATTTGCAAACTTTTTAGATGATTTCATCTTTGTTTAGGGTTCTAAACCCTGACCCACAACAACAACCCAAGCACCATCTTTGTAGAGGTTTGTGAAGCATCATTCTACATCATTTTGGTATCGCACAAACCTACTACCAGGGTCTGATTTGTAATTGGTAGAACCTACTGGGATGTAATTGGGCATGTTTGAGCCTATTGAAGTTTTATTTGTAGCAGCCGGACTGATTAATCCAGTCAGATTTGTCCCTATATTTGTTTGCATTTGGATGTCATAGAATTGTTGGATGAGTTCATGTTTGAAGAAATTGTGCCAAGGTTTATTATGAAAAACTTACCATTTTGAGTATATTAGATGCATATATGTTTGCTGTTCTTACTTGTTTGAAAGCAGAAAATCAAGATCAAATTCTAGGGTTTTAGCAGACAACAAAAGTGCAGAAAATTAGGGCAGAATTCTGAAAATAAAAATAAGAATTTTAGGGCAGGATCCTATTGGGGATATTACATAGGAACAATTACATAGATATTTGTGATTATAACCTAATACGCGAAGTTGTATGCAATGACATTGTGCATGATTATACACACATTTCATGTAGTGATGTTAGGCACGTTATACAAATATTTGTGATTATAATCTAATACATGAAGTTGCATGTAACAACATAATGCACAATTATACACATATTTTATATAATTATGTTAGGCACAATGACACATATTTATGATTTACCTAATA
>VDFB02086081.1:209749857-209790316 GCA_007258455.2 Sequoia sempervirens | reverse complement strand
TGAGCAAGCAACAAGGGATGGGCATCCAAATCCATGTAGCACACTTTCCCAACACATAGTTGACTTATGTGACACTTGTCCAATGATTCCTTACCCCCTTATATGCGTCCATACTTGGGTGCCACAAATTTTCCCCAAATAGGTATGTCATATGCCTTACAATGTCATAGAATCTATCATATATGAAAACTCTTATAGCTATAAGAGAATCTATCATAATCGACTAATAATAGAAGATGTTTCTTAGATTATCTTACAACTTTTCATAGTTCAAACTTGGGCACCCACTTTCCCATGCAAAGATTGTAATTAACACTTGTCCAACTCGTCATACAATTTGGCTCTTACACGTCATAACTTCATCATAGGAGTCCATCGTAAAAAAATTACAGGAACATGTCATAAAATCATCATAAGAATCCATCATAAAATCATCATAGAAATCCCTCAAAGATACCAACACATGTCAAGGAATCTCTTCCCAAAGTGGGATGCCTACATTACCTTGTGGGGACCACAACATCCTTGTCACCTTCCAACATGCTGATAACTCACCATGCCAAGTCATATTATATGAAAAATAAATATGAGCAAGAAATTACAACATAGGCATAATTAAATTAATAAATTAAAGAGCTAAGAAATTACAAAGGTTGAGACACCTTAATTCCCAACAATCTTTTCAAGGTGGGATTGAGTAAGGAAGCATTGTGGAAGCTTTTATATCTCTCTTGGGGTTTTTTGACAACTTCCAAGTGATCATAGTCCATTCTATTATATCCTTCATGTTATATACAATTTATTTATGCTAGCATTTAGATATATTTGGTGTTAACGCAATATTTATAAGATTTTTTTTGTATATTTGGTGTTACATATTTCTTTGAAGCAATCACTTTCATTATTTCTTTCAATATTATCAAAATCTTGGTTGTTCGTGGAGGTAGAAATACCAAAGTAGGGTTTGAATAAGGCAAGCCCCAAAACAACCCTACCAAACATTTCATCACTTCTTTCTTTGTGTGCACATTCTCCGAGTTGGAAGAAATCAACAATCTTGGTGGCATCTTTTACCTTTTAGTGATTTTATTTGGTTGTACTGTAGTTTGAGCTTCATAGTATATTCTTGTATTTTTGTTATTTTAATATTTTTGTACACAATGATCTCGTAATATTTGTTCTAGGTTTGTAGGCACTAATTTCGAGACATTTTGGACTTTTATTTTTGCATTTGTACCAAATAATAGTGTGATGCGAAGACGTTCTCACTACATGTTGGTGTCCATAGCTAAGGCCTTCAAAAAGTCACATAATCATCTTTGAGATTTGTACATTCTATTTATGTTTATGTTAGTTTGTAATTATTGTTAGAGAGAGATATTTTCACCAATTCATTATAATTGGATATATATATATAGAGAGAGTATTAAAATAAATGAATATTTCATTTATTTTCAAATATATAGATTAGATAAGTAGACTTGAATATCTAATTCATCCTAATGTTAGTGTAGATCATTGATTCTCAAGGAAGCTTTATTCCTTCATAAATCAATTTTCATACACTACAATTAGCAATCAATGTAATAAATTTGGAAGAATAATTTTTTATAAAGGATTAATAAGTGTGAAGTGTGGGCAAGAATCTTCAATGCCTTCACGCATAAAGCATTAACTTTAGTTGAGTAAAAAACAAAGACAAGGAATTCTTAAAAAACCTTTAAAATGTTTTTAAACTAAGAAAAATGTAAGACTTAAATTTAACAAGTTCTAAAAAGTATTGTTCATATGATAAAGAAATGGAAAATTTACAAAATTAAATATCCAACTTATAAATGTCAAAGGAAGGTAAATTTTATTTCTAAAAATGATTACACTAAATTAAGTATCTACTTAATAAATAGATGTTAAAAGGGAGACATAAAAATATAAAAATAAATATTTAATATTTAAAAAGAAACACAAATATTTAATGGGAATATTTTTTTTTGATACACAAGTATAGTATTTTATTAATATAATAAAAATTTCAATCTACAACCATTTGCAACGTAGGTAAAAATATCCACCATTAACAACCCAAGCCACCATGCCAAAAAACTAGTTAGAAAATGACCCCCAAGAGGAAAACCTACCCAACCAGACAAACCAAGCACCCAACAATGCCAAAGTAAACCAAAATGGCCATCAAAGGGCCAAGTCCACTAACAGAGCACCACCCAAAAGCTTCTAAAACAAAAAACCAAACCAACGACACCCAGGCACTACCCAGAACCAGACTTACATGAAACTATTGGCCCTTGCAAAGGCCTCAAAATATTTAACCCATTCCACACCCCCGGCTGCCATCAACTTGAAGAACTTCTTCAAGAACTCCACCGCCACTGCCGCTATCATCCTATGCTTCATAAGGGTCGGTCCATTCAAGTCAAGAAGAAATAGATACATCTTCACAACTTCATCTAAACACTGAAGGTGCTCCAGATTGTAGGGACACAGAATACCTCTTCCATCAACCACAACACGCAGAACCTCATCAACCCCTTCCACCAAATCTTCCCTAAACATCTTCTCAAGCAATAATTTTTCCTCAGCCTTGGCAACCCGGTTATCCAAGAGGGAAGCCAAAAAATGAGAGGAGACATGTAAATTATCCCTGCCATACTCCTTATTCTCCAAATGCCCAAACCCTAGAATCATTTTGGTTGCCACGACTACTAGAGGATCATTACTGAGTAAAATTCTCTTCATTCGTTGATTTGTAATTTCCCTAGAAGAGGTTTGTTGTGCCAACAACTTCAAGGAAATCAGGGTATCTACCCCAAATTTTGCCAACCCATCCATTGAAACCTCTATTACGAACCTTAAGCGCTTTTCCATTGATGCCCAAGCACAAACCACACCCAGATAGAAGGAAGAAAATCACCATTCACTGCCAGAAGGAAACTAAAAATGAAAATGAAGTTAAGCCATGATCGGTCTTAATTCCAACCCGCAATGAACTTAAAGCCAAGTACTAAGTAGCCGCCACCCACCACAAATGAAGTACCTCCAAATGTGCCAAAAGCTTGCCAAAGGACTAAATCCTCCAGGCAAAATGCATTCTATCTGGGCCTTGGAAAAGGCGTCCACACCTCCCCCATCAATTCATGTACTTCAAGGATGTGACAACTTCAATCAACTCCTTATCATGATAGCTCTCCTACGCCATCCTCCTAACCCGTCACACCAGACACCGTGGCCTAAACTGCCATGTCCCCTCCGCCAGCCTGGAGGGGTGCCCGCCCTGCCACCCACAATGGGAATATTTTAAAATTATGTGAAAGTATACATTTATTTCATATATAAATGTAATTAATTGCAATTATTTGTATTTATATTAGTTAAATTTTGTTCATAAATGTAGTTTTAAGTTAGTATTATAATGGTAAAATTAGTAAAACTCATGTCACTTTTTATTTAGATTTGTATTTTTCTCAATGGAAATTGTTGATGGTGTTTTTTGCACAACAACAACTCAGACAGAATGCAATATTCTATCTCTCTTGAAAGGTTATTTTCAATAATAAATTACTGAAAATCACCCCAAGGTCTCTCGGGTGTCAGGTCATGACAATGCATAAACAACTCAGATAATATGTGAAAATGCTGGTAATCACAAAGGGACCTTACTACAAGCAAACTGTATCTTTCCAATTTATCAGATTATGCAATATGATGATCTTTAATCCTAAATCTAACCAAATGATAAAGAAATAGCAAAAGATAAGGGTGCAAGAATATGATAAAATCTAAACTACTCCTAGAATGTCTAATGCAAATGACAGATATCTGGAATGGACCAATCTCAAACAACCAATTCCTGCTTAACCCACAATGCAATATCACAGGAACGGTGCAATCTTCTAAGGTATATAGATTTTCAAATCATAGACATTCATCCACAATCGAACTTAAGCACATATGAATATATGGTCCAGGTTGACTTTACCAGCCTACTACAATCAGATAGTTACTAGGAGTATAGACCAGAGATTGCTACAAACATTCCAAATATGAAATCATAAACATCATTCATCAAACTAAAACTAATTCTTAACATTAAACCCTAAATCTTTAAGCAATTTGAAAGATAGAACAACAAAAACCATGCAAAATGAAATAACACAAGAGATTGCACCAGGAAAACCACAATGTCTTCAATTGTATTAGACCACCAAAATGTTCCAGCAATTCCACTGTTCTGTTTACAATACTTGCTTCAAGAATAAAATGCTCTAACTCCTACTTGTTTCTAACTCTTCTCTTTTCTCTAATATCTAATTTTTTATCCCCCTTTTACAAAGAGGCAAGAATGCCTTTATAACAAATCTCAAGACATGTCGGCCCAGCCAAACATTTTGCAAAATAAGAACAACCGCCAAAACAGGTCGGCCTAGGAAATCAAAATAAGGCATACATTAAATGCCATCCATCATCAAGGTCGGCCTTGACACAATCCCCAATGTAGTCTGGTCCAATGCATGCCCTATAATAATAGGGAAGCACAAATATCAAAATAGGCATTAAGTGCCGCTTCCCTTATCCTTGCTCTGGGCCAATGACCCTTGGACCCTCAAAAATGCTCCATCCAACTCAGTGACAGGTGGTAAAGGCAAAATCTTGAGTCTGCATTTAATAGAGTCAATCTCCTCCTTTGACTGTTTAACAGTCTTATCCCAATCAACCCTATGTGCCTAATACTTGTCCATTACCACCAAGTAGGTGGCTGCATCATCTAACTGGTGATCGGTTATAACATTCTCAGAATCTGGGGCATAAACTTCATGCCACCACTCTTTCAGCTGTTCCAGACTTAGATATTTTGGGGCAATCTTTCTCCTTCCGGTCATGACCTCAAAGAATGCAATGCATCCCTCATAGATCCCTGTAAGATCACCATCAATTGATTTCTTTCATTTTTGTATCTTCTTCATGGCCTTCTGCAGAATCTGCAGAGCCTCAAACCACTCCCAGGGTTCATCTATCCTAGAAGAAGGAAGAATCCCATCCACAGCCAATTGTTCTTTACCATGCCCCATGATGACCTTGGATTTCTGCAACAGAAGGTCAATGTCTTCCTTGTTTTGGGATAGGACATGCTCCAACAGCTCCTTGGCTCTGACTGCATCCTTTCCAACTGAAAGGATTTCCTAATTGTATCATCTCCTTTTATTTGCACATTCTTCAGCCAATCTATTGCAGTTTGAGCCGAATTCTTCATCTTTTCAATCTCGGAGATAGTCTCCTTAGGCAGGAAACCAGGAGTGACAGAAGAAGAAGGATGGAGAGACTGCAGCGGTTTCATCACTTTCTCCAAGCATTTCCTAAGTCTTTCATTTTCTTTCTTCAACTCATGCTTGGTCTGAGTCTCCTTTCTCAGTCTCCTAATGATCACTGCACTAGACCCTTCATATTCGTCTATGTCCTGCTCCATGGATGCTGGTCCAAGGTTGATAGTTTGCACATTGTAGTCCTGACCAGTGACTTCTTCTCTTGTCTTGTCCGCGGCAGGGGTGGCAATGTGGATGACCCTGTTGTTTGCTTCATCTCTCTCCATCTTTGAGACTACCTTAGCTGCCTTCTTTTTCTTCCCTTTGTCGATTTTAGACAACATTTCATCCCAATCCAAAGGAGTGTCTTCAACTACTACCTGTTTCTTCCTTGCAATCTCTTTTTCAAGCCAATCCGGGGCTACAGGTTCTACCCAGACTTCCTCTGTTCTTGTTTCTTCTTCTTGCTATTCTGTTATTTTCTCTTCTTCTTTTTCAGTTGTTTTATCCTCCTCCTCCTCCTCAGGGAGCTGCTCACCTTGATCTTCATCTTCAGGCTCCATCTCTTGCACCGGTGATGGGGATCTAGCAGGAATGTCTTCCTCTTTTTTAGGCGATCCGTTTCCTCTGCCAATTTTCGGAGAATCTTCATACATTACAAGAGGAGAAGGATGCTTTTCTACCTCTTCGGCCTCAAGCTCGACTACTTCACCAAAAGTGTCCCTTCCCTGAATGGCTCTGCCTCTCCACTGGTTTCATGCTCCTCGAGAATTTTTGGCTCAGGTGCGCTTGGTGGAGGAGAAGCAGCCTTAGATGGCTCCATGACTGGTGATTTTGGCGGAAGATCCATCTTTTGCACAGTGTCCTTTGGAGAGGGAGTCCTGGATTTCCTCATATAAACCTTTGTCTTCTCTCCTGAGCTCTCCACATCAACAATCGAAGGCTCCTCCTTTGAAGTACCCTTCTTCTTTGAACCTCTGGCTGTCCTGGCCTTCTTTGGTGGTGGAGGGACATATTCTTCAACTGGTTTTTCTAATTCTTCCTCATTAGAGGACCTGCCAATCTTCAGAGTTCTACTCCTCTTCTTTCCCTTGGGCTTTCTCTTTGGTCCCGGCTCACTTTCCTTGGGACCTCTAATCTTTATCTTGAAAGGTGAGCTCGTTTTGGTTTTCCCTTTGGGGTCATCTTCCCCGGATTCCTCTGAAGTAGACATAGTGTTGAGATCTCCCATCAAATTGAAGGTATAAGTCACCTTCTCACTCTCCAACTCCCAAATCTTATGCTTTAACCAAGAAGAGGTAAACTTCATGACTGGGGTCATTAGGTCCTCAAACTCCGTAACCTCATCTTCATTCCAATTGATTTACCCGATCGACCTGTCCTTCACAACTTCATAGGCATGATCTTGTACTAGGTTTCCATCATCCTCCAATTGGTATGGGATCAACTTGACATTGTACTGTCTGATGGCATCAACAGGGAGTCTGGAATACCTCTTCTTTCTCACTTCAAAATCATCCTTGATGTTGGCCCAATAGTCCTCTAGGTCGCCTTTATGCCGATACTCCCTAGTGGCCTTCTTCTGTGCCTCTCCTGTGATGTCGAAGTTCATCCTTTTGGAGTGGAAGGAGAAACCATATGCTGCCAATTCTTCTCCTGTAGTATGTGCCGATTGGATGGAAGGACACACTTCTGCTACACCAATTCCGAGGGGGAAATCTCCACCGAAGCCTGTCTTATGCTTCTCTCTTTTTACAATAGCATCAAATTCACAAATCTGCCTCACAATCTCTAACAAAACAATGTGATCCGTTGGGTACCTGGGTAGTCTGTATGGAGCGACCGGGCATCCATCAATCCTGATGTAGGTGAATGTGGGAAATTGAATAAACCAGGCCCCATAATTCTTTATCAGCCCTTTGGCTCCTCTTGACAATCTCATATGCTCGGCATTCTGGAGCATCCTGGTGATATGCATTGTGAATGCATCATTGGCCCTCCGGTAGTCTTTGTGTCCTAGATGCAACTCCGGGTAAACCTCATAGACAATGTCCTGTCCGAATGTCCCTTGTGGATTTAAATCCCTGTATGGGTAGAATCTGGCTAGTACATACATGACATAAGAGGACATAGTGAACCTCTTGGTTTCTAGGACATTCCTCAGCTGTTTATCAATCTAAGAGCTAATAAGCCCCGCCCAGTGATAGTTGGTTCCTTGCTCAATCTTGGTGATCACGTGGACCATCCAACTCTCTAGCACTCCGGCAGTCTTTAAACCAGCAAAGGCATATTATGCATGTCAAAAGCCTGGGCAATAGAGACAGGGCTGAAGTTGGCCAAGACTCTTCTCTCAGTACTGACGACCCTCTGCGTATCAAAATCATATTGCCGGGCACACTCCAAGATCAACTCATAACATTGTATTGCAGGAGGAAACCCTTCCACATGCACCAGTCCGGACTTCATCATGCCGTTCCTCAGGACTGACAGATTCTTCTCAGCTGTCCTCTGCTTAAATTCCTCGTATCTCCAGGCCCCTACATTGGTTTCAGACACCCCTGACCATACGAAAGATATCTTACTTTCAGGAAGCTGACTTTTGGTATCCAATCTTAGTTTTTCTGTCTCTGAGATGGATGACCCTTCCGTGTCACCCTTAGTCTTTCCTGCTGCAGCCTTGCTTGATTCAGCCTACATTCACAAAGGACATCATTAGTACTCAATTATCATGCATATTCTAATCCAAAGGTTAGCCTAAAACCATATAAAGTGATATAAAAACCATCACAAATCACCAATCCTTGAAGATCCGAAAAAATAAAGCAGTCCGGGAAAACAATGTAACCCGGGAAAATCCAGTCATGGCAGAATTTTCGGAGAAATCTGACCCAGACGGATTCTCGCTGCCAAAGCATCATTAGTCACAAAAATCATTAGTTCATCCAAAAGATCATCAGATTATCCTATAATTTGCTCATTAGCAATAAGAAATAAGTAATTAGCATTTAATCCATAAATCCTATCTTCGAAAAATCAAAAAGGATAAAGCCAGACAAGAAAACTGGAAAAGTCCGGCTGAGACGAATTTTCACGGACAGTTCGAAATGTTTCGGTAATTACTCCACTCCGCGGAATTAACCTAAACCGGAAAAATCCGGGTGCGCAGAAATTCTGCGGACACCACGGGAACCCGACGATCGGCCACACACGAACCATTAATCAGACAATCATGCAATCTCTTCCACTTGGATTCTAATGGTCCTGAAATCAATGCTAACCAACAAGATCCAGAATGCAAATGATTTCATGTTCTCAAAGCTTTCAAATGATGAATTCCCATGACAGAACGATGATGCCCTAATTTTGATGAACAACCTCCTGCCATGAAAACCAGGGTGAGTTCATAGTCTTAAATACCATCTATACATACCAATCTAAGGCACTCTGGATCCTCACAGGGTAGGAGTCAGTGCAATACAAGGGCAAGATCAATCAATCATAACAAATTTTTCATTCTGGGCCAAACACCGAAAAAACCCTAACCTTGCACAATATGGCAGATTTCGCATTAAGAGGGCAAACAATCTAACCCATAACCCCTTCCAAACGGATGCACCCATCATCTAAGGGATAAATACAAGCTCATAGGGCACGGGTGATGAGGTTCCTCGAAAAATGGGTCAAACCCTAACTCGATAGGAAGAAAATCGTGGCCAACATGGGCCGACACGAAATGACCACCAATCAATACGAAAAACTCAATCATTTCGTAAACAAACAAGAGGGGCCATTGATAACATACCATGGATTATTGCAGATGGAACTCGAACTTAGAGAAGCAACCACGAAGCAAGCATGCCCAAACAATAAAAACCTCAATCAACACCAAACAATCCACGCGCAAGCAACTCAGGATCAATGCTCAAAGCTCAAAAGAAAACTCTCAATCGCTAGAGCAACAAGCAAATGAATGGAGTTAAAATGATGCCCAAAAGGTCTTAAATCCTTCCCCATACGTGTCTGAGCAGAGGTACCTTGGTTATTAATGAGCGACAAGACACGTCTGACAAATATGGAAACCCGAGCCCAAGACGGAATTTTGGAAGATCCCAAGATACGCGGAAATCCGGATGAACACAGATTTCGCGAAAATGCAGAAACCGAAAAAATAACGAATTTCGGGAATTTAGCACAGTCTGAGAAAATCCACTAGAACCGAAAAATTTCGGAGTCAAGCAGAAACCCGGATTCGGAAAATGCAGCAATAAACAGACAGTGAACCAGAGCCCGAGAAAATCCACCGGAGCCGGAAAATCTCGGAGTTAGGTGAAAACCCAGATTTTGCTAAAACTCAATTTTAATCAATTCAAGCCTAAAGACAAGATCAAAACCAACAAGACCAACATGTCAAGACCCCCAAAAGGAAAATCCAATAAAACCAAAGGTCAAAAAGCACCAGAAAAGAGGGTCCCTACTCCAAGTGGGGCGTGTGTGCAAAAACTGCACAACAAATGGCGACTCTGCTAGGAAAATGCTCCTGAGCATTTCGATGACAAACTAGAATCAAGAACCTAGAACTTATGGTTTCAACTCACCTATCCTGCCACCACCTAAGTGAAAACAAAGAAGCTCCTAATCATTCAAACTTTCCTATACCAGGGTCAAAGTGTGTGCATATGCATTCATTATCCTCCCTTAGTTACAATAGGAACCAAACTTGGTATGAACAAGCTACGTAAAGATTCATACTCTAAAAGTAACCCTGATAGAGCCTCGCTGCCAGTCATGCGTCCATAGCCCGAGGTTATCGCTGTGATCCTCCTAAACATAGCTCTACTGCCAGCCAGGCGTCTATAGCCTCGGTAGAGATATCTAGATACCCCTGATGAGTTGAATTCAAACCTTTTGATTTTCAATATTTTCTCTTTTTTCTTTTTTCTTTTTTACTGCTTATCTTTTCACTGCTTCACTTCAACCTGTGAACAATGAAGTCCACACTCAGGGATGAGAACCACAGTGGCACTAGAGCAGAAAAATCATTTTTCACTCGTTCAAACTTCATAAGGACCTTATGCAACTTCAGGTATATTAATAATTAAAAGTGTAAGACCCTAATATATTCCTGTTAAAAACTGACTAGAAAACCCTTTGCCTCAGCATAAGGATAAGTGACATTGGTAGAGAGTTCGTACCATGGTGTCCTGGAAGGATGATTAGAGTTTGTAAGGGAAATATTAAGAACATCAGACCTACTTTGTCACCATTGTCGTACAGATGCACCCAAAGATCCCAAAAAGAAAAGGAACCAAGAGCAAAAGCAACACAAACCAAAACAAACAAACCAAACCAAAGCAAACCAGACAAAGTAAAAGGGAAACCTATTCTAACCAAACAAAATAAGCAAAGCAGCCTAAACTAACTATATACAAAGCAGGGAGCTGAAAACAGCTCAGGACTGGAAATAATGTTTCAAATACTGCCCATTGACAAGCAGTGGAATATCTTCTCCCGTGAGAGTCCTCAAACGGAAGGTATTATCTCCAAGTATTTCAGCAATCTGATATGGGCCAAGCCAGAGTTTATCAAACTTCCCATGGTTTCCTTTCTGATCATGAGGTTTATCCCAGTAAAGGACAAGGTCAGAAATCCTGAAGGTTTTGACTTTAGCCCTCCTATCAAACCATCTCTTAACTACCCCTTGATGTTTGGCAAAATTCTCAAGGGCATTGTCTCGTTTCTCCTCAAGGTGCAATAGTTCTGTCAACCTAGCCTCCCTTCTGTCCCCTTCATCATAAAACTCATTTATAAACTATAGAGTTGGGATCTTGAGTTGAATAGGGAATACTGGCTCCAGACCATACACTAAGTGATAAGGGGATGTTCCAATGGACGACTTAAGTCTGGTGCGATCTACCCAAAGGGAAAACCGAAGCTGGGTGTGCCAGTCTTTTGGGTTCCTCTCTAACAGCTTTCGGATGACAATCAATAGGTTCTTATTAGAGGACTCTGCTAAACCATTACCCTAGGGATAATAATTAGACGCAAATTTTACAATAATACCATGATCAAAAACCCAATTTGAGAATTTCAAAGATGCAAAGGCAGGACCATTATCACAAACAACAGTAATAGGGCATCCAAAATGGTTAAGAATAGCAGACTCTAAGAAATCAATGACTACCTCAGATGTACATTGCCTACAAGCAAAAGCTTCAATCCATCTTGTGAAATAATCAGTAATAGTGAGAATGTACCTGTGTCTTGCAAAAGATGGTGGGTTGATGGGGCCTATGAAATCCATACCCCACTGGGCAAAAGGCCTTACCTCAGTGACTGGTTGGAGTGGAAGTGCAGCATACCTTTCCCTCGTTGCTGCAGTCTGGCACGTGTGACAGGTCCTGACATGATGGTGAACATCCTTGAACAGTGTGGGCCAGTAGTAACCTACCCTCAAAATCTGATTTGCAGTGGCAATTGCAGAACCATGGCCAGTACCATATTTCTCATTAAATTCGTTTATCACCCTTTTAGCTTCCTGCTTCCCAAGACACCTCAAATAAATGCCTTCATGATTTCTCTTGTACAAAACAGCTCCTTTCAACATGAAACCATCACTCTTTAACCGTAAAGCTCGTCTCTGAACTGCACCAAGATGACCTGGAGGTCGTTGGTTTAGCAAATAATACACTATGTCGTCATACCAACCATCTGGGGAAACCTCTTCGATATTATAATTTTGGATAGTCAATTCTAGGCCTATTTCAGCCATAGTCTGAGTGAGCCCTTGTCCTCTTACCAACTTCATGGGCTGGATCTCAATGTCATACTCTTGTAGCATGGTTACCCATTTAGCTCTGTGCTCACTTAATTCATTTTGCATCAAAAGTAACTTAACTGCAGAATCAGGGACAATTGCATATACCTTATTTCTGAGGATATAATGTCTGAACTTCTTCACTGCTCTAACCAGAGCATATGCCTGCTTTTCCACACTTGGATATTTCAACTCAACATCTTTTAATGGCGCGCTCATAAAAGCAATAGGATGTTCATTTCCCTCATCAGACTTTTGAGTTAACATTCCAGCACATGAATGATCTGAAGCAAATGAATAGATGTGAAAAGGCTTGATGTAGTTAGGACTTACCAATACTGGGGCATCAGCAATGGCTCTTTTGATTTCTGCAAAAGCTTCCTTCGCTTCCGTAGTCCATTCGATCTTAGCATCTTGCTTCAACATTGCATTCAATGGCTTAACAATTTTAGCAAATCCAATAATAAATTTTCTGACGAAGTTAATCTTGGCAAAGAAAGATTTCATCTCCTTTTTGCTAGTAGGCGGCTGAATCTTCAATATGGCCTCCACTCTCTCTGGATCTATAGCAATTCCCTTTTCTGATATTACATGTCCCAATAGCTTTTCCTCTGTTACTCCGAAAATACACTTCTTAGGATTTAAGGATATGCCAAATTCCCTGCACCTTTGGAACACTTTATGCAAATCCAAGATATGATCCCCTCTGTTATTTGAAAACACAGTCAGATCATCCATATAAATGATGATGCATTTTCCTATGATATCCTTAAAAGCAATATCCATAGCCCTTTGAAATGTGGCTCCCGCATTGATGAGTCCAAAAGGCATCCTCCTGTAGGCAAAGGTACCCCATTTGGTTGTGAAAGCAGTCTTGTGTCTGTCCTCATACTGGACCATCACTTGATTATACCCTGAGTAACCATCCAGAAAGGACATCATCTGGGATCCATTAACCACTTGAAGCACTTCATCCAGCAAAGGGACTAGATAGTTATCCTTTTCTGAAGATCTGTTCAAATTCCTGAAATCAACACAAAGTCTAATTTCTCCATTCTTTTTCCTCATTGGGACCAGGTTGGCCACCCATGTTGAATGTCTGACAGGGAATATGATTCGGGCAGACAGTAACTTCTGGACTTCTTTCTGTATGACTGGTTCTAGTAATGCATTAATGGGTCTCTGTCTCTGTCTGAAAGGTTTGGCATCTGGCTTCAGGGGTATAGTATGAGTTATGATTGAGGTATCATAAGTTTTCAAGTCCTCATAACTCCAGGCTACTATATCAGGAAAGTTGTGTAAGGCTTTGATTATCGCTTGTCTTTCTCCCGGAGTACATACTTTGCCAATAAAAATATTCTTGGCGTTATCTTCAGTTCCCATATTGTAAGTATCACACTGTCCCTTGATAGATTCTTTCTTTGAATCTTGTTCTTGATCATTGATCTTATCCATATCAAAAATTCTCTCCAACTGTACCATTCCCCTTAGAATAGTATTTGATTTCAGATTTATCACACCTTCTAAATCTAGCTCTGCTTCCTAAAGTTCTGTCTCGTCAATGATTTAAGAAGCAAAAACGTCCGTATTTGTGATAAAATCTAGAATATACTTATCATCTTCGAATACCTGGAAGTTAGTAACATTGTCTGGGACTGATGGCACAGGGGTCAGTTCAACAATAAACTTCTTTAGTCCTGATAGAGATAGAGGCTGCAAAGTGCTTGCTGCTTGAGCCAGAGAATCAGCAATTTGATTCTTCTGTCGTGGGATCAGTTGGATGTTGAAGGCATCAAATCCTTCAATGAGGTCCCACACTCTATGTCTATAATTGGTCATTCTCCTATCGTGGCATGAATACTGCTTCCTCACCTGTTTGACTACTAACTCAAAATCACCAAAGACTTGCAGAATCTTAACATTTTTCTTAAGTACCATAAGAAGTCCATGTATTAATGCTTCATATTATGCTACATTATTGGTGCAATGAAATTGAAGCCTATGGGCTACAAATAAATTCTTACCTTTTGGATTGATTAATTCAAACCCTACCCCAGCTCCATGCTTGGACTTGGATCCATCAAACCTAAGTGTCCAACACTCAGTAGCTGCAATCTTCTTCATCACATCCTTTGGCTTGATATTGCTGGGTGGTTTTTTAGATGACATGAATTTCTTTTCTTGACAGTCTTTCTGAGGATCTTGTATATTTGTCTGAACTGCCAGAGTTGGATTCATGCATTTTTGTACTTGTTCTACTGTTGTTTGGCATAAACAACACTCCAACTCTGAATGAGAAGCATTATGAACTCTACACCAATTAGGTAAGAGTAATTCTTCAAAGATTTTCCTTCTTCCAAGATGAACCTGATTGTCAACACATTGCTTGATGAATTCCTGAAAACTGTCCAATAGACTGATCTGATTGTCTTCAGGTTCCTTTTCTTCCTCAACTGATTATGTCAAAACAGTAACAGGGCTGGATCCTGTCCCCTCATCAATAGGCATCATATGTAGCATCAATACCTCCTCTAAGTCTAATTCCTCATACTGAGTTGACAACATGTAACTTCCCATGCCAACTTCTGATATCAGGACTTTTGTTGAAGTCTTTTGGTATTCTGTGATCATGTATTTCATTCTTGGCTCTCTCTCAATTCTGATTTGATTAGGCACTCCTTTCCATGGAAGCCACATATGAGAATGATTAGTAGACACATAACCATTCAAAGCCTTAGTAAAATCTCTTCCCAGGATCAAACCATATGCATCAGGAATATCAGCTACCTGAATATTGATAACCTATTGAATTCTTGGATCTGAAGCTATCTGCATGTGAATCATGTTTAGTTCTCCCACCACATTTACTTCAGTTCTATCCAACTGAGTCACCTTCTTCTAAGAATCAACATGTGTAATTCCTAAAGCTCTACAAACTCCAAATGACATCATATTGGTGGAAGCACCAGAATCTAGTAAACAATTATGTAGATTCTTACCAAATATGTGCACAGAGATCAGAAATGGTGGGGTTTCTGTCTTCCCTTGAAACAAAGTAGGCTGAGTATCAACTTGAACCACTTGAGTCTTGTCCTTTTCTTTTCCTTTGTCTCCAGGGGGAAAGTTAATCTGATTATGGGCCTGGTTTTGTGTCTTCATAGGCTGAGAACTAGGGATCTTGTTGTTATGCTCACCAGAAGGTTTATCCAAAGACATTGAACGTGCATCATAAGTACCCAAAACTGCCTTCCTAATGGGAGGGAACCTCAATAACTCAAATGCTGAAAGGTTTACCTTTAATTTCTTGAACTCCTCAGCAACATACGAAGCCATTTGCTCCTCATTCATATCAGTGAAAGCTTCTTTGGGGGGTTCCTCCGCCTTGTCTTTGCCTGCCTGAATAGCCTTTTCCTTCTGTGGGTCAGTTTGAGCTTTCTTCTCTGTCGAAAGGTACTGCCTGAAAACATGTGGATAGGACATATTATTGCTAGCATTAGGATCTGGAGGAGTACTGAAGTTGTTAGGAGGAATGGAAGTGGTGAAAGGTCCCCCAGCCTGTGGGCGTCTATGAGGCATATCTCTCAGACCTTGTCTCTGGAACATCTGTACTTCTTCAACATAAGCCTCCTCTTGATCAAGGGGACCATTATCATTCATTATTTCTTCATTGAATAGCTGGGCAACTCCATCCCTATTACAAATTTGATCTGTTTCCCCCTCTTGAGAATCAGATTCCTCCTCAGGTACATTCTCCTTACTTGTTGGGAAAGGAGCATGGTTCAAAAATAGCACAGGAGAATCATAAGGGCTGGAGGGAATAATCTCTTGCCCATTGGCATTATTCTCTACTTCATATTGAAAAATAGAAGCAGCAGTTTGAAACTCTGGACATTCTAATTCTGAATGCTGACTTGTCTTATGAAGCCTGCACCATCCTAATAAGGCTGCTTCAGCTAGATATACACCATTGGGAGGCTTGTCCTGACTGACTGGTTGATTTGCAGATTGGTTAACTACTTGATTAGTTGATTGATCCAATGGGGTGGGGACTCCTCCATTATTAGGTCCTGTATTCCAAGTTCTACCCTGCCCTTGTGATGGCCTCCTATCAAATCCTGATCCACTACCTTGGCCTCTATTGAAATTCTGTCTCCTATCATTATTATAGCCTCTATTATTGTTGTAACCTCTATCCTGATTGTATCCTCTGTCATTGTGGAATCCTCTCTCATTACGTTGTCTTCTGTCAAAATTTTGCCCTTGTGAAAATTCTCTGTTCTGATTGGATTGCATACTCTTCTAGGTAGCCTGCAGTTGACTATTTTGATTCCTTAGGTAGGTCACCTCCAGATTCAACTTCTTTATCTGTTCAGCCATTTCATCAATCCTCTCCCTAGTTGGATCTCGATAAGGAGGCTGACTTGGATTACTTTGAGGAGGGACAGGCATTGTATTAGATCCTATAGACTGATGCAATACCTCAGAATTTTGCAGATAAGTAGGAAAACTATTTGACTGTGATTGATACATAGGTTGGTTAACCTGCTGCTGGGGAAAATTCATCATAGGAGAGACTTGGCTCATGGGATGACCAGGATGTGGCACCAACGGTAACTGAGGTACTGGATTCATGATTGGAGTATGGTTGGTAAGTGCCTGATTTACTGTTTGAACCTGATTGGGATGTGCAACAGGTCCTAGAGAAGGCAACGGTCCAGTTATATGTTGCCTCAGATATGTGCTAAGCTTAACAGCTTCCGTATAGGCATCAGTTAGGTTAGCTGGAGGGTTAGGTCTCCACTTCAGAAAGGTGGTTGTGAGGCTATCCAATGCTTCGTAATAGACTCCTAAGGCTGTATTGTCATCCAAAACATAAGGATATTGAAGTCTGGTGTACGCACGATGAAACCTATTATTAAAACTGGATATGGGTTCATTGACCTCTCTCTTGACTCTAGTGAATCACAGGTACAACTCATTGGCACTGATAGGTATTTTGAACTTCTGTAAAAAGGCAGTTTCAAGATCATTCCAGTTTAGAATTGAGCGAGATGGGAGGTGATTGTACCAATAAAAAGCCTCCTCTCCTAGTGAATAAGAGAACAACCTACAGGAAACATCCTCATGGACAATCCCTCTATTTTTGAGACAGGTTTGGAAGATCCTTATATGTTCTTCTGTAGTCCTATTTGGGTCATTAACATGAAACTTTGAACATAAGTGTTCAGGGTTTTTGGGCATTACATTGTAAGCATTGAAAGAAAAAGGGGATGGATTATTAGCTAGGAAAGCCATTGGTAAAAGTGGGGGAGGTGGTTGCGGTTGGTTGATGATAGGCTGAGGTTGTTGAATGGGAACTGCCTCAGGGATGGGTATAGCTTC
The DNA here is from genome assembly GCA_007258455.2 of Sequoia sempervirens. Taxonomy (NCBI): domain Eukaryota; kingdom Viridiplantae; phylum Streptophyta; class Pinopsida; order Cupressales; family Cupressaceae; genus Sequoia; species Sequoia sempervirens. The sequence continues at coordinate 209,772,808 of VDFB02086081.1, read as the reverse complement.
AACTTCCAGATGGGAAGATGTGGATGATGCTGGTGAAGGGATGGGTGATGATGATTCTCCCCTTTGTCGGGTCTTTCTTGACCTAGCGGGGAACTGTAATTCCTGTAAATCTTCCTCTCCTGTGGTAGATCTGGTATTTCTCCTATATCTCTCCGGAGAGATGGCATTCAAGAAATGATCTAGTGTGCTCATTCAAGCCCTCCTTTTAGTGCCAATCTGTTGATGGTGTTTTTTGCACAGCAACAACTCAGACAGAATGCAATATTCTATCTCTTGAAAGGTTATTTTCAAAAACAAATTACTGAAAATCACCCCAAGGTCTCTCGGGTGTCAGGTCATGACAATGCATAAACAACTCAGATAATATGTGAAAATGTTGGTAATCACAAAGGGACCTTACTACAAGCAAACTGTATCTTTCCAATTTATCAGATTATGCAATATGATTATTTTTAATCCTAAATCTAACCAAATGATAAAGAAATAGCAAAAGATAAGGGTGCAAGAATATGATAAAATCTAAACTACTCCTAGAATGTCTAATACAAATGACAGATATCTGGAATTGACCAATCTCAAACAACCAATTCCTGCTTAACCCACAATGCAATATCACAAGAACGGTGCAATCTTCTAAGGTATATAGATTTTCAAATCATAGACATTCATCCACAATCGAACTTAAGCACATATGAATATATGGTCCAGGTTGACTTTACCAGCCTACTACAATTAGATAGTTACTGGGAGTATAGACCAGAGATTGCTACAAACATTCCAAATATGAAATCATAAACACCATTCACCAAACTAAAACTAATTCTTAACATTAAACCCTAAATCTTAAGCAATTTGAAAGATAGAACAATAAGAACCATGCGAGATGAAATAACACAAGAGATTGCACCAGGAAAACCACAATGTCTTCAATTGTATTAGACCACCAAAATGTTGCAGTAATTCCACTGTTTTGTTTACAATACTTGCTTCAAGAATAAAATTCTCTAACTCCTACTTGTTTCTAACTCTTCTCTTTTCTCTAATATCTAATTTTTTATCCCCCTTTTACAAAGAGGCAAGAATGCCTTTATAACAAATCTCAAGACATGTCGGCCCAGCCAAACATTTTGCAAAATAAGAACAACCGCCAAAACAGGTCGGCCTAGGAAATCAAAATAAGGCATACATTAAATGCCATCCATCATCAAGGTCGGCCTTGACACAATCCCCAATGTAGTTCGGTCCAATGCATGCCCTATAATAATAGGGAAGCACAAATATCAAAATAGGCATTAAGTGCCGCTTCCCTTATCCTTGTTCTGGGCCAACGACCCTTGGACCCTCAAAAATGCTCCATCCAACTCAGTGACAGGTGGTAAAGGCAAAATCCTGAGTCTACATTTAATAGAGTCAATCTCCTCCTTTGACTGTTTAACAGTCTTATCCCAATCAACCCTATGTGCCTGATACTTGTCCATTACCGCCAAGTAGGTGGCTGCATCATCTAACTGGTGACCGGTTATAACATTCTCAGAATCTGGAGCATAAACTTCATGCCACCACTCTTTCAGCTGTTCCAGACTTAGATATTTTGGGGCAATCTTTCTCCTTCCGGTCATGACCTCAAAGAATGCAATGCATCCCTCATAGACCCCTGTAAGATCACCATCAATTGATTTCTTTCATTTATGTATCTTCTTATGGCCTTCTGTCGAATCTGCAGAGCCTCAAACCACTCCCAGGGTTCATCTATCCTAGAAGAAGGAAGAATCCCATCCACAGCCAATTGTTCTTTACCATGCCCCATGATGACTTTGGATTTCTGCAACAGAAGGTCAATGTCTTCCTTATCTTGGGATAGGACATGCTCCAACAGCTCCTTGGCTCTGACTGCATCCTTTCCAACTGAAAGGATTTCCTTAATTGTATCATCTCCCTTTATTTGCATATTCTTCAGCCAATCTATTGTAGTTTGAGCCGAATTCTTCATCTTTTCAATCTCGGAGATAGTCTCCTTAGGCAGGAAACCAAGAGTGACAGAAGAAGAAGGATGGAGAGACTGCAAGGGTTTCATCACTTCCTCCAAGCATTTCCTAAGTCTTTCATTTTCTTTCTTCAACTCATGCTTGGTTTGAGTCTCCTTTCTCAGTCTCCCAATGATCACTGCACTAGACCCTTCATATTCGTCTATGTCCTGCTCCATGGATGCTGGTCCAAGGTTGATAGTTTGCACATTGTAGTCCTGACCAGTGACTTCTTCTCTTGTCTTGTCCGCGTCAGGGGTGGCAATGTGGATGACCCTGTTGTTTGCTTCATCTCTCTCCATCTTTGAGACTACCTTAGCTGCCTTCTTTTTCTTCCCTTTGCCGATTTTAGACAACATTTCATCCCAATCCAAAGGAGTGTCTTCAACTACTACCTTTTTCTTCCTTGCAATCTCTTTTTCAAGCCAATCCGGGGCTGCAGGTTCTACCCGAACTTCCTCTGTTCTTGTTTCTTCTTCTTGCTATTCTATTATTTTCTCTTCTTCTTTTTCAGTTGTTTTATCCTCCTCCTCCTCAGGGAGCTGCTCACCTTGATCTTCTTCTTCAGGCTCCATCTCTTGCACCGGTGATGGGGATCTAGTAGGAATGTCTTCCTCTTGTTTAGGCGATCCATTTCCTCTGCCAATTTTCGGAGAATCTTCATACATTACAAGAGGAGAAGGATGATTTTCTACCTCTTTGACCTCAAGCTCGACTGCTTCACCAAAAGTGTCCCTTCCCTGAATGGCTCTGCCTCTCCACTGGTTTCATGCTCCTCGAGAATTTTTGGCTCAGGTGCGCTTGGTGGAGGAGAAGCAGCCTTAGATGGCTCCATGACTGGTGATTTTGGCGGAAGATCCATCTTTTGCACAGTGTCCTTTGGAGAGGGAGTCCTGGATTTCCTAATATAAACCTTTGTCTTCTCTCCTGAGCTCTCCACATCAATAATCGAAGGCTCCTCCTTTGAAGTACCCTTCTTCTTTGAACCTCTGGCTGTCCTGGCCTTCTTTGGTGGTGGAGGGACATCTTATTCAACTGGTTTTTCTAATTCTTCCTCATCAGAGGACCTGCCAATCTTCAGAGTTCTACTCCTCTTCTTTCCCTTGGGCTTTTTCTTTGGTCCCGACTCACTTTCCTTGGGACCTCTAATCTTTATCTTGAAAGGTGAGCTCTTTTTGGTTTTCCCTTTGGGGTCATCTTCCCTGGATTCCTCTGAAGTAGACATAGGGTTGAGATCTCCCATCAAATTGAAGGTACAAGTCACCTTCTCACTCTCCAGCTCCCAAATCTTATGCTTTAACCAAGAAGAGGTAAACTTCATGACTGGGGTCATTAGGTCCTCCAACTCCGTAACCTCATCTTCATTCCAATTGTTTTCCCCGATCGACCTGTCCTTCACAGCTTCATAGGCATGATCTTGTACCAGGTTTCCATCATCCTCCAGTTGGTCCGAGATCAACTTGACATTGTACTATCTGATGGCATCAACAGGGAGTCTGGAATACCTCTTCTTTCTCGCTTCAAAATCATCCTTGATGTTGGCCCAATAGTCCTCTAGGTCGCCTTTATGTCGATACTCCCTAGTGGCCTTCTTCTGTGCCTCTCCTGTGATGTCGAAGTTCATCCTTTTGGAGTGGAAGGAGAAACCATATGCTGCCAATTCTTCTCCTGCAGTATGTGCCGATTGGATGGAAGGACACACTTCTGCTACACCAATTCTGAGGGGGGAAATCTCCACCGAAGCCTGTCTTATGCTTCTCTCTTTTTACAATAGCATCAAATTCACAAATCTGCCTCACAATCTCTAACAAAACAATGTGATCCGTTGGGTACCTGGGTAGTCTGTATGGAGCGACCGGGCATCCATCAATCCTGATGTAGGTGAATGTGGGAAATTGAATAAACCAGGCCCCATAATTCTTTATCAGCCCTTTGGCTCCTCTTGACAATCTCATATGCTCGGCATTCTGGAGCATCCTGGTGATATGCATTGTGAATGCATCATTGGCCCTCCGGTAGTCTTTGTGTCCTAGATGCAACTCCGGGTAAACCTCATAGACAATGTCCTGTCTGAATGTCCCTTGTGGATTTAAACCCCTGTATGGGTAGAATCTGGCTAGTACATACATGACATAAGAGGACATAGTGAACCTCTTGGTTTCTAGGACATTCCTCAGCTGTTTATCAATCTAAGAGCTAATAAGCCCCGCCCAGTGATAGTTGGTTCCTTGCTCAATCTTGGTGATCACGTGGACCATCCAACTCTCTAGCACTCCGGCAGTCTTTAAACCAGCAAAGGCATATTATGCATGTCAAAAGCCTGGGCAATAGAGACAGGGCTGAAGTTGGCCAAGACTCTTCCCTCTGTACTGACGACCCTCTGCGTATCAAAATCATACTGCCGGGCACACTCCAAGATCAACTCATAACATTGTATTGCAGGAGGAAACCCTTCCACATGCACCAGTCCGGACTTCATCATGCCGTTCCTCAGGACTGACAGATTCTTCTCAGCTGTCCTCTGCTTAAATTCCTCGTATCTCCAGGCCCCTACATTGGTTTCAGACACCCCTGACCATACGAAAGATATCTTACTTTCAGGAAGCTGACTTTTGGTATCCAATCTTAGTTTTTCTGTCTCTGAGATGGATGACCCTTCCGTGTCACCCTTAGTCTTTCCTGCTGCAGCCTTGCTTGATTCAGCCTACATTCACAAAGGACATCATTAGTACTCAATTATCATGCATATTCTAATCCAAAGGTTAGCCTAAAACCATATAAAGTGATATAAAAACCATCACAAATCACCAATCCTTGAAGATCCGAAAAAATAAAGCAGTCCGGGAAAACAATGTAACCCGGGAAAATCTAGTTGGGGCGGAATATCGTAGAAATCTGACCCAAACTGATTCTCGCTGCCAAAGCATCATCAGTCACAAAAATCGTTAGTTCAACCAAAAGATCATCAGATTATCCTATAATTTGCTCATTAGCAATAAGAAAGAAGCAATTAGCATTCAATCCATAAATCCTATATTCGGAAAATCAAAAAGGATAAAGCCAGACAGGAAAACTGGAAAAGTTTGGCTGAGACGGATTTTCACGGATAGTTCAAAATGTTCCGGTAATTACTCCACTCCGCGGAATTAACCTAAACTGGAAAAATCCGAGTGCGCAGAAATTATGCGGACACCACGGGAACCCGACGATCGGCCACACGCGAACCATTAATCAGACAATCATGCAATCTCTTCCACTTGGATTCTAATGGTCCTGAAATCAATGCTAACCAACAAGATCTAGAATGCAAATGATTTCACATTCTCAAAGCTTTCAAATGATGAATTCCCATGACAGAACGATGATGCCCTAATTTCGACGAACAACCTCCCACCATGAAAACCAGGGTGAGTTCATAGTCTTAAATACCATCTATACATACCAATCTAAGGCACTCTAGATCCTCACAAGGTAGGAGTCAGTGCAATACAAGGGCAAGATCAATCAATCATAACGAATTTGCCGTTCTGGGCCAAACACCGAAAAAACCCTAACCTTGCACAATATGGCAGATTTCGCATTAAGAGGGCAAACAATCTAACCCAGAACCCCTTCCAAACGGATGCACCCATCATCTAAGGGATAAATACAAGCTCATAGGGAATGGGTGATGAGGTTCCATGAAAAATGGGTCAAACCCTAACTCGATAGGAAGGAAATCGAGGCCAACATGGGCCGACACGAAATGACCACCAATCAATACGAAAAACTCAATCATTTCGTAAACAAACAAGAGGGGCCATTGATAACATACCATGGATTATTGCAGACGAAACTCAAACTTGGAGAAGCAACCACGAAGCAAGCACACCCAAACAATGAAAACCTCAATTAGCACCAAACAATCCACGCGCAAGCAACTCAGGATCAATGCTCAAAGCTCAAATGAAAACTCTCAATCGCCAGAGTAGCAATCAAATGAATGGAGTTAAAATGATGCCCAAAAGGTCTTAAATCCTTCCCCATACGTGTCTGAGCAGAGGTACCTCGGTCATTAATGAGCGACAAGACGCGTCTGACAAATCTGGAAACCTGAGCCCAAGACAGAATTTCAGAAGATCCCAAGATACGCGGAAATCCGGATGAACACAGATTTCGCAGAAATGCAGAAACTAGGAAAATAATGAATTTCGGGAATTTAGCACAGTCTGGGAAAATCCACCAAAATCGGAAAATCCCAGAGTCGAGCAGAAACTCGGATTTGGAAAATGCAGCAATAAACAGACAGTGAACCAGAGCCCGGGAAAATCCGCCAGAGCCGAAAAATCCCGGAGTTAGGTGAAAACCCGGATTTTGCTAAAACTCAATTTTAATCAATTCAAGCCCGAAGAAAAGATCAAAACCAACAAGACCAACATGTCAAGACCCCCAAAAGGCAAATCCAATAAAACCAAAGGTCAAAAAGCACCAGAAAAGAGGGTCCCTACTCCAAGTGGGGCGTGTGTGCAAAAACTGCACAACACAAATGTCTTAGTGCAATAACATATTGATAAGTGACATACTTTTATGTTAGGTTTGGCTCATTGCTCGATCCTCATCCTTCTCTATTTAACCCTTATTTTACACTAATCCCCATATTTACTATATATTCATCCTTGTTGACATTGATTTCCATACATTCACTCTCTACGTTGAGATCACCATCTTATCTCTACAAATCACTTTAGTGTGGCTCAAAATTCATCCTAGTCAATCCTAAGGAGTTTGGGAATGATCGTTAAATCTTAAAGCTTCAAAAATTAAATTCAAATTTTCTTACCCTCCTTCACTAGTTGTTGTGAAATGACTTAACATGTGTTTCATGCGACTTGTTGCCATGTCATGGTATTTAAAGGCATTCAATGTACCATGCATTTAATTTCATATGGTGGATTTATTACAACACACCTTAATTCTAAATGGAAATATAGTATTCAAATCTACAACATCATTATATAGGCCATCTATGTGTCTACAAATGTTGTCTTCAATATTTATCATCATTATTAATTTGATCCACTAATGGGATTGACCTTTGATAACCCATTTCATCTATAAAGTTAAGAGGTTCCTCGACAATGTGTCTAAACACCACCTTCATAAATTCAAATATCTCAAGAAGGTGAATATGAGTAGATCTTCTGGAGCACTTGCTATCAAATTAGTCCTCTAAAACTTAAATCAATCTCATGTGTTAAATCAAGTTCATGGCAATCAAAATTATGGGACTCAATATTGGTCTATAATATTTTCTATGGTATTTTAGACTTTGATACTATCACACCCTGATGCAAGAACAAACAACCCATCCATAAACTCACAAAACATAGAGGTTAAACAAATAAAATCAACTACATTCAAATCTAAAAATGATGTGCAACCATGTTGAAACAATTACAATATTTATTCAATAATATGATCAGCACAATATTTTTTACAAATTTTGGCTCTCCATGGCCATTCTCTCTCAGCTATCCTCAAATCCAATCTTCATCTCTGCTTCATGCCAGATTTGAAAATCTGCTCTCCAAAACTTCCCCTCCCTCTCTCCTTTTCTTCAACTTTTTTTTTGAAATCTAAATTAAAAACAATTAAATGCTCGTGCCCAAAGTGGCATCCCACTCCCTCAATAAAATATTCATTTTAACAATTTAAATCTCTATTGGAATCTTCTATGTTTGGCATTCAAACCTGCTCTCACGTTTTTATGAAGATACCCCCCAAAATGAAGGTCTAAACATAGATTTTTTAATCAATAAGGTAAAAAATACTTGCCTCTTACCAATCCATACCCCATGTATCTTCAAATTAATGATGATATCCATGTTTTCAACTCTAAATTTATCTTTGTAACAACTAAAATAAATAATTATCATTTCTTGTTTTACCCAAAGCGATTACATGGAGAAAAGGTGAAATTACGCTAGTAATTTAAAATCCTCCGCCACTGCACATTTTGAATTTTGAATTTGCTTGAAAAGATGAATATGAGATAAATAAAATCCATCAAACATTACCTTTTAAGGCTGCATAAATAATTTGGAAAAAAAATTCAAACATGTGACTTTGATAATACGCAATGGGTGCCGAAAACTGACTTTTTGCATAACTCTTACCCAAAAGCTCATATTCACATGAATCTTTGAAATGATATGAATAATATCATCAAGATGATTCCCTCCAAAGGATTTTTCTCCAGCCTTTAAAAATCTTGAAAATTAATTGTTTCTGTGGCCATCTAGGATAAAATTTCTGATTTTAAATTCTCCCAATTCGTGAGGATTTTGGTCACGAAACCTTCACCATTGTGCGCAATTCATCTAATAATATATCTTACGAAGTATTTCAACCCAACTCTTATATATTTCTGGAAACAATTGTTTTTGTAAAACTGTTTATGGGAGCCTTAAAACTACGACAGAGCAAAATCTCAAATTTTGAAAATTAAATCACATGAGAGGTTTTCCAATGCAAAGGGATGCCTAAAAAGACTGCAACACACCAAAATTGAAGAAAACAAAAACAAATATTTTTGGGTGATGCAGGATCGCCTATGGACCTAGATACTCCTACATCACACCCAATTTTTGGACAAGTTTATTTATGCCATTTTTAACTAATAATAAGTTAAATACTTTTCTATGCATTTTAAATTATGTTATCAAATAGAGATTTAAGGATAATTATGGAAATAATTTATTCTAATCATGATATGCAGAAAGAGAATATCAAATTTGATAATGATAAAAAATATGTGACTTCTTAACTTCACAACTTCACGATTATTGTTTATTAAGGTATTCATATTATGTTATGATGTTATGGTTATGGTTAATGGAATAACTATCTTATTGGTTAAATTAGGTGGATACAAGAAACTAGTTCCCCCTCCTAGACGAGGATGGAGAATATTACCAAAGAGAGGGAAGCTGATTGGGGAGAATGATGAGACATCGTGACTTTGAGAACCACACACAAACATTATTTGTGTCTTGGTGTATGTGTTATTGGATACTTTTCTTGTGTCATAAGTATGGTAGTAATTTATGTCCTAATCTCATTATTGATATATCATTATGGTCATTCTCTATCTCATTAAGTTGGCATGATACCTTTAGTAATTTAATGTCAACTCCTTGTCTTGCATTTCTCCTTGTTGATATTTTCATACGCTAGATAAGATCTCCATCACAAATAGAGTGTATGGTTATTATATTTGTATAAGATATTAAATAAAATATGTGTAAATAAGTACATATATATATACACACATAATTTTAGATTATATTGCAAAAGAACATATATATATTCATATATAATTTGACTTTTATAATGTAATATGATTATAAATATATGTGTGTGTCTCAATATCTATATATCTCTATATATAGATATATAGTTATAGATATAAATACACACACATATATAGTTACAAAAGTTAAATTATATATATGAAAATATTTATGTATATATATACAAATATAAAAGTATATTGTTATAAAGTTATTTTTTTAATAAAATTGAATTTTAAATTTGATGAGCTGTGAAAGCTCCACATAGTGGAGTTAAATGCATGAGGAATTATGAGTTTCGTGGAGGAATTTAGGGGGTTTCATCACCCATAATAAAGAGAAAACAAAGGGAAGAAGTGGAGGAGTTGGAGGCAACAACAAAAAGGAAGAAGAGATTTGTAATTTTATGAGAAAATTGTTATACATTGATATGTTTTATTGATTATTTTTAAAGTGTTTAGTAATCTACCTCATTATTCTTAAGCAACATGCAAAAATCTGGTTTCATAAATTTGACCATTACTTACAAATAAAATTGAGGATAGGGATATCTTTGTTTATTTGTAGAAATGTATGTTGCTTTATATTAGATTTTTGTAAAATTCTAAAATTGGCTTATATATATATACATATATAATGGGTTTCTTTAAATTTGGAAAATTGAGACCATAATAGGTTTGCAAACTATACCATTGGTCTACAAACAAATTCTTTTGGGTTTGTATAAAGAACCTAGGAATGTATATGGTAAGGTCATTTTAGGATTGGTGTATTATTGTTTCCATATTACATATCAACCATACTTAGGACTAGCACCACCAAATATTGACAAATGTTTCATGGCTTTATACTCTGTATCATGCATAATAGGGTTAAGATTTTCGTTAACTATTTTGGATTGGTTACATGTCTTTTGACCTCAAATAGGTCTACAAAAACAAGGTATAATTGTTTAGTGTTTATTGAGATCTACAAGCATGAGTATATATGTTAAATGTTTATTGAGGTCTACAAGCTTAAGGTATATCTGCTAAGTGTTTATTGAGGTCTACAAATGTAAATTATTCATCGTCTTGTACTTAGTGAATGTGCAGAATAAGGAAGGTTTTTTTTTACCTGTTAGGAATTTGGTTGCATGACTATCAACCTTATGCAAGCCTGCACACAATGGGAATATGTTTTAGTGTTATTAGACTCTATAAAGGTTTTCACCTTATTTGAGTTTAAATTATACTAGTCTCAACCCATTATAGATCGATATTTTATACAGGTTCAAGTAATATTGAACACTTGTTTAATTCATGTAAACTCTAATTTAATCTTGTACAAGCATTATATTTTCACTCATATATATAGACTCTAAAATATATTAGAGTGGATTATTTTATATGATCATATCCTAGCCTATATACATTTGATAGAAAACAAGGGAATGGGTTTTTGTCTCATAGCCTTAGTTGGGTCAATTGCTTGAGAATCTCTTCAATTATATTAAAAATTGTACGAGTTTAATATGGGTAACTTATGGATTTTGTGAAGGGTATTCAAATGTATTTCATACTAATATTAGAGGGAAGTGTGATTATGTTTCATTCTTGATGAGTTAAGAATCCTTAATATTTCTTATATATATACATATTAATATTATGATATTTTGAAAATGCATTATAAATTAAAATATTGCTTATGCTTTAAGCCATAGTCAAACTAATTTGAGTTATGCGTTAATTTAATTTGAAAAATAAATGCCTATTTGTATTATATTAGGTGTGATAATTTACTTAGGAATATAATTACCTAATTTATATTTTAATTTGATATATTAAATGATTTTCCTAATGTGTGTATGTTGTGTGTGTGTTTATTTGGAAAAGATCTTTTAGGGAAAATATTCTAATTGGAAATATCTAGTTTGTAATATCCAGTTGTGGAAATAAATTGTAAAAGGTGAATACAAGAAAAATAAAAGAAAATGGAGGGATAAAAGAAAAAAGAACAAACATTTTTCACTACTTTTTTTTGCTTGAAACCTCTCTTCCTCCTCCCTTTTGAAAGAGATATTTGAAGATTGGAAAGCTTGGATTTGGAATTGATTTGGAGTTAAATTGAATTTAGGGTTGGATTGCTTGTGAGTGACCAGGTTTGTTTTAGCTTTATGCTTCAAGAAATATCTCTTCTCCATTAAGTATAAGAATGTAATACTACCAAGTCACCTATTGAAGTAACCTCTATTTCCTCCTAAAATGTTCATCTATAGTTGTTAGTGTTGATGATTACTACCCATAATTGAATGAAATGCATTCCTTAGATCTAAAAAGCAACAAATCATATGATGCCACATCATCGCACCAATAAAACATGACTTATTGCACAACTATCGATCTCACATTTTTTTGGGTCTTTTTGAACACTCAACAAAAAATACTCTGATGTAGCATCATATTTTATGATGTGACCTTGAAACCTTAGTTATAAGCAAGGGACTTGCCAAGTAAGCTGCTGTAAAAATTTGGAAATGATGCTCAACTACCAAATTCTCTCCCTAAACTATAAAACTAAGTAGAAATTAATAAAATAGTGTAAAAGTAATAGTTGGTATGAGTTTTCCAGAGTTCATGTAGTTAATTAGAGTGAGCTTATGGATTAAACTGTGTATGAGTTTCAATCACGTTTCGGATCACTCTCTCCTCTTCCTCATGATGGATCACTGGGTGTATACGAAATGTCAATTGAAACTCATACACAGATTATTCTAGAAGCTCGCTCTAATTAGTGTAAAAGTACCAAACTACTAGGTATATGCACTTCTACCCTGAAAAATAAAACCATAAAATTGATAGCAAATTAGTTAATGAAATTGTCTAATCACCCAATGAAAAGGCATTTCCCTTAAAGGAAATTTTAAATACCAAGCTGTCGGCAATAAATTATGATGAATACAGATAATTTTTAATGACAAGACACAGATATCTACTGCCCACATTATGTTTATGCCGCTCTTCCCGAAAAAACTTCCCGGTTAATATGCGGGCTCATTCGATTAATGTTAAAACAGATCGGAACCGTTGATCTTGACAGGCCATTTATTTACAGCGGCCGACATAAAATATCTAAAGCACGTTTGCGCGGTTGGCCCGACACACACGCCAATTACCCGAGTGGGACACTTGCAGGAAATAACTGCCAGTGCCAACGAGATTTCGCTGTCAATCGTGTGGAAAGGTCCAATTCATAATTAAACACGGTCGGTCATATGGGCGTCCAGAATAATGCGGCATAAAGTCTGCCGACTCTTCAAAGCCGAAAACGGCGTTTTAATTCTTCACGTCATGTTTGAAAAATCCGCCAGCAACAATTTAAAATTTTGCCCAGCTGTAAATTATGATGGGTCCTATGAAAACATGGCGTTTTGTATACGACATATTATTCCTTTTATATAAATTTTTATTATTATTTGTGGGTTGATCTTTTATGGAAAGTTTTAAACAAGATATTTACAATGTTTTTAGAGTAGCCTTCAAAGTTTGTAATAGCACAATCTATAAGTAATTTTATTATTAGTTTATTTTAAAATTATTTATTTATGCCTCCTCTTTTTGTGAAGGATCTTTAATATTAAAGAATATATTTACAATTTATTTTTAAATAATTTTTATTTACTTTAAGTTTTCTTCAAATTATTGTACAATATTTTTATGTTGTGATTTGAATTTTTCATTATTTTTATGGTAGTATAGTAATTTAAACAAATTTTAATAGATTAATCAATTACATATTATTTATGTTTGTTTTCTAAAATTTTAATAGTTTACAAAATTCTCTTTAATATTTATATGACAAAAAATATCATTTTATTTCAAATGTTCACAAATTTGAAATTATATTATAATCTTTATTGATTTTTTTCTCAAATAAGATAGTTGGAGTTCTATTGGGGCCCCACTCTTGAAAGATAGACAAACTTGCACTAGTAATTATATGATCTAAAAGGTGAGCTTACAATAATAGAGACAAGTTATTGTTTTTTGTTTGTATCAAATTGAATTAAGAGAAAATATTACAAATAATTACTCTTGAGCAATAGTGGCATGGTGTGATAGTTAGGTTGTTGTGTTATTTTTTCCATCAAGTTTAAAACCCCATTGGGGTGTAATTGTTGAGAATTTACATTGGGGATGAGGTCCCTCGTTTGTGACCTCACTGGTTCATTGCTCTGGATCAAAAGCGTTTACCCCTTAAAAAAAAAACTTCCAAGGAATCAAGTGGTCAAACATCCAAGCCGTGAAATTAGTTTTGATAAAAAGAAGCAAAGCTACACAAAAGATTTTGAAGAACTCAAAACAATAGAAGGAAACGATTTAATCAGAGGAATGCAACTAACTATAGAGTTGTTGAACATAGAGACACACTTACAATATTGATAATAACAACTTAAAGATGAACAAACTAAAAGATACTACTACTAATCACAAGGCAACGAACAACATCTTTAGACTACTCCCCATTCTTCATGACCTACCTTCTCCCCCTCTTTGTTCATGTAATGCCCTACCACAAAACCTTAGAGGACAACACACAACAACACATAAAAATGAATCATTTTTTTTTTTAAAATGCAACATACTAAAGATTGCAAAATATAAGCTAACATGCAAGCTAAACCTAAGTCCTCCAAGGTTCCATGATAATGCTACTATTTATCCATTGACTAAGCTAACAAGAATTAATCCATTAAACATGATTTGTCCAAAAATGAAAAGTACATTAAATCCATCACATTAAATATTTCATCAATATGCGATATTCATATCAAGCCATCAATATAACAACATCCAAATCAATACAATAAACATCATTTAATTTTTCATTACAAGAGAGAATTCCTCAAGTCATATACATTATATAAACTTGTACAACAATGTTTCCTTGTATACAAGTGATGAGAGTACATCAGAATATAATATATGATACAACTCATTACAACTCATTACAAGTACAAGTAAGGTAGTCCACTTGAGTTTGGAACAATGCAAGAGTCCACAACACCAAGAATAGTCGCCACACGAACGATCAATAGCAAGGGAAACCCAATGGAGTGCATAGCACGTTCCACTCGACCATGTGGAACGCTAAGGTCCACCCCCGTGCTAGGAGATAACAATAAGGTCCCACCACCGAAGCAATCAAGAAAACAATAGCACAACACAAGGGCTAACATGAATATGATATAAAAGGTACACAAAACATCACATAACAGTGACACCGCTTCCAGAGGCAAACAATCATCAAAGGGAGACATGAGGCAAGGGAATACTAGGTTGCAATAGGGAGGAGTGTCATCACATAGCTTGCTATGGGTTACCCTAGCGTATCTTCCTAGGCTAGCGACCCTCATCCTGAGTTACCTTGGCAGCCTCTACCGAATCACCAACCCCCATACAAACTCATGCGGGATCAACATACTTTTCAAGAGGACAAGGTAGTTGATCCTTTCCATTTTAGGCCTTCCCACTCATCCCAAGCCTAAACGACCACTTAAGCCCTAAGTGAGGCGTTATCTTGATTAATGTGTAAACTACCCAACCCCCTAATTTATTTTAAGTTATCACTGATTTAAGAAACTCCCACATGGGTTACCTTGGTGCCACTTTGTGCGTCAACCCCTATTAAGAGCCACTCCCCCTACTAGTAGCTAGGAGACCCAATAAAATCAACAGAGCAAAGCCATCATGCACAAAATGAAAACCATAAAAATACATAATCTGAGCAATGCATAAACCATTTCGCTCTCAAACACAACTATAATAACAAGTAGAGAGTGCATGGCTAAGGGCCCTCAACAACACATCGCAAGTATCACATCAACCAATTCAAGGCTTGAACATAACAATTCAACATAATTTCCCAAGCCTCTGGAAGACTCCCAATTCCATTTAACACAAAGGACTCCCAATATAAGACGATGACTAAAATAACTCCAAAACCCAAAATCAACATAAGATCCAAATAAGCAACCGACCTTTACATCCATGAAAAGCATTATTTTCCCCATCTCAGAAAACACATTAACTTGGCCTCTAATTACAAGTATAATCAATGACTGAATGCATAATAGATTTATAATAATTAAACACGTTATTCTAATGAATTAATTTCAGAATGAAACTACAATTCAACTATTTAAAAGAAATCAACATTTATCTAATATAAGTAAACCAATATTTCCTATTTAATTACGTCCCAACTACACATTCCACATAATCATTTAATTATAAAAGCAGAAATAATTGTTTACTCCAACCATAATGTATACACATGTATTTATATATATATATATAGACTTATAATGTTGACAAAATACCATTTTCAATACAATGAACCAAATAATAATGTAGTAATCGTGTAAATAAACTTATTTATATAAACATATACATATACTTACACATGCACACACACATATATATACATATACATATACATATACATAACCCAAATGTCGATCTTATTGTATACATATACACAACGAAGTGAGGCAAAATGCATGGCATGCATAATATGCGATATGACTATATTGTCGAATGTCGTTCAAAATAAATACCAAACACTATGACTACCAATGAATTCTATAGATTCGGGTACAAATTACTACAAGAAGAAGTATGGAGTCACGTAAATATAAAGTTTCATCTAAAGCATGACTTATCTATAGTTTACTACAATACAGTAGTGACGACGAAGGTTTTATTTAGCTTTGGGTAAGACAATAAATTAACAAATGCCTAGGAAATAATTATACGACTTGCTTTCACTTAAGTGATTCATGCAACATAGCCAATGCCGAGATTACGCCATGCAAGGTTTCAATTCTCTTTGTACTGTTTAAAATCATACATTGAACACTAGAGATAAAGCCATAGCATAAATAATAGCCGATATTCCTAAAGATAAGAGCCTAGAGTGAGGGTGAAAACAATAAGAACAAGGAACAATGGAGCTTGCAATAAAGGACAACATTGCACTTTACTGAATGCCTGCAACATACTCAAACAAATATCATACAGGGAGAAAAGTATTCAAGTCCTCCTCTCGTGTAATCACATCTCGATATAAACTTGCACGATTTAATTGTGACAGAAGATTTGGCATAGCTGCAGGGTTTGAAATGGCATGCAGGGAAAAAGATCTCATAAAATAGCAAAACACAAACCTCAAATAACAAATAACAATGATTTCATCGGACCTTCAAGCAAATACATGCAACAAATAACAAATGTTAATGCATTCATTAAAATACATACACATCGAATTCATGCAATATTTACTTTGTAAAAATAGGGCATCAATAAATACAACTCCATCAAATGAATGTCAAGGTCATAATGTCTTCAGCGATAGACCATAATACGGGTACCAAATATGATATATTCACCCAGTGTATATTGCAATAAAAGAAAAAGGAAAACACATTCTATAAGCTATAGGAAGGAATACGCGTTCGAGAGTGTTGATAGAGCCTTAGATAAAAAGAATATAGACAACAAAGAGGCATCAATAGAAGAACAAGAATGCCCTATAAGGCTATCAAAATGGAAGGAAATGATACCAACATGACACAGGTGCACAAACTAAATATTGAGATGGTTTATGAAATTTCCCAACAAAATATTTGTCTATGGGTAATGAAACTACAGGTTCATATAGAATGTATTTATTGAAAGAGCTAAAAGACCTTCAAATAATTGCATTTAGCAGGTGGAGGCAATTTAACACATCAAATGCATTGATTGCAAAGCAAGCACAAGTGATTTATTCGATAAATTTACAAAAGATGCTATTACTACTTGTTTTCAATTTAGAAACTAAATAAACTAAGAAATGTTTTATTTCAAGATAGTAAAAGCATTCAAGCTGTTGTTTTAAAAACGAAGAAAGAATTCTCAAGGAACGAAACCTAGTTTAAATCAATTGGTTGAGCTGAGGAATGATGTCGAGCTCCTTAATCCCAACTTGCAGCTTCAACACACACTTCAAAAGCCCAACAATCTGTAGAACCCAATTCTAAATCTCCAAGAAAAATAATAAACCAGAAGAAGACCTCCAAGAACAAGAAAACATTCATGAAAAGAAAAACAAGAATTAGTTTTTCCAAAGAAATCCCCCAAAAAGCCCCCTTTCTTTTAGCAATTTAACTAATTTATTCTCCACTCCACAATTTGTTGCTTGCATGCAATATTTCTTTAATTTCATTAATTAATTAATTTTATTTTATTTAATTTCCCACTACCGACAACTACCTCTTAACCATTATTTCTATAATTTTAGCCATACCTTATTATTTGTACATAATTAGATCAACTCTTAAGATGTTTAATTTATTAATTTTAACTTTACCTCTTAATACTATTTGCACCATACTTTAATTAACATATTTATTTTATATTTCTTATTAAATCATAATTTTAATTTATTTAAACTTGATAAAGGCATTAATAATATTTTATTTTATCGAAACCACAGTCATATAAAAACATCTATTTTAATTAACAAAATACTTCTAACTTTAATAACTTTATTTTAATGCAATAAGTAATCCCCAAGCAACAATCAAACAATTTTAAATCGAATAAACCAAATACTAGACAATACTGACAATATTGACCAACTAAACTGGCATACAGATAGGGTGAGTCATGGAGGGGCACTGCATCCTCCCCCCCTAAGATTCAACTTACTCCTATAAATCACAAGATAAGAATAAAACATACGTAAATGCAAACAACATCAATTATCAAGCAAATCAAATGCCAAACAATTACCTAACCACCAACCAGAGTAAAAGCAGAACTTCAAACAACACAAATTGACTACAAAACTGACAGGGTACCGACCCGGATACTCATCCTCTTCGAGGATGATGGCTAGGGTAGGGAATCTTATGTTATCTCCAAATCAACTATTCCATTGGGTTTGAGGCACGCTCAGATCTACTAATTTAGGTGGAATCAATGCCTGGTACCTGCATCCTACAACAAACAAAATGACCAAACAACACACACACACACACACACATATATATATTCACACAATCAGACACTCCATGAAAGGAATTCGTAGCGTAGCAGGGCACTCACAATTGAGTAATGTGACACTACCCCTTTCACCAAGATACATCCGAAAACATCACTCAATAAACAAACCAACTCGTTAACTATCCACTACATGATAGAGTAATTAAATGTTGATCATATCAATGCTGCTAATGTCATATAATACACCAAGCTAATTTGCTACATCAGAATGCCACACTTTCACAAAACACAACAAATTTATGCACTCAAAGCACACATTTTTTTATTAAATATCTATCATTTACACGTAAGACATTCCACTTTATTCATTATTCAACACCAAATTTCATGACATATTCAACAAAAGACCATGATTTCATACCTTTTTAGATGCATGGAAACACCATTTATCACTTCGTAAGCACAAAACTCTAAATTTAACACACATTCTTCATATACACACAAATTCACATCACTGAAAGATACATCACAAGGCTACACAAGGGTCCATAATACACCCCCAATAGAAAGAATATCGGCCCATTGCGCACTACACTGAGGGTCCTATCCTTTCCACTGGTTTTTTGCACCATTGGACAAACATCACCAAGGGACAAATTTCAGTTTGCAAGGTGAGAATGACAAAAGAGGAAGTCAATCTCAAGGATCCATGCAACTAAGACAACATAATGGGCTCATATGTATCTAGAGTACCCATTGTATGAACCTAGGCTCTAATACCATGTGTAATGCCCCACCACAGAACCTTAGAGGACAACACACAACAACACATAAAAATGGAACAATTTTTTAATTTTTAATTTTTTAAATGCAACATACTAAAGATTGTAGAATATAAGCTAACATGCAAGCTAAACCTAAGTCCTCCAAGGTTCCATGACAACGCTACTATCTATCCATTAACTAAGCTAACAAGAATTAATCCATTAAACATGATTTGTCCAACAATGAAGAGTACATTAAATCTATCACATTAAATATTCCCTCAATATGCAATATTCGTATCAAGCCATCAATATAACAACATCCAAATAAATACAATAAAGTAATTATATGCAATAAACATCATTTAATTTTTCATTACAAGAGAGAGAATGCCTCATGTCAGATACATCATTTAAACTTTTACAACAACATTTCCTCATATACAAGTGAGGAGAGTACATCAGAATATAATATATGATACAACTGATTACAATTCATTACAAGTACAAGTAAGGTAGTCCACTCGAGCTTGGAAAAATGCAAGAGTCCACAACACCAAGAATAGCCACCACACGAACGATCAACAACAAAGGAAACCCAATGGAGTGCATAGAACATTCCACCTGACCATGTAGAACCCTAAGGTCCACCCCTCATGGAAGGAGATAACAATAGGGTGCCACCACCAAAGCAGTCAAGAAAATAGTAGCACAACACAAGAGCTAACATGAATCTGGAGGGGGGAAGTTTGGTGGGCTTCTTGTTTTTGTTGTTTCTTACCACCTGCTGTTCTTATCAAGATGCACTATTTTCTCAGGTCAGGGCCCTTATCCCTACTGAATCTGATATAAAAGGTACACAAAACATCACATAACAATGACACCGCTTCCAAAGGAAAACAATCATCAAAGGGAGACATGAGGCAAGGGAATACTAGGTTGCAGTAGGGAGGAGTGTCATCGCATAGCTTGCTATGGGTTACCCTGGTGTATCTTCCTAGGCTACTGACCTCCATCCTGAGTTACCTTGACAACCTCTACCAAATCACCAACCCCCATACAAACTCATGTGAGATCAACATACCTTTCAAGAGGACAAGGCAGTTGATCTTTGCCATTCCAAGCCTTCCCACTCATCCCAAGCCTAAACAAGCACTTGAGTCTTGAGTGAGGCATTATCTTGATTAATATGTAAACTACCCAACCCCCTAATTTATTTTAAGTTATCACTGAGTTAAGAAACTCCCACATGAGTTACCCTAGTGCCACTTTGTGCGCCAACCCCCACTGAGAGCCACTCCCCCTACTAGTAGCTAGGAGACCCAATAAAATCAAAAGGTAAAATCTATCATGCACAAAATGAAAACCACAAAAGTACATAATCTGAGCAAGGCATAGACCATTTCGCTCTCAAACACAACTATAATAACAAGTAGAGAGTGCATGGCTAAGGGCCATCAACAACACATTACAAGTATCACATCAACCGATTCAAGGCTTAAACATAAGAATTCAACATAATTTCCCAAGCCTATGGAAGACTCCCAATTACATTTAACACAAAGGACTCCCACTATAAGACGATGACTAAAATCACTCCAAAACCCAAAATCAACATAAGATCCAAATAAGCAACCGACCTTTACATCCATAAAAAGCATTATTTTCCCCATCTCAGAAAACACATTAACTTGGCCTCTAATTACAAGTATAATCAATGACAATGCATAATAGGTTTATAATAATCAAACACATTATTCTAATGAATTAATTTCAGAATGAAACTACAATTCAACTATTTAAAAGAAATAAACATTTATATAAGTAAACATATATTTCCTATAATTTAATTACATCCCATCTACACATTCCACATAATCATTTAATTATAAAAGCATAAATAATCGTTTACTCCAACCATAATGTATACGCATGTATTTATATATATATATATAGACTTATAATGTTGATAGAATACTATTTTCAATACAATGAATCAAGTAATAATGTAGTAATCGTGTAAATAAAATTATTTATTTAAACATATACATATACATATACATACACACATCTATATATATATACATATATGTATTTACATATATATATATATATAAATACATATATATATAAATACATATATATATATACATATATATATACATATATATATGTATATATACATATACATATATATATATATGTATATATATATGTACTTATATATATATGTATTTATATATATATACATTCATATATATATATATATATATACATATCTACATACATAACCCAAATGTCGATCTTATGGTATACATATACACAACAAAGTGAGGCAAAATGCATGGCATGCATAATATGGGATATGACTATATTGTCGAATGCCATTCAGGATAAATACCAAACACTATGACTACCAACGAATGCTACAAATTTAGCTACATTACTACAAGAAGAAGAATGGAGTCACGTAAATATAAAGTTTCTTCAAAAGCATGAATTATCTACAGTTTACTATAATATAGTAGCGGTGGCGAAGGTTTTATTTAGCTTTGGGTAAGCTAATAAGTTAACAAATGCCTAGGAAATGGTTATACAATAGCTTGCTTTCACTTAAGTGATTCATGCAACTTAGCCAACGCCGAGATTACACCATGCAAGGTTTTGATTCTCTCTTGTGCTATTTAAAATCATACATTGAACACTATAGATAAAGCCATAGCATAAATAATAGCCGATATTCCTAAAGATAAGAGCCTAAAGTGAGGGTGAAAACAATAAGAACAAGGAGTGACAAAGCTTGCAATAAAGGACAACATCGCAGTTTACCGAATGCCTACAACATACTCAAATGAATGTCATATAGGGAGAAAAGTATTCAAGCCCTCCTCTCATGTAATCGCATCTCGATATAAACTTGCATGATTTAATTGTGACAGAGGATATTTGGTGCGACCGTAGGGTTTGAAATGGCATGCAGGGAAAAAGATCTCATAAAATAGAAAAAAATAGACCTCAAATAACAAATAACAATGAATTCATTGGACCTTCAAGCAAATCCATGCAAAAAATAACAAATGTCAATGGATTCATCGAAATACATACACAATGAATTCATGCAATATTTACTTTGCAAAATAGGGCATTGATAAATACAACTTCATTGAATGAATTTCAAGGCCATAATGTCTTCAACGACAAACCATAATACAGGTACCAAATATGATTTATTCACCTAGTGTATACTGCAATAAAAGAAAAAGGAAAACACATTCTATAAGCTGCAAGAAGGAATGTGCGTTGGAGAGTATTGATAGAGCCTTAGATAAAAATAATATAGACAACAGAGAGGCATTGATAGAAGAACAAGAATGCCCTATAAGGTTGTCAAAATGGAAGGAAATGATACCAACATGACACAGGTGCACAAACTAAATATTGAGATGGTTTATGAAATTTCCCAACAAAATATTTGTTTGTGGGTAACGAAACTATAGGTTCATACAAAATGTATTTATTGAAAGAGCTAAAAGACTGTCAAACAATTGCATTTAGCAGGTGGAGGCAATTTGACACATCAAATGCATTGATTACAAAGCAAGCACAAGCGATTTATTTGATAAATTTATAGAAGTTGCCATTACTACTTGTTTTCAATTTAGAAACTAAATAAACTAAGAAATGTTTTATTTCAAGACAGTAAAAGCATTCAAGCTGTTGTTTTAAAAATAGAGAAAGAATTCTCAAGGAATGAAACCTAGTTTAAATCAATTGGTTGAGCTGAGGAATGATGCCGAGCTCCT
>VDFB02086081.1:209592287-209749757 GCA_007258455.2 Sequoia sempervirens | reverse complement strand
TGACTCTTCACATTATGACAATGTACATCGTGATGCTCCCTGTTAGAAGTATTATCATGTATGTAGATGATTAAATCTCCAGCATTCAGATTGGAGTATTCAAATTGAAGAACTTAATATATCAAACGAAGAACATGGAGGAATCAGGATGAAGGTCAAAATTATCTAGTGGCATGTTGTAGCACCATCGAAATAGAAGATCACATAAATCTGGAAATAGAAGATCACGTATACATCTGAAGAACATGTGCGATGCGGCTGAATGAAAAAATAAACTAAGGCGTGATTAATTATCACAAGAAAAGGTGCGATTTCGAAATCTGAAGCGACATGTATTAAATAAATAAATCGTGTGTTATAAAAAAAGGAGATTTGAATTATTTAGAAGGGACGTGTATTCAGAATTTTGAAAAAATACAATCTTTTGTTAACCTTCAGATTAAATTAGATATTGATTTACAAATGAAAGGATGCGAATGAAATGCTTGAAGGAGATGACGTCTTTTTCTAAAAGACGTATGTCAAAGGGTTCTCAATAATACATCTATGTCTGAGGCAATACATCTCCTTTGTGAATAGACAGATCTGTTCATCATGAGACACGTCTCTTTAAAAGAATGGTGCGACTCAAGAAGATAATGAATGATTTTTTTGAAAGAGCATGTCTTTTATATTTCAAACTTAAACGAATTGGTTAAAGAAGGAAAACAAATTGTTTTGAAATGTCACAATTTAAATGATTTGTTTTAGAAGGGTGCGAATGAGTTTAACATCTTTAGGAGATCAAATAAAAGTAACAAATAAATTATTCTAAGAGGTGCGAATAAGATTTAAAGAGACAAGATTTTTCAGTCAAGAGTTGCATCCTTTTGATAAAGTATATATATTCTTTTTCAAAATCCAGTCCAAGTTGTGGTTGTTGTTGAAGATTTGCAGTTCAGTCAGATTCCTACCTCCTTGTGTGGGCTAAAAGGTGATATTATTGATCACATAGAGCAGATTGGAGAGTTGGGCTTGTGCAGATCAGATTGAAGGCAGTCTCACTTCCATCAAGTCAAGGTTTGGTGCCTTGCATTAGGGGTTGGTGCTCCTTGTAGGCAGGTGTCTACTAAATTTGCAGAGGTCTAGGTGTTCCTTGTAGGCTATATTCTACTAAATCATCTTAGTGTAAATCTATAGGTTGGTGCCTACTTTAAAAATTATTATTTCAATAAAGTTGTAT
Organism: Sequoia sempervirens; assembly: GCA_007258455.2. Lineage (NCBI taxonomy): Eukaryota > Viridiplantae > Streptophyta > Pinopsida > Cupressales > Cupressaceae > Sequoia > Sequoia sempervirens. The sequence continues at coordinate 209,748,535 of VDFB02086081.1, read as the reverse complement.
CAATTTGAGGAAATTGGTTAATATCAAAAATTGATTGTAATAAGTTTGAAAAGTTAAAAATAAAAGTTTGTATTTGATTTACTGATTCACCCCCCCCTCTCAGTAAATCTTTTGTGCTCTTCACTTCCATCAACCAAGAATTTATGACACGATTTTGTGATGGATTTTTGGCGCTTGAAGTGTTTGTCTGTTTGCGAATTTCAAATTGACCTACTAACATCATTGTTGGCCGTGCCTTTGTTTCATCTACCTACATTGATGGCGACGCTTCTTCACCCAACAAAAGTTTTCGCAAATGCCCTTGATCAATCTGATGTGTTAGTTTTGGGGGGAATGTTCATTAGACGTTGATTGGATGCTACTATAGTGATTCACCTTGGGGTTTCCTTTGTCACTGGGTTTTATTGGCATTTGAACTCTCTTTTTCAGAAGGATTGGACAGTATAGGAGAGCAGAGGGATAATCAGAGAAGCAAAAGCTTGCAGAAGATTAGTTACAAAGAACAATTGCAAGAATGCATTGGCTGTGACAGGTTGTTATAGAAATATTGTAATATCATTTAGTGTTTTATGTCTCCATTACTGTGTATGTAAACTTAGAGAACATATCATGTTTGGCATGTTTTCTTCAGCACATTTGTTGTTGGGAATGTAATGAGTATTAGAGGAATTTGACAAAATTCTAAGTTTGTTGTATGAGTTGCAATAACTCTTTTATGTGATTGCATTTGAGTTTGGGTAATTTAGTGAAGGATAACTAAGTAGATAAATCTGTAAATGATACTCCTTGATGCTTTAGAAAAGTAGACTACTTCCAATTTGTTGTTTCCCTTACATCTTCTCCTTGTTGATTGACTTTGTTTCTTGGATAAGGCACTAGTATCTTGTATGTGCTCCAGTCATCCACATCGAAACAAATTCATAAAATCATTTGTTTTTAGTTCCTTTAGTAAGTTCATGATATCATTGTTTGTAGGGAACATAGAAAACCAATATCTATGAATCATGAAGCTTACCCCACCTTGCACAAATGTTTCCAAGGTGTATTATCAGCTCTATAGGGGATATTGATAGCTAGTTTGTTTAGTCTAGTGACAATCTTTGGTGCTTATCAGATAGGTTGAGTTTAGCTATCATTTACATTATTGTTGTTTATCTTAAGTGATTTTCATACCTGTTCAGGTATACCCCTAGGAATACCCCCCTGAGTTTAAGCTGAGCTCAAAGTGTAGAAGATATAACCCACTCTTGTTGAGTTAGCTTAGAATCCTCCACCGTTCTATTGATGAACTATTTTACTCATATGATGACAACCCTGGTCTTGTGGGTAGAACTTGTTCGAGGAAGTGGAGCAGTGATTTTGAGACCTAACAAAGTGGGTGCTGCTTGGAGGGACCTGCAACATTAGAGTGGGAAATTTTAGGCTTGTGGTGACCTTAGGGTTGGGGTGATTACAGGCATTAAATGAAGCTTTCATGAAGGAAGAAAACAATGCTTGAATTGTTGGAAGTGGAGAAAACCTTGACATTGATCTCTGCCCTACTTCATTGAGAGCCATTGTAAAAGATTGTGGCAGGAGGTTGCAAAACTATCTGTTTATCAATGTGTGAAGATGATCACAAAATGGGAGCTTGGGAGTGCCATGTAGTTCACACCAATTTTTTTTAATAAGATATTAATAATATTAAATATTATGAAGAAAAAATAATTTTAGATATTAAATATTAAATATTATATTTATTATTTAATAATATTTTAATAACTTAATGATATATTTATAATATATAATATAAACTTGTTTTATATTTATCTATTGTTACAATATACTTAAAGTTAATTATCTATTTTATAATTATATTAATATATTATGTGCACCACCATAGTCCCAACATCCCCTTGTCCCCATCCCCAAAATTTGTTACTGCATCCCCTCAGCCCCCCCATTCTGAAACTTTGTGGGATATAGATAATAAATACTAATAGAAGCCACAATCATTGATGTGTGTACCATCCAATCCTTTCAAACTCTGTGCATTCATTCTTCCAATAGTGTGTGGCTGTTATGATTTGTTATGTATTTGATAATTCCCTTTTTAATTGCATACATCCCTTTTTAGTTACTATGTAATATACAAACCATTGCTTGAATACATGGTCCAATGCATATATGCAAAACTTGTAGAAAACTCATGAGACTTGTGAGTTACTATCGCAATGACTCGGCCCCAAGTTTTCTTGAGTAATTTGCCTGTAATTCGGGAAAAAATCAATTATAACTTGGCATAAACTCGTATATTATAATTGAAAATTTGGAGACATGTGTGTAAGAATGTTCAACATAAAAAGGACTCATTTTACATCATTTTCAACTCTTTTTTTTTATGGTAGTGGCGTTTGAGTGTTCATTTCAGCTCTTATTCAGTGACATTTCAAAGGTATATAATTTTAACACATTTCCAGTCCTTTTTTTTGCCTTCCATTCTAAATGTTTTGTGCTAGGCTGCTGTGGTTTTCTGTTTATTTTTGTGTTTTATTTTTTATTTATTGTTTTTTTTTTTGATAAGTTTATTGTGGGTCCACTCCCTTATATATAAAATATAAAAAATATCAACAACAGTCTGAGCATCAACCCTTGAATATTGGTGTTTTGAAAATGAAAAAGAAAAGCTTTAGCCAAAAACCATCAGCATTGAAATCCCTACAAACGGCTTGCACACACCAAGAACTTTAGCAATGTTTATGTCCGACTTGTTGAAGGACAACTAAGAACCCTTTTGGAACAACAAAAAAATTGTTAACATGACAACTAAGCACTGTTGCACACCATTTGGATATTTACGCCGAAGGGATCTCTTTGTTTGAGAGTGCCGAGCAAAACAACTTTGCCAATGGTTGAACAGGCCCGACAGCCATGGCAAGGTGGTTAAACGAATCTCAGCCATTCATCATTTTCTGCCAAATTTTCCCTGGTTTTTCATTGCCTTTTACTGCTTTCCCCGCCACTCATCATTTTCACCAGTTCTTTTGACTATTTTTCGGCGACTTTTGCTGCTTCCCCTACCGCTATTGTTTTCAGCTCCTCCAAACTCTTCCTCGCGGGTATTGCCTTTCACTTCTCCATTTTGGCGAGCTGCAGCCTGGAAATGCAATAAGGTTTTGACGAGGGTTTTAGAGTATGTTTATTAAAATGAAAAATATGGCCAAGATCCTAATAATGAGCACATTCAGGTTTTAAAATTATGACATTCTTTACCCTACATAGTTAAGTAGATTTTAACATAAGTAATAAATAATGTAAATTCTATATAATAAAAAAATAATTTTATTTTTAATATATAATTATATTATTGATTATTATTATATGATATATATTATATTCTCTATTTTAATATTTATTATATATAATATCTCTACCTCTATCTCCCTATCTCTGTCTATCTCTCTCCCCATCCCTCTCTATCTCTCTATATATCCCTCTATCTATATCACTTCTCACTCCCTTTCTATCTGTTGAGCAACATGAGCTTGTTGATAATGGAGCTTGGTTATCTTCCTTATTCAGAGGTTTTATTTTAGTCATGTTTGGATCCTTGCATCTTAAAGCTATCACTTCTCCATTAGAACATTTTCCTTTCTTTTCCTTCAGTCTCCCCTCACCCGTCTCTCTTTCCTTCTCTTTGTCTTTCCTCCTTCCCCTCTTCCTTCCTCCACTTATCTGTTCTATCTCCATCCCTCCCTCCTTCCCTCCCCCCTCTTCTCTTCATCTTCATATTAAGTTATATATCCCTCTCTCACCTCTTTCATCTCTATCTCCCTCTCTACGTAAATCTCTCCATCAATACCCCTCTCTTCTCTCTCTCTCTTTCTCTCTCCATACTCTACCTATTTATCTCTATCTTTTCTTCCTCTTCTCTCTGTCCCTCCTCTACTTATCTCTCTCCCTCTCTCTCCCCACTTCTCTCCCTCTCCCTCTTCCTCTTCCTCTATATCCTATGTTACTGGGTTCTTCTATTTTGCCTAGAGAACCCGCTCTGGGAGCGTTTGGGTTCTGGTTCTTGCTGGGGCACATCTGGGAGCACCCTAGGAACACTTGGGCACCCCCGGGTTCCCTATGGGTCCGTTCCCAGTGGATCCACACGGAACCTGGGGGTGCCTAGGTGCTCCCTGGGCACTCCCAGACACTTTTATATTCTAACTTCTGAATGTCAACTTGCAAAGGGGCAAACAAATTCAGTTATTCTGCTGATTAATCAGATTGCAGTCTGTTTTGCTAAGAAGTTTGATATGTTAACCAATCGATGAATTTGATCTAGATCCTCTTGATGATTGATGAATAATTGTAATGATCTTCATTTGAATCATGACTACAGACATATGATGATATATGAGTATGACATATGTATTGGAATTTTGAACTATCAATTGGCATTTATCTTTATAGTTTATCACTAGCTTTGATCAATGATTTTAGATTTAATGATGATTGATGATTTATGAAGTATCACAATTCATACTATCAAATGTATTTACAGTTCATAGTTCATAGTTCATACTAACAAATGTATTTACAGTTCTGTATATTTTTAATTTTTTGCATATATATATATACACAGCCGTACCCAAACGTACCGTACTCAAGGAAAAAAAATCGTTGTACCGGTGTACCCATATCTCATACTTGTGCCCGGTCCCGTATCAGAACCAGCAACTTAGTCTATATCTAACTATTTCTCCCTCTCTTTCTCTTTATCTCTCTCTCTATATATTTATCTATCCCCTACCTCCCTCTATATCTCTATCTAATTCTCCCTCTTCCTCTCTCCTTTTATCTTCATCTCTACCTCTATCTTCCTCTCTTCCCCTCTATATCCAGACATTTTCTCCTTCTCTCTACCCATCCATCGCTCTCCCTCTCTCCCTCTCTATATAGTTATCTCCTCTCTCTCTTTATCTCTCCCTATCCTCTCCATATCCATCTCCTTCTTCATCTCCATATCCATCTCCATCTCCATCTCCATCTATATCTTCCTCTCTATCTCTTTCCCCTATCTCTATCTCCTTAGCCCCCTCTTCTTTTTCTCTTTCCCCTCTATCTCTCCCTCTTTCTATCCCTATCTCTCACTCTCTCTCCATCTCTCCCTATTGCAAACATAACATGAGCTTTTTCATAATGGAGCCCCATTATCTTCCTAATTCATAGGTCCTACCAATTGACCTCATGTACTACACAAATATATGCAAAAAAGTAAACCAACTTTTTCCCTAATTGACCTTCCACACCACTTTGGCATACCCATTGCACACCAAGGTGCGATTGCTAGTTGTTATGCAACAACTAATATTGTTGCACAACTGTAGACTAATTGTTGCACAATAACTGTAGTTTTCTTGTGCAACAAGATAAAACCTTCTTACACAACAATTACAATTCTTCTCTATCATTGTAACACAGTTCCAGTTTTTTTGTTTGTGCCTTCATTCTAAATGTTTTGTGTTGATGTTGTGGACTACTGATAACCGAGGATGATATGGCCAGTTTGGAGAGGAAGGTAGCCAAATGGCAAGCAGAAGTGGCAACATATGAGGAGAAAGGAGGTGAGCCATTGTTGGGGGGTTTATTGCATTCACAGTACATTCTTCTTGAGGATGATATTGTTCCTGAACAAAATTCAGTACAAAACTATAATTTGTAATTTTATTTATTGTTGAACAATGAAACTTGAAGTTGATATGTATTGAACTCTAGTTTTGATCTATATATGAAGGAAATCAGTAGTATGTTCCCAAAATTCAGTAGTATGTTTTTTGAAGAATTTTTAATGTTGAACTTAAACAATTTGCCAAGTTATTGTCAAGTCTGAGTTTTTGAAGTTTTTCGGGTCAACTGAGTAATTGCCGAGTCCTAGTTTTTCAACTATAGTCCAATGTGCAAACAACAGGGAGAACAAGAGAATTGTGGGAAGACTGCTGCAATTTTATCATTTTGTTGCAGTTGGTTGCTTTTTCTATGATCATCTGTAGTATATTGGAAGGTCCATTGTTGCTAAAAGAATTGCAGAAGGCCAAAATATTCTACCAAGTTTTCTCCATAGCTAATGTTAATGATAACATGCAGCGTCGAAATAATATTCCAGCGATCTTCTCTTGATAATAAATTAAATGATAGCATTATGCTATTTAATTTATTAAGACTCAAAGAGGCGCAATCATTAAGAGTCATATCTATTTGTTAAGACAAACAACTTTAATGAAGAGGCACGATTTTTATGTATGCCGATTCCTTAATGAAGTGACGCAATTTCTTATGAGGACGTCTTATTGTTCATTGGACGCGATTTATTGAAGGGGTGCATTCTTCAATGAAGGACGACTTATCTTGAAGTGTGACGACCTTTCCACTTGTATAAATATTCAATGTGTTTCATTGTTCTATCATTCATTCAGTTCATCAAGTTCGTAGTTCTCAAGTGCGAGTTGTCTCATGTGAAGTTCGTTGTTCTTGGTAGAAGTCTGAGATCTTCATCAACAGACTGTGATATTCTGTATCTGTGTTAAATCAGCTGTGGCGCATATATATCTGACCTTGATATTGGTCCATTGTAAAGAAGACAATTATTGTTATCATTCAATATATAAGAGATATATTGTTGCTGGGTTTTTCTCCCTCAAGAGGAGGGTTTTCCCAGGGTATCTGCTGTGTTATTGTGTCTGATTTGAATTAATTTCTGTGCATTCAATCTGATCATTAAAATTTTACATGGTATCAGAGCGGGTTTGAGGAAATCGTGATAGGATTTGTTTTTCACAGCGATACTCTATTCTCTTGTTATAGTTCTTTGTCTATCCTTACATCAATCAAGATGGTGAACGGATTGAAGATCGAGGATAGACTCGAAGGAGAATCAAACTATACCTCATGGAGATTTAGAATCATGCTCACATTGGAAGAGAATGATTTGGCTGAGTTTGCGGAGACCAAGGTTCCCGAACTTGAAGAGGAAGAAGCGGAGTTGCAATGGAGGAAGAAAGACATCAAAGCAAAGAAGTTGTTGGTTGATTCCGTAAAAGACCACATCGTCCCTATTGTTTCCAAGTTGCAGACTGCAAGGGAGATGTTCAAGACATTAGAGGAGATGTACGAAATCAACAACACCAGCTGGGCTCTTGCTCTGAAGCAACAACTTCGCCATGTGAAGATGGCGAAAGGAGAAACAGTGATTGCCTACTTCATGAGAATATCGGAGTTGAGAGATCAACTCTCTACAATTGGTCATGTGTTTGATGATAAAGATCTAACGATGCTTGCTCTCAATGGTCTTCCATTATCATGGGAGTCCTACATTCAAGGAATTAGTGCAAGATCCAAACTTCCTAAGTTTGATCGATTAAGGGCTGATTGTATTCAAGAAGAATCAAGGTTGGTGGCTAGAGGCGTTGGTCAAAGTTCAAAGAATGAAGATATTCATGTTCTCGCCTCCCATGCTTCGAAGAAGAAAGGAAAAGATGGAAGGAAAGGATTCTTCAAGAGGAATCGAGACAAGGGAAATGATGATGCACCTCCTTTCAAGAAGAAGAGAGACATGTCCAAGATTCAATGCTTTAGGTGTGATAAGTTTGGGCACTTCGCTAAGTATTGTCCAACTAGACCTAAGCAACAAGTCACCGTTGCGGATGTTGATGATGCCTCTCCACAAAAGGATTCAAGTGAATATTTGTTCTACTCGGCATTGTCAAGCAGTGAACCTACCGACACCAACACTTGGCTGATCGACAGTGGTGCTTCACGACACATCATTGGTTTTAAGGAGCACTTATCAAGTTTGGTGGAGAAGGAGTCTTCTGAACAAGTCATCATTGGAGATGATGCTAGCTACTCGTGAAAGGAATTGGGACCTCTACACTTCATTTGGATTCCGGCATCACACTTCAGGTTGAGTAATGTTCTTTATGTTCCAGGAATCAAGTGCAATCTTATTTCTATTTCAGCCTTGGAAGATAAAGGATATCAAGTTGCCTTCTCCAAAGGAAAAGTTCTAGTATGGATGGAGAACTCTAGCTTCAAGGATGCTTGTAATGTCCCCTTCTGAACTGATCATTCATGTGGCCAGTTGGTCTTTTAAAACCGAGGCTAGTCGGAAGGAAGGTAAAATTAAGGGTTTCCTATTTTTGAGGAGGTCATTGCTTTCGAGAGATGATGGATTCAATGGCGGATTCTTTGGGTTTTGAGCAGTTATGTTCATCTCGGCATTCGAGTACTTTTGGAATTACTATTTTTAGTAAATTCTATTTTTAGCGACTTTCGAGGATGAGTTCAGCTCGGTTGACTTCCTGCTTCAGTTTGGTCAGATGTTTGGCGTAGTATTGGCTTCAGGGCACATCCGGAGGGATAAGTTAAGTCATTTAATTAAAAAGTCACGTTTTAAATATTATATTTTAACGTCGACCATGGGCCTAGATTAATGACTTAATGTTGTTTTAAAAAAGGGGGTCTTTGAGGGTGGCGCCCTCATTAAAAGATTATTTTAATATTTCCCAAAGTCAAAGCAATGTTATGAGGGGCGTAATTATCAAAGTTGATATTCATTTAAAATATCATTTCTTAAGACTTGAAGAGAAAGTGCGCCCATCCTTGAGGAGAGTGGATTTTGACCTAAAAGCGGATTTTAGGGTTTGAGAGGTCAACTGGAAAATTATAAAAGGAAGGAGTTGAGCATCATTTCACATCTTTGGACGACTATACTGTTATGTTGCCGGATTGGCTCTGGAATCGCTTCGAGGAATGAAGGCCTCCTAGCTCGGGCATCGCTTCGTGTTTGCAAGACAACATCAAGTGGTGATTCTTAGTCTAGTTTGTGAGTTATTGAATATCGTGCATTGTGTTTAGCTTCTTGCATTGTTAAATCTGTTTTGGGCATTTTAGTGTTTCCGCATTTTAGCATCATTTAATACAGCAGATTGCATGTTTCACTCATATCTTGAAAAATACAAAAATAGTCTTTCTGGGTATCGTCTCATTCTCTTTGTTTGTCAAGAGCAATCATATTCTCTAGTTTTTAGATTTTATAGTGCTTGCATTATTTTTAAAAATAAAATCGCCTTTTTCAGCAAGGCCGTACCATTTAGCATTCTTGGGATTTGTGCATTTCTTATTAGTTGCATTTGGAGTTGGGGTTAAGTTTCTAGATTGAGCGCCTTCATCATATTAGTCTTATGCATCTTAGTTTGGGCAATTTGAGTGAGTTGAGAGGGAGCTATGAGCATTTGGATCAATTCATAGGCTGCTGTTTTTAACTACAAAATACAGATTTGTGGAAAACAGAAAAACAGATTGTTAATTACAAAATTTGTAATGATTTGATATGGCTTCTTGAACTCAGCCAAGAGAGATTTTATTGTATTGTAATGATTCATATTTCCAGCTCTAACATCTTGACAGGCTTATGATATTAAATTGTAAACTGACCAGTAGTACTGGCAGTCATTCTTCAGCTTGTTGATTTGAATTTGTATTGCTCAATTTCATTTGAAGTTTGTAATAGATAGATCTCCGCCCTATGGTCGCTACTTACCCACACTGGGTCAGCAAGCACATTCTGGGTGTTGAGTGTTTCAACTCTCAGTAGTTTCTTTTCAAGCATTGCTTTTAGTTTTCACTCCGTCATATGGTCGCCCCTCACTCCGCATTGGATTGGGTAGCACATACTTGACGTTGAGTTCCTTTCTGCATCTAGAGTAGAAGATCCTCTGACCAATGCTCGCCATCATCGGCACCATTCTGGTTAGAGTTGCTTTCTTGCACTTTTTGGTTTTCTCCGCTAACCTTAACGGGTGCACTGCTTTGTAATCTGTTACGAAAAAATTTGGCTCGGAATATTTCAATGCTTAAGTAATTGGAGTTATACATGAAAGTCTTTATAGAGTCTGCACACGTCCTTTACAAGCGTTGGTTCATGATTCTTCAAATCTATGTGATCTTTGGCATCGGAGATTGGCTCACCTACACTTTCGAGCCTTACCTATCATGCAGAAGATGGTGTCGGGCCTTCCTAAGTTCAACCAGGAGCATGAAGGTACTTGCAAGGGTTGCGCTTTGGGTAAGAATATAAAAGCTCCTTTTCATAGTAGAGAAAATAGATCTAAGTGTATTTTAGACTTTATTCATTTTGATTTATGTGGTCCTATGTCTGTTGCGTCTTCGAGTGGATTCTTGTATTATGTTCTTTTTATTGATGACCACTCTAGGAAGACTTGGATTTACTGTTTGAAAACTAAAGAGTCTGAGGAAGTGTTAGATAGGTTTAAGGAATTTAAAGCCTTGGTAGAAAATCTTTCTGGTAAAAGAATTAAGGTCCTTAGATCTGACAATGGTGGAGAATACACCTCTGGTAGTTTTCAGAATTTTTGTATTGATGCAGGGATTAAGAGGGAGTTCTGTATTCCCTATAATCCTCAACAGAATGGTGTTGCAGAAAGAAAGAACAGGACGATCGTGGAAGCAGCGAAGGCCATGATCCATGATCAAGATTTGCAAACCTTCTTATGGGCAGAAGCTTCCAGGACGGCTGTATATGTACAAAACAAAAGTCCTCATAAGGTCTTGGAGAATATGACTCCGGAGGAAGCCTTTACAGGGAAGAAGCCTGAAGTTAGTCATTTGAGGATCTTTGGATGTCCTGTCTATGTTCATGTTCCAAAGGAAAAGAGAACTAAGTTGGAGCCTTCTGGCAAGAAGGGAATATTTGTGGGCTACAGTGAGACATCAAAAGCCTACAAAATATACATTCCAGGATAGAAGTTGATCGAGATTAGTAGGGATGTCACATTCGAGGAAGATGTTGCATTCCGGAGATCCAAGGGCATTCATATGGAGATCAATAATGAAGAGTCTCTTCAGGATATGGAAGTTGACCATACTCCTGAGATTCAGAGGGAGACTTCAGAACCAAAAGATATTGATCCTGTTGAACCCTTGGAACCTACTGATGGACCTACTAACATTATTATTGGGAGAAAGAGACCTCTATGGGCCAGGCGTACTATGCAAGAGGCTGAAAGTTTTGCAGCTCCTAGAGGCACATTCAGAGAAAGTAATAGGCCACATAAGTTCTCCAATTATGTTTCCTTAATGAGTCAGATTATAGAATCCGAGCCTACCTGTGTTGAGGAAGCATCTAGTCATCAGGTTTGGAGAGATGCTATGGCAGAAGAGTATCAGTCAATTCTTAAGAATGATGTTTGGGACATTGTTCCTAGACCCGAGGGCAAGTCTGTGGTATCTTTTAAATGGCTCTTCAAGATCAAGCATGCTGCAGATGGGAGCATTGAAAAGTACAAAGCAAGATTTGTGGCTTGTGGGTTTTCTCAGAAAGAGGGAGTTGATTATGAAGAAACATTTGCTCACATTTGCTTGCTATACTTACATCGAGAACCATCATTACTGATAGCATCTAAGAGGATGGAAGATTCACGGATGGACATAGAATAACTTTCTCCAATGGAGTGATTGAGGAAGAAGTTTATCGGAAACAACCTGATGGATTTGAGATTCATGGGAAGGAGTCACATGTTTTCAAGCTGAAGAAGGCCTTGTATGGTCTTAAGTAGGCTCCTTGCGCTTGGTACGAAAGGATTGATTGTTACCTGTCAAGTTTAGGCCTCTTGAAGAGTTATGTTGATTCAAATCTCTGCTTCAAGGTAATCAATGTTGATGCATTAATTTTGGTATTATATGTTGATGATTTGATTCTCACTGGAGAAGATCACCTAATTCTTGAGTGCAAGAAGGAGTTGACTTCGGAATTTGAGATGAAGGACCTTGGGCTCATGCATTACTTCCTTGGATTAGAAGTCTGGCATAAACCAAATGAGATGATTCTAAGTCAAGGAAAGTACACCATTGATATACTTAGGAGATTTGGTATGATGGATTGCAAATCCATGTCTACACCCATGGAGACCAACCTACATAAGTTGAAGGAGGTTGCAGCTAGTTCAGACTTGGTGGATCCTACATTGTACAGACAGCTGATTGGGTCCTTGATGTATCTAGTTAACACTAGACCTGATATTTGCTATGCAGTGAGTGCACTTAGCTAGTTTATGTGTGATCCGAGACAAATACATCTTGTTGCAGCTAAACATATCCTGAGATACTTGCGCGACACAGTTCGATATGAGTTGAGGTATTCTTCAAATGCAGACTTGGAGTTACATGGCTATACAGATTCTGATTGGGCAGGGTGTGTCATAGATCAGAAGAGCACCTTTGGTTGTTGCTTCAGTTTGGGTTCAGCTATGATATCTTGGTGCAGCAGGAAGCAGTCATTTGTAGCATTGAGTACAACAGTGATATATTGCAGCTTGTAGCAACTCGGGAAGCAGTGTGGCTTTGTAAGCTCCTTGCAGGATTGTTTGGACAATCAATGGAGCCTACTATCATTCATTGTGATAATAGAGTTGTGTGAAGCTTGTAATCTTGTGTTCCATGACAAAACCAAGCGTTGAAATCAAGTACCACTATATTAGAGATATGGTACTGCGGAAGCTGTACAGTTGAGGTACATCAACACGATGAGCAGACGGCAGATATTCTCACCAAGCCTCTCTCTAGGATAAAGTTTGAGTACTTTTGAGACAAGCTTGGTATGGTGGAGAATCGACCTTGGCCGAGAAAAGAGTCTGATTATCAATGAGCTGTTTAATGAGTTCTTCTTTGTAGAGAGAAGTTCAAGGTGAAATCCTTGTTAATGTATTTTTCTCTGAGACGGAGGAATTTGAGGTGCAAGCCCTTGTTAATGCATTTCTCCTTGAGATTTGAGGTGAAAGCCCTTGTTTCCACCCTCTGAGCTGAGTCATGGTGGATGTCATGTGTGTGACTCCATGACATATGTTGTACTTGTGTTTCACCCTTTGAGAGAGTCATGGTGAAAGTCACGTTGAGGTGACAACATCACACAAGTGATGAACACTTGTACTTACCATAGTATGGTTGTAGCCATTATGGTTGATATCGTGTTGAGGCGATATCTGATATCACGATGAGGTGATATTCTTCTTGTTCACTTATGGTTGTAGCCATAGTGGTAGACATCACGATGAGGTGATTTGTCTTGAGCAGCTGGAAGTATTCTCTCTAGCTGAGAGGGAGTGTTAATGATAACATGCAGCGTCGAAATAATATTCCAGCGATCTTCTCGTGGTAATAAATTAAATGATAGCATTATGCTTTTTAATTTATTAAGACTCAAAGAGGCGCAATCATTAAGAGTCATATTTTTTTGGTAAGACAAACAACTTTAATGAAGAGGCACGATTTTTATGTATGCCGACTCCTTAATGAAGTGACGCGATTTCTTATGAGGACGTCTTATTGTTCATTGGACGCGATTTATTGAAGGGGTGCATTCTTCAATGAAGGACGACTTGTCTTGAAATGTGACGACCTTTCCACTTGTATAAATATTCGATGTGTTTCATTGTTCTATCATTCATTCAGTTCATCAAGTTCGTAGTTCTCAAGTGCGAGTTGTCTCATGTGAAGTTCGTTGTTCTTGGTAGAAGTCTGAGATCTTCATCAACAGACTGTGATATTCTGTATCTGTGTTAAATCAGATTGTGGCGCATATATATCTGACCTTGATATTGGTCCATTGTAAAGAAGACAATTATTGTTATCATTCAATATATAAGAGATATATTGTTGCTGGGTTTTTCTCCCTCAAGAGGAGGGTTTTCCCAGGGTATCTGCTGTGTTATTGTGTCTGATTTGAATTAATTTCTGTGCATTCAATCTGATCATTAAAATTTTACAGCTAAAAGTTCTTGCTCATTCACAAACTTGGTTCCAATTGCGTTAAATTTTATGTATATAAATTAAGGGTCTTCTTTGTATAAGTCCATTCATTAGACACAACAAATACCCTATTTTTTCCCACATGTTCTTAAATTGTTCAAGGGCCTTCTACCTTTTTCCTTATCCTTATCGAATGACATGATTCTTTCCTTTTCATTGCTAGGGCATGTGTATCCTTTAGGTGCATTGTGTATGGTACACATCATTTTGTGTAAGTGTGCTTTTCCTTTAGGATGCATGTTTAACACTTAAAAATGGAAAATTAGAGCACCTTGCTTCTGGCTATTAGAACAAAAATTATAGGTTGTTAATTAGTTTCTCTCCGCTTGCCCAACTTCAAATTTATTGCTTGTATATTCTTTTGCAATTATTTTTGGACAAAGCCTCACTCCCTTGCTCTGCCTAGGTTTAATACTGCAAAAATGATCTCTCACACAGAAGTATGTGCCACTAGCTTAATCATTTCATAGCATGCACTTAAATTTCTGGCCCTTTTCCATTTGGGTCCTTGGATCAAATAAATTGTGCACTTCCCTTGGGTCTGTTTAATGACACTTTTCTTCCAAAAGGATCAATAATATAATCTTTTTCCACAGCTATTGAAGTTGGAGTTTCATGGGCATCTTCTTGATCATTTTCATCATCGTCTTCTTCATCCTCAAATTAGTATACATTATCAAGATGGGACTGAACTTTGGTGGCATCTTCATTATTCTTTTCTACCAACAAAACCATGAAGCCTACAAACACAAATGCAGCACAAAATTCATTTTTTCAGCTTTGGAAAGAAGGAAAAATTGAATGATGGGAAGCTTACTTACTTCAATGTGCACACGGAAGTTAACTCACAAAATTGTGAAAATAAATTGAAAACAATCATGAGTTTTCAGAGAAAATTGCCAAACCATGGTGGCTGGAAACCTTTTCCTCTTCAAACTAGCTTCCAACAGGGATAAAGTTATCTTCTTTCTCATGCAAGTCATCTTGAATATGTTGGACTGTTGTCATTGATGTCAAAGGTAGACTAAGAGATTGTCATTGAAATCAAAGATAAATGAGGAGATCATTGAAAGTGTTGTCATTAATGCATATACATGTTGTCTTTAAGAAGATAGTCATGAACAAGAAGGTGTCACTAATGCCAAAGTCATAAGATCAAGATTGTTGGCAAGATTAATATTGTCATGGAGATTGTTGGTCCAAGTTGCATGAACAAGATTGTCAGAAATAACATAGAATGTAAGGTGTCAAAGATGTTGGAGAAAGATATGAGAAAGACCTTCAAAGAAGAATGCAATCATGAAATGTAGCAATTAAATAAATACATTAAAAGGTCCAGCGATTAGCATTTTCAAAAGCAGCGATTAAGGTACAAAAGGCAGTGATTTTTTAAATGTGTTAAAGCAGCAATCAGAATTTATGAAATACAATGTTTCATATTATTAAAGGCAGTGATTAAATTTCATGAAGCATTAGGAAGAAGAGCACAAAATGCTGGTTGATGAATTAAAGAAAAAGGCACATAAAATATATTATCCCATCACCAAGTAAAAGGAGTTAAGGAGCAGCAATTAATGAATATAAGGCAGAAATTAAAGAAACAATTTTCAGTGATTGAAGTCAACAAAATGGCAGATTAAAATCAATGCTCATAAAGGTCGACCCCTCTTGGCACTCCTTTTTGAATCTGCAAATAAAAATAAACACAATGTTTTATCATATGGGCTGACCCTCCTTTGTGTGGCACCCTCATTAGGGGTATTTTAAAATAAAAATAAAATAAATTAATTTCTTTTAAGGGGCTGACCCTCTAAGAGGTGCGCCCAAGTTGAGAGTGAAAAGCTGTAACCTTTGAAGGGTCATACATTTTCAAAAAGACACCTCCCCTTGCGTGATATAAAAGAAGAATCGTTTGGAGGTTTTGAAGGCAATAATTTTCAATGAATATTTTCTGAATAATAAAGAAGTGTAAGAGCAGAAACATGAAGAATAAATCAGATGTATAGTGAAGATATTTGCATGATGAAATGAAAGAATTTATGCTAGTGAGATGGATTAATAATGTTCAAATTTAAGAAGGAAAAGATTTAGAGTTTGAATCAGATTTGTGAAGGTTGTGAAAAGATTTAGAGTTTGAATCAGATTTGAAGATTGTGAAAAGATTTTAATGTTGAATCAGATTGATGTGGAAGAAAGTATATCAGCCATTGAAGAACTAATAGGTTGAAGCCTATCAATTAGAGGTTGGAGCCTCTTGCTGGGTTGGAGCCTATCAAGTAGAGGTTAGAGCCTCTTGCTGAGCTGGAACTCAGTTTGGAATAGAGAGTTGAGACTTGGATAGTATGTTGAAGTCTACAAGAAGGAGATTAAGCTATTATATATATATATGCAATATTTTGCTGTGGTTTTTTCCGAAAGGGCTTCTACGTAAATCGTGTGTTCTACTTCTCATTGTGTTCCTAATTGCTAGATTTTACTTGAATTGTTTTATTATGATTGGTTAAGGTTTGAAAAGTAAAAGATTGTTAGATACTGATTCCTCCCCCACCGTTCCCCCGTGGCCTCCCTCGCCCTCTCAGTATCACTGTGTGCTCAACAAAATATCTGATAAGGACAATGGGCCCTTGGTCTGTTGGTGAAGTTGAATGGTTCTGAATGAGCCCACCAGGGATCAAGTCATGTTAGAGTGCAAGGCCTTGACATCATAAGGGATGAGGTTAGGATTATGCCCTGGGTGACTTTGGTGGAATGGATACCCCTCAGTCCTTGGCTCTCAGTTGAAGAGGTTTCAGCCTATGGCTTGTGCTCCTGTATCGGTAGCTAAACGATTCTGGGTTTGATATAAAACCCTCCAACAAACAAAAAAAACTGATAAGAACAAGGATGTTTTATCCATCAACAATCATCTTTCTTATAATTGTAATTTGCTGTTATCTTTTAATAAATTAATTCATATCTGGAAAAACTCATTGGCCCAGATCAGAATTCATGGATCAGAGAGTGCTGATCAACAGGTAATATATTTTATGAATTCACCATAAACTAGATCTGAAATGGTCTGTATGCAGCAATGTATACCAAACCAGTTCCGGAGTGGGCCCTGTACCGCTATCTTAATGTCCTGTGTGAATCTAATGTCCTGTGTGAATCTAAGCAAGTATAGGCACACATCAGCTAAGAGTTAGACAATACGATGGATGCTGCTAGAAACTTAAGCCCCTCATTTAGTGCTATTCCTTTTTGTTTTATTTCTTGGGCGCTAGCTCAGAATCATAGCTGATTTGGTATATTATCTTGTTTGAGCTTGAGAAATAACAAGTCTGGATTTTTTCAGCTTGAGAAGTAAATAAATCTGGATTTTCTTAATCAAAATGTTGACAGCTATTCAGATGTTGACCATATTACACTTCTGTTGTTGGTGTGCTTTCTGTACTTGGAGGAGCGCACCACAAGAAAGTATGGTGTTGTAGAAACAGTTAATGTGCAATGCAATTCTAATTAGACTAAGGGAGCATGTGACCCTTAAGTTACATATTGTGCCACACCTCCACTTCACACCAATAGGGAAAGAATATGACCATCCTAAGTCTCCCACAAGAGCTCCATTCTTAGGGTTAGCATCAGTTACATTTGCCACCGTCCCATAAAAGGTATTGTTTTGTTTGTGTCTCCGCACAATCTTTATTAATTCTATAGGCAAGCCATGTCTCTCAGCTGTATGTAAAGAATACAAAGTACGGTACACATGAAATTAGCACAAATTTGTTCATCTCAAATAATGGACAATGATAGGGTTTTTATCAAACCAAGCATGGACTTGCCAGGCGGCATACCTACCTTGTTTTTCTCATCTTACATTCCATTTTTCTACCTCCCCATAAAAGCAGTGTTTGTTTGTTTCTCTGCACAATCTATATTAATTCTATGTGTAAGCGATGTCTCTCCTTGGTGCCTCTTGGTTGTATGTAATAATGTAAATAATGCAAAGTGTAGTACATTTAAAACTGGCACCAATGTGCTCATCTTAAATAATGCACAATGATAAGGTTTATTTCAAGTCAAGCATGGACTTGCCTGGCATGCTTATCTTCTTTTTCTCATTGTCCATTCCAATTTGTTATGCGTTTCTTAAATATACACAAAGAAGGCTGTAATTCAGCTTCTTCATAGTACAAATGTGCTTCACTCTCTTCTATGCGCTGGAAATTTTTTGATTGATATTTTCAGTGCCCTAACTCCAAGTTCAAAATGTTGAATAGAAAATGTTGGAGCTTTCTCCTCTCGGTAGGATTAATTCTCATTAAAGTTACGAGTATTATACTTGTTAGTTTTTAACTTATGTTTGTGTTCTGTATGCAACTCATCAGTGATTGACATGTGCATATGAATAGCCTTCACAACCAGGTTTAGTTCTTCTGGAAAAAAATGATTATAAAACTATTGCAACCTGGTGTAGGTTTTGATTTGTATTTGGAAGTAGTTATTTCTAGATTTTAGTATTCTGTGGAATCTCATCATGGCCTCACTATGAAAAATGTTGAGAGAATGAATTAATAGATAGTACTTGCTTTTGTTGCAATAACTTGTCGAACAAATTCCAGTGACCATAAGTGTTGAGATTTTTGGTTGATGTTTTTTTATTGTTTGTTCTTTAGATTCAACAAGTTAAAATTTTGATTGATATAGGTATCCGAATCCAAAGCTTGAAGAAAGGTCAACTCATAATGGATCTAGATTTACGTTGGGGTGGTGATCCCAGTATAATACTTGGAGTTCAGGCACTTGTTGCCTCATTACCTATACAGGCAAGTTTTATTATTTTATTTTTATTTGAATTTGAAGCACTTTGAAAAGCTATTAGTACTTAAATTTAATGTCTTGATTTACATGGTGAGGTGAAATTTTCTTTTGGTTGTGATTTTTCCTTTTTATTCAATGAATTGGTGATGTTCCTTTTTTGAATTTGCAGTTAAAAGACCTTAAGGTTTTCACTGTAGTGCGTGTGATCTTTCAACTTGCCGAAGATATACCTTGCATTTCTGCCGTTGTTGTTGCTCTTCTTTCTGAGGTTTGACATTTTAACCATTCATTGTTTATATTCTTTTTAGAACAGTGAACACTCTTTTCTTGCTCTATAATGCTCATTCATCCTGTCTATTATTTGCCCTTCTTCATTTTTAGGGTAAATTTCACCTAGTGAATTTCTAAGAATATCAAATTTGCACTCACAGCATAGGAAGTAAATTGAAGGAGATGTTACAAGGGGGGTTTAGCTCAATGGGATGTTTTTAGTTATCAGAAGAAGATGTACGAACACCTAAAAGAAGTTGTAGCAAATATGAATGAAACGTGGTGAGTTTACTTAGGACCAAAAATAAGTTTTAGAATATATGGATACAAACTTAAGTGAATTTACTAAGGGCCAAAAAGACATTGCAGCACATATGGATGCAAACTTAAAGAGTTTACTCTAGAATTCGCTGGACATCCAGGAGATGCATGGCACACCATGGACTTCTAATTTGGGATGTATATGTCATCAATATTGCTGACAATTTTAGATGTACTGGATGTCACATCACTATGTAGTATGTATTTATGCCACGGTTACATATTCTCAAGTATGACTCTTGATTCTTGGGAGTACCTTGGTGAGCATTGGGATTCATGCTTTAGTGTATTTGATATGATTTCTATTTCTGAATGCTTGTTTACATAAGAGAAGCCTGTATTTATAGGCTAGTAATATTAGGCATGTAATGTTTTTGACTTCCACTTCCAACTTTTCAACTCCTTTGAGAAATGAATTTATATTTTACCCTTTGAATAATTACACTAACCTGCTGGCATATAGGTTGCCTGATCGAATGAATAACTATAGTTAACTCACTAACTATAATGGATGTCGTCATCATCTCCTTCCTTAGAGGAAATTGTTTCTGATTTAACGAAGTAAAGTTTATTTGAGAAAGATTTTGGATATTGGAGTAAATTATCTATCTGATTGGCACATTTCATTCATTGGGCAGTCTATGACCATGATCAACAATGAGAACATAAAATGAAAGAAGTAGACATTAGCTCTGATTCTGAAGCAACAAGTTCGAGACAAAGTTGTGAGAAAATAAGTGAAGTACCAATTCGAAAGGCCAATTCTAATAAGAAAACTAACCAGGATTCCATTGCAGAGCACAATTAAGCATGTATGAGCATAAACTTAACTGGAACAACCACGACAATGAATTGAAGCAATTTGAATTATTAAAAAAGATTAAATTATAATACCAAGTCTGTCTCAAATATGAACAAATAAATCTGTCTTGTCAGTTCCTCAAATTACCATGGAAGCCTGTGTGGAAGAGATTCTAAGCAGACAACCTATTTCTTCCTTAATTTTAGAAATATCATTTAGACTTGATCATTGAGTGGGAAGCAGTTCTATAAGAAAACATGAAACGAGTCAAGTGGATGTGGGGGAGAAAGCTGGACACATAAGAAAGAAAATCACAGGAAAACAATGAATCTTAAGGATAAAATGTACCATTTAGAAATATCACGTTTGGTTGAGTGTGGATTCTGTCCTTATAGTTTTCTTGTATTACCTTTTAGCTTTTTCTCCTGAGAATTTGCTGTGGTTTCATGTTGGTACATGATTAGAAGCTCTGCCTGTATTTATATATTCTGAAAAGTCTTTGCCTGTAGTTCTAAAGCATGATTTAAGAAATGCTTTTAAAGCTTTAGGTACTGCATGTATTTACATATTCTTCTATTCTGGCTGTCAGTACAACTGTACAACCCACTATGTCTTTATAACTGCTGGAATCCTTCACAATAATTCTTAATTTATATCCAAGATCATTGCTATTTTCTGGTGGTAATCCACGCAGAATTTTGAGCCTCTTAATACTGGAAAATTAATAGAAATCTTCAATTCCCAGCTAAACCGAGAAGAATAATATAATGCAGCAAGTATAGCTGACCTCAAAAGTTGATTATAAAAAGAATGCTGAGATTAACTCACAATGCTGAGTTGCAAGTGCAAGGCTGTTGAAGTACACAAATAGCTGAATGGTACAGCTAATTAAAAAATCTTTTTGCTTTTCCTTGGAGTTGTACGACTCCCTTAGAGTCTTCCAAAATGATTCACTAGACTTCCACAATGGTACATAATCAACATGGAGACAAATCAGACTTGTATGGCACAAAGGGGACAAGTGTTGGATGATGAAGTCCAATGGTTTGTAAATAGCCCCACTTCAAAATAGGCGATTATAGTCAAGTTTAAATTAAAGATTTAAACTTATCTATTTCACAAAAGTATATTCGATATAAGCAAATTGAAGATAATTTATACTCTGTTCGATACATTCTGAATATTGGCACTTCTCACTAAGTTGCATATCAAATGTTAGCACGATGGGTTAATATTACATCATAGACTAATCCTAGCATAGCGCCATCATATCTTTTAACTGATGAAGCCAACTCTTATTTTTGACAGGGATGCTAATCGGGTTGCCTAGAATCTGACGTAGCAAGTCAAAGGGAAGTCTCCAACATTATTCCTTGGTGGTATCAAATATAAGGGGGGTGCCATCATTGTAATTCCTGCTGCTTGATGATAGTTCGGATCATATTATGAAATGACCCCTTATAATTTTTTTAAAATTTTGCAACAACAACTTCAACAATTTCACCCGTCAGTGTTAGCAAAACCAAAACCAGCATTGGAAATGTAACCCTACACCAAGAATGTGCACCGAGATCCCAATGACGGGCAAGGTGTGAGCATATGGTGCCGGGGACCGTTAGCTTGTAAACTGAAAGTTGGAAAATTATAATGCAACTTGACCACTTATTCAGTGGGAGTGATTTGACGGCGCAACCAATCAACAATATGAATGCAAGTATAGAAAGTAAATTGAGAGCTCAGCCGATCAGCAATGCAAGTACTGAAAGTAAAGAAGGGTGGCAAGCCGACCCAAGTACAATATGCAAAGACGGCGAGGCCTGTCTCTTCCACCAATGGTGGGAATGATTATGCTTAAATAAAAAGTAAACAAGGCGGTGAGGCCAGCCTCTTCCACTAAAGGTGGGAATACAATAGGAAATTGCAGAATGTAAATAAGAGCTGATCAGTACTACTGAAATAGCTTTACAATTAAAATAAATCCTACAAGAAGCCAATGATTAAGTTGTCCAAGAAGCTGCAATATTATTATTTGATCTCCAATTTTCAAAAACTCACCAAATATGAAAAACCACCCCAAAACTCCAACTTCTACAAACTGAAATATCAGACCAACAAACTGAAAACTACAGACCGACAACTAAGAAACTCACTAAAATGCTCATAACTCACTCAAAACTACTCCAAATGACATGAAACCAAATGCAAAGGACTCCTAGGAAGATGGTGACCAAACTATGACTAAGAAATTGCTGCAAACTTGTGTTATTATTTTTTCCACGTTTTCTAAGACAGTCCCAGGCAAAGGTACGGCCTAGAGAAAGGGGTGACCTGCGATATAAAATCAAAGACTCCACAATAAATTCCCAAAACTTGCACAAAGGGACACCTTGAGCCAAGGAACTGAAAGAGCCAATACCCAGAAGCCGACAAAATTTGCGTAGAGAGCTATGAATGAAAACCTACTTTAGCCACACCAAAATCAGCAACCTGTAAATTGACAAACACACCAAAAGACATCAGAAAACATCAAAAGACTCCATTACAATAAGCTCAATCTGTTCCTCTGAGTAAAGAACAACCTTTTCACTTAGCTAGTTGCTATCTTTCAAGCAAGAAACTAAGAGTAGCTAGGAGGTATGCATTCCTCGAAGCAATTCTAGCACCATTTTGGCAACACTTTGTTATATTTTCTTCATGGATGAGAAATGTGTTAGTTTTCAGATCATAAATGCAAATAAGCAGAAAATACAACACATAGAACAATGAACACAGTATTTTACCCTGGGAAAACCCTCTTACTCGAGGGAGAAAAACCTAGCAAAATATTCTCTTATAAATCAGAAGAATAAGTGCAGAATTGCACACAAAATCAGGCCCTAGAAAAGGCCGAGTCTCATACAATAAGTAATGTCACTTCTCCTTGAAGCGAGTCTTGAATGCACAAAATAATGACATTTCTTCTTGAATCGTATTTGCTGTTTAGAAGATAGACCTACTGCTGAAGAAATTCGAACTTGGAATGGAATTGATTTGATGATGAAATGAGAAGACTCTAACTCCTTTATATAGCAAGCTAGGCGACCTCCTTTCTAGGGCCGACCTAGATAAATACAAATTTTGTTTATAAAACAAAGGCCGACCTGCCTTGAGTTAATTATATTTAAGAGAAAATATCTCCCGCCACTACAAAACACTAACACTCCCTCTTAGCTAGGGAGGTATTTTCAAATATCCTCGTCATGGAGTCTCTCAACATGACGTCCACAATGGCTACACCCATTTGTCGAAAAACACATCTCAGTCTCAGAGATGTACAAGGGCTCATCATGGAGTCTCTCAACATGACGTCCACAATTGCTACACCCATTTGTTGAAAAACACATCTTAGTCTCAGAGATGTACAAGGGCTCGTCATGGAGTCTCTCAACATGATGTCCACAATGGCTACACCCATTTGTGGAAAAACACATCTCAGTCTCAAAGATGTACAAGGGCTTGCACCTCATATTTCTCAGTCTCAGAGAAATATACACTACAAGGGCTTTCACCTCATATTTTTCAGTCTCAGAGAAATATACACTATAAGGGCTTTCACCTCATATTTCTCCATCTCAGAGAAATATACACCACCAATCTTAAAGATGTTGTGACTCCCTCTGGAGCTCCGAGTACTTGCATCAACCTCTTGACCTCCTTGTCCAAGATTGCTTGCAATGTTTGCCTTCAAGGTCTTCCCTTAGGTCTACAATAATTCTACTACGAATCGCCTTTGGATCTGCTATCTTTGCTTCACAAAATCTCCTTAAAAATGCTGCACTTAAATCCTCTTTAGGTGTGCTCTTATCTCTCCTTTAGATCTACTCCTATGTATGTATTAATTCTCCTTCAATTTGCTCAAACATTCACTTTAGATCTGCATCTAAAGTCTGCTTCAGATCTGCTAAGAATGGGAATGATATTCAATGAAAAATGCTTAGTCAAATTTGATTGGATATTCCTGAACCTTGCTCTGATAGCATGTTAGTTTTCAGATCAGAAATGCAAATAAGCAGAAAATACAACACATAGAACAATGAACACAATATTTTACCTTGGGAAAACCCTCCTACTTGAGGGAGAAAAACCCAGCAAAATATTCTCTTATAAATCAGAAGAATAAGTGCAGAATTGCACACAAAATCAGGCCCCAGAAAAGGCCAAGTCTCATACAATAAGTAATGTCACTTCTTCTTGAAGCAAGTCTTGAATGCACAAAATAATGACACTTCTTGAATCGTATCTGCTGCTTAGAAGATAGACCTGCTGCTGAAGAAATTCGAACTTGGAATGGAATTGATTTGATGATGAAATGAAAAGACTCTAACTCCTTTATATAGCAAGCTAGGCGACCTCCTTTCTAGGGCCGACCTAGATAAATACAAATTTTGTTTATAAAACAAAGGCCGACCTACCTTGAGTTAATTATATTTAAGAGAAAATATCTCCCGCCGCTACAAAACACTAACAAAATGAAAGAGCAAGTGCGCCCTTTTATAGACTTTGAGATGATTCTCCAACATCTTCTAGAAAGTGCGCCCAAATCTCTTGGAGGTTATTTTAATTTTAAATTCACTTTCCCTCCTTCCAAGTTGGCGCCCAAGACAAATGAGAAACTTAATAAAATAATAACCTTCCATAAGGTGGCGTCCAACTCCTCAAGGCCATTTTTAAACTTTAGAAATATTTAAATAGCCTCCAAATGAGGCATCCACCCTCAAGTCCCCTTTTTAAAAACGACATGAAGTTATATCACTAGGCCAAGGGGGGCTCTAAAGTAAAAATATAACCTTTATAACTTAAAATAATTAATTTCTCCCAAAATTGCACTTGAAAGGCAAAACCAAAAATACTCACTATAGTGCCTGAAGAGGAAGGCTCTCTGTGTTGTTGCCAACTGAAACACTGCTAAAAATAGAATTTACTAAAAATAGTAAATTCTGGAAAGTTGCCCAAATGCCTTGCAAGTCATATCATTGCAAAGCTCTCTGAAAACTCAGAAAGAATCCGCAATCCGCAATCCAAAAGTGCATGTGCAAGCTTTTGGAAAATGCTGAAACATCCTCCTAGATGATAGGAAACCCTAATTTCTACTTTCGACTAGCCTACGGGCTTCCGGGATAGGCTAACGACCAACTGCATTGATCACTGTTGAGAAGGGGACATAACAGTCCGCCCTCCACAAGATTTCTTGTCCTCAAGCAATTGCAAGTCTGGATGTTGTAAAATCTCCTCATTCTCTCAAGTCGCATCCTTAATAGGCAAATTGTTCCACTTCACCAAATACTCTTTTATTGTTCTTTTGCTCAAAGAGTGCTCTCTAGAATTAATGATCTCCTTTGGAACTGGAACCAATTGTCCTTCCTCATCCAAAGGAGACAAATCTGATGAAGCAACAACGTTGTGTCCAAGCACCTTCTTGAGACGAGACACGTGGAAGACATTGTGAACTTTGCTACTTGTTGGTAGCTCCAACTCATAAGCCACTGCACCAACTCTTCTGATGACTTTGAACGGTCCATAGAAACATGGCTTGAGTTTCTCTGCTCCACTCTTCTTGAGAGTAGACTATCTGTAAGGTTGAAGTCTAAGATAGACCATGTCACCAACCTCAAATGTGCGCTCAACATGCTACTGATTTGCGTACATCTTCTGCTGATTTTGTTCTATCTGGAGATTGTTCTTCAAAGACTTCAAAATATCTTGACTTTGTTGCAACATATTTCTTGCTTGAGGGGCTTTGCTATCACCAAACATTAAATCAGCAAAGCTAGGAGCCTCATATCCGTAGAGAGCCATGAATGGAGACATCTTGATAGACATGTGGAAGGATGAATTGTAGCAATACTCTCTTAAGTGAAGCTATCTCACTCAAGCTTTCTGCTGCTCCGA
Organism: Sequoia sempervirens; assembly: GCA_007258455.2. Classification (NCBI taxonomy): domain Eukaryota; kingdom Viridiplantae; phylum Streptophyta; class Pinopsida; order Cupressales; family Cupressaceae; genus Sequoia; species Sequoia sempervirens. Next base: position 209,722,563 of record VDFB02086081.1, on the reverse strand, counting down.
GACATAGTTTCTGAGATAGCCCTCCAACCACTTGATCACAACCTCTGTTTGTCCATCAGTTTGTGGGTGATAACTAGTGCTTGGAGTGAGCACTGTACCACTCAACCTGAAAACTTCTTGCCAAAAGGTGCTTAGGAACTTGCTGTCCCTATCACTCACAATGTTTTTTGGTAACTCATGCAATCTAAACACCTCATGAAAGAACAAATCTGCAACTTGAGCTGCTGAAAGTGAACTAGCAATGGCAAAGAAATGAGCAAACTTTGTTAATCTATCAACCACAACATAGATACAGTCTTTGCCTTGAGCCTTTGTGAACCCCGTGATGAAGTCCATCGATATACTTTCCCATTTTTGATTGGGAATTGGTAGAGGTTGCAGCAACCCAACTGGAAATGTATGCTCATTCTTGTTCATTTGGCAAGTGTGGCACTCCTTGATGTAACGCAAGACCTCTTCTTTCAGCCCCTTCCAAGAAAATCTCTCCCGAATCTGCCTATAGGTCTTGAAATAACCTTGATGACCAGCAAGTGGAATGTCATGGAAAGTATGCAAAATCTTCTTTTTGAGCTTGGATTTAGGTACCAGAAAGATTCTCCCTTTGTAGTGTATCAAACCATCAACCACCTTGTACCTTTCATGATGAAAAGTACCTTCAATAATGCTGGTTGCAAACTGATTTTTGGCATAATCAACAAGCAATAATTCCTTCCAATTAGCAGTAAGCTCACACAATGAGCTCAAATGAGGCCTTCTAGATAGTGCATTCGCCACAATATTGTTCTTGCCTTTGACATACTGAATGTCTAAGTTGTAAGCTTGAAGCTTACTCACCCACTTTTGGTACCTTTCGTTCAAGTCCTTCTGATGCATAAAGTGCCTGAGGCTATTTGATCAGTTTTGACAACAAACTTGCTCCCCACCAAATATTGCCTGAACTTGGCCAACATTTCCTTGTCATAGATGGAGTAAGTCTTCTCTACACCTCTTAATTTTCTGTTCTCAAACACAATTGGATGTTTTTCTTGCATCAAAACAACACCAACTCCTTCTCCTGATGCATCACATTGCAACTCGAATGCTTTAGTGAAATCAGGAAGAGCCAAAAATGGCATGAACTCATAATCTTCTTGAACTTGTCAAAAACGCCTTGTGCTTTTTCTGACCATGCAAAAGCTCCCTTTTTAGTGAGGTCAGTGAGAGGAGCAGCCATTTGAGAGTAGCCCTTCACAAATCTTCTATAGAAGCCACAAAGACCTTAGAACCCCTTCAATTGCGTTAAGTTCTCTGGAGGTGGTCAATCCAACATTGCCTTGATATTTTTTGGATCAACTTTCACTCCATCAGCACTGATTATGTGAGTAAGGTAAAGCAGCTCCTTCATTCCAAATTCGCATTTGGACTCTTTGGGAAACAGGCTTTCTGATTCCAAGATGATAGCACTTCCTCCAAGTGTTTGAGGTGTTCTTCCCAAGTCTTGCTGAAAATGAGAATATCATCAAAGAAAATCAACATGAACTTCCTCAATTGCTTCTGAAAGATTCGGTTCATGCAAGACTGGAAGGTAGCAGGAACATTAGTCAACCCAAATGGCATGACTAAAAACTCAAAATGACCATAATGGCATCGGAATGCCGTCTTCTCAACATCTGATCCCTTCATTCGAACTTGATAGTAGCCCAATCTCAGATCAATCTTCGAAAAGAACTTGGCTCCATGTAGCTCATCAATGAGCTCATCTATCTTGGGAATGGGATACCGGTTCTTAATGTACTTTGATTTAGTGCACGGTAGTCCACGCACATACGGATGGTGCCATCTTTTTTCTTCACAAGCACAACAACTGAAGCAAAAGGATTTTTGCTTGGGCGAATGAAGCCCATCTCCATGAGTTCTCTTATATTCTTCTCAATCTCATCTTTTTGCTTCTTAGGATATCGATAGGGGGTTGTGATAACTGGCTTGGCCCCATCTTTGAGTTCAATGACATGCTCAGTCCCCCTCTCAGGAGGTGGCCCAAGAGGTAGATCAACAAAGACCTTTCTCTTCTTGGTGAGCAAGGACTGAATATCAGGTGAATAGTCACTCTTCATTTCAACTGGATTAGCTGGTAGTATCATACATTCCGCAGCCCACTCAACTTGATCATGTCGAATCAGCCTCTCCATTCTTTTGAAAGATACAATCCGTGGGCCTCCATTGGGCATTCCTCTTAGCACCACCCTCTTTCCATCGGATTGAAACTTGAGCTCCATTGTTTGCAGATTTAGAGAGATTTCTCCAAGAGAACGCAGCCATTGAATGCCAAGAACAACATCCGTATTTCCAATGCTTACAACATAGAAGTCATCTTTGACCTCATGGTTGCCCAATTGCAAAGACATGTTAGCAACCTTTTGATTGCAAGAGATTTGAAACCCATCCGCTACCATGACTTTGAAACCTTCAAACTCTTTAGTCTTGAGTCCTCTCTTTGCAATCACTCCTTCATCAATGAAATTGTGTGTTGCTCCGGTCTCAATCAAGGCAACAATTCGATGTCCTCCAAGCATCCCACGAACTTTGAAAGATTCATTCTTTTGGAAACTAGAGAGTTGGGCAATGGGGCCCCCAACTCCTTGGTCATGTTTGGACTCTTCTGAAGCTTTTTCTTCCTCGCTGTCCCCAAAATAAGATTGCTGTTCTGAGAAATCTGATTCTGATTCAACATCAGAATAAGCTCCATATGTTGTGCTTTGCCCCTTCCATAGCATCGGTGGACCAAGGCTCACGACAAGTGTAGCAAACACCATCCTTTCTTAGCTGTTCTTGGAGCTCTTCTGACATCTTTTGTGGGAACTTCTTATGCTGATTTGAAGAGTGCTTCTTATCTCTCTTGTGAGCAAAAGGCTTGGGCGGAAATTTTGGCCTAGGGGCTGACAACTCCATGCTTCTAGCTTTCTTGATAGCTTCCTCAAGGCTTGGTGGATCGAAAGCTTTCACCCACCCCTTCAATGGTTCCATCAAACCTTCTGAGAATAATACAAGAAGTCTCCTTTCAGTGATGTTGGGCACCATCATGAAAAGCCTTTGAAAATCAACAATATATGCATCCAATGAGCTATGTTGTTTCAATTGTGCAAGCTCACAGAACTTCACTTCGGGGTCTTTGGTGTCGAACCTCTCAATCAGCTTGTTAGTGAACTCTTCATAAGTTTGAATAAGGTTGTGGCCAAGAGTGACCAAACCATGGTACCACCACTCATGGGCAGCTCCTTCTAAGTGCAAGGTTGCAAATTTTATGGCGTCTTCTTTTGGCATAGGTCTTAGTGAGAGGTAGTTGTCTAGCTTCTGAACCCACGACCTTGCAATACATTTATCACTTCCATCAAAGTGGGCCAAAGTCACCTTTCCAAGGGCCTGCTGATAATCTGTTCTAGGAACCATAGGAGCACGGTTTTTGTCATGTCCCCTAAATTGATTGCGATTCTCGATATTATAAATTATAAATATTGATATACAATTAATAATAATAATAATAATAATTTCAATACCTTTATAATCATTATAAAATAACAATAAAATAAATATAATCTAAAAATGATCATTGTAATTATAATTATTAATCATTATATTATAATTATGAAATCAAAGAGGTAATTACCAATATATATATATATATCAAATTTATTATAATTATAATCATCAAAACAAATATATCGAAATATAAATATTGAACTTCATAAATTATAAATTATAAATATTAGACATAAATACATAAAATAAATATGTAACCAAAATAAATAATAGTCCGTCTATGGCAAGTCACGTCCTTCCAAATCTAAAGAGCACGACTTTCCTCAAATCACATCTCTTCTCACATGAGAGGATATAAAGGAAGGTGAGACAAGAATGAGGGGAAGAGATATAGATCCTAAGAAAAAAGAATTAGACTCTGACAATCTGACCACAAACAGAGAGCAGCAGACAGGGATAATACAAAACAGATTGAATATGTAAAGCAACACTGACAAGGAGGAATAAGAACATATTCTAAGGAATGAAATGGGACCGGCGGCTGAAGAAGTATGGACTTGCAAGGAGATATAATAATAACCGGATTGAGGGGAATGAGAAATAGCTTTGGTTCTAGCGTGTGATTTAGAAGACCGTTATCAAGATCACTATCGGTTCTGTAATATTCATAAGAACCCGAGACTTTGATTGCTCATATATATTGCTGAGAATATATTAAACATTGGAGAGATTTGGGAACTCGATATCGGGAATGTTGGTTTGCTTCCGCATCTCACAATCTTGGCTATGATTTGATTAAAGGTAAAATATATTGTGAATCGAGGGTTGATTTAGGAGTCTCGTGGCACTTAAATCTGATAATCTGTCTAAACTTGAGAAGCTGTGGCAATCATACAAAGAATAAGACTGCCTTTTCGGTTTGTGCCACCGCTTAATATTATTGGATATCTGATGAATATATAGAGGAGGAGTTTAATTTCATTAGGAGCCATCTTCATATGAGCCACCGATGAAGAGAGTCGTTGATAATAAAGATTAACGTCTATGAAATACTATAATTATTCATAGCTACTATCGATCGACAAATATAATCTCATGTTTGAAATCTTCAAGTAGCTCAAGTGACGAGAGAGAGAATAGTTTTATACAATTCAATTCAAAGATAGGAAAGAGAAGGGGGGCACGGTGGAAGAAAATGAGTATCTGCAGACGGATTAAGGCAGAAGGTAAGTAATTTCTGTTATGAAGTAGATAATTATAAATTATGTTAAAGACTAATCAAAGAATGAATACATGATAATAAATTAATGGATTAAGAAGTTAGTAGAGGTTAGTGTGTGAGATATATGTTTAATATATGTATATAAGATAAATATATATATAATATGTTCATTGTATAGACAATTCATATGTTGATAAATATATTGTGGTAATTGATAAGTATATATCTATATATACAGAGAGAGGTTGAGACTCATGAATACCTCGTAGAGGGTGGATACATATCAATTATATATGTAATATATATATAATATGTTATTTACGGTTATTCAATAATTATGCTTGCAACAATTATTGAGTCTTATAAGTAATAAATGACACTATTCATTCACTATGATGATAAATGGTACAATAGAATACCATCTTTGGGATCTTATTAAATGTTATCACTGAAACTTGTTAATCTTTAACGCTTCTAATGTCTCTTTGAGAAACAATTTTGAGAGCAAGATTTAGGTCAAGTGCCTCCATCAAAAAGGGGTCATTACAGTTTTCAACTCTTCCACCATTCCTTCTACTTCTTTGATTCATGAACTGATGAAAGGACCATTGGTCTCTAAGATTAGGAAGTAAAGTGACGTACTCCATGTAAGCTTGTCTTGCATCATCCACAAAAGGTACTATGGGCTCCGCTTGAGGTTCTTCCCTCTGAGTGAAGGTAGGAAAAAGAGGTCTAGAGGTTGATCCTCTAGAGGTGGACTCATGTTGGCCAATAGCTTTGTTTCTTCCATTGGTCTCCGCATTATTGTTACTATTAACACCACTGTTTTCTCCAATGTTATTGTGTTGATTCTGGGGCTGATTTTGAGCCACCTGCTGATCCATTCTTGCAAGCAACCATGACATCATATCTATCATACCATCAAATTTCTTTTCCATTCTAGCATCTCTTTCATCCATGGTCTGCCTAATATTTTCTGACATGTTTCCAACTGCTTTACCAGTCTCTCTCAAAGCCTTTGAATATGTATCTGTCTTTGGAATTGTTGGCAACTATGGCTGATTTCTTGCCTAACTTCTAGTGTAGTATCTGTTGACTCTATCACTCATCTAACAACTGAACTCTGTTGGTCACAAGATGGCAGGATCATGGCTCTGATACCCTTGAAATGACCCCTTATAATTTTTTTAAGATTTTGCAACAACTTCAACAATTTCACCCGTCAACATTAGCAAAACCAAAACCAGCATAGGAAATGTAACCCTACACCAAGAATGTGCACCAAGATCCCAATGACGAGTGAGGTGTGAGCATATGGCGCTAGGGATCATTAGCTTGTAAACTGAAAGTTGGAAAATTACAATGCAACTTGACCACTTATCCAGCATGAGTGATTTGATGGTGTAGTCGATCAACAATATGAATGCAAGTACAAAAAGTAAATTGACGGCTCAACGAATTAACAATGCAAGTACTGAAAGTAAAGAAGGGCGGCAAGCGGACCAAAGTACAATATGCAAAGACGGCGAGACTTGACTCTTCCACCAATGGTGGGAATGATTATGCTTAAACAAAAAGTACAAGGCGGCGAGGCCAGCCTCTTCCACTAAAAGTGGGAATACAATAGGAAATTGTAGAATGCAAATAAGAGTTGATAAGTACTATTGAAACAACTTTACAATTAGAATAAATCCTGCAAGAAGCCAATGGTTAAGCTGTCCAAGAAGTTGCAATATTATTATTTGATCTCCAATCTTCAAAGACTCACCAAATATGAAAAACTACCCCAAAAACTCCAACTTCTACAAACTGAAATAACAGACCAGCAAACTGAAAACTACAGACCGACAACTAAGAAACTCACTAAAATGCTCATAACTCACTCAAAACTACTCCAAATGACATGAAACCAAATGCAAAGGACTCCTAGGAAGATGGCGACCAAGCTATGACTGAGAAACTGCTGCAAACTTGTGCTATTATTTTTTCCATATTTTCCTACACACTCCTAGGCAAAGGTATTGCTTGGAGAAAGGGGCGACCTGCAGTATAAAATCAAAGACTCCACAATAAATTCCCAAAACTTGCACAAAGGGACGCCTTGAGCCAAGGAACTAAAAGAGCCAATACCCATAAGCCAACAAAATTCGCCTAGAGCGCTATCAATGAAAATCTACTTCAGCCACACCAAATTCAGCAACCTGTAAACTGACAAACACACCAAAAGACATCAAAAAACATCAAAAGAATCCATTACAATAAGCTCAATCTGTTCCTCTGAGTAAAGAACAATCTTCTCACTTAGCTAGTTGCTATCTTTCAAGCAAGAAACTAAGAGTAGCTAGGAAGTATGCATTCCTCCAAGCAATTCCAACACCATTTCGACAACACTTTGTTATATTTTTTTCATGGATGAGAAATGAAAGAGCAAGTGCCTCCTTTTATAGACTTTGAGATGGTTCTCCAGCATCTTCTAGAAAGTGTGCCCAAATCTCTTGGAGGTTATTTTAATTTTAAATTCACTTTCCCGCCTTCCAAGTTGGCGCCCAAGACAAATGAGAAACTTAATAAAATAATAACCTTCCATAAGGTGGCATCCAACTCCTCAAGGCCATTTTTAAACTTTAGAAATATTTAAATAGCTTCCAGATGAGGTGTCCACCCTCAAGTCCCCTTTTTAAAAACAACATGAAGTTATATCACTAGGCCAAGAGGGGCTCTAAAGTAAAAAATATAACCTTTATAACTTAAAATAATTAATTTCTCCCAAAATTGTACCTCAAAGCCAAAACCAAAAATACTCACTGCACTGCCTGAAGAGGAAGGCTCTCTATGCTGCTGCCAACTGAAACACCTGCTAAAAATAGAATTTACTAAAAATAGTAAATTCTGAAAAGTTGCCCAAATGCCTTGCAAGTCATATCATTGCGAAGCTCTTTGAAAACCCAGAAAGAATCCGCAATCCAAAATCCAAAACTCCATGTGCAAGCTTCTGAAAAATGCTGAAACATCCTCCTAGATGATATGAAACCCTAATTTCTGCTTCCGACTAGCCTACGGGCTTCCGGGATAGGCCAACGGCTAATTGCACTGATCATTGCTAAGAAGGGGATATTACATATTAATACTCTATCAGATATCGATTGTGCTATCAACAGGATGCGATGGATATTTATATGAGCACCGTTGATGTTAAAGTCTTTATCAATCCAACTTCTGTTGAGGGTGCCGCCCTTTGTATGGAGTCGGGTTCTAGCAATTATGAAGGGAGTCGGGTTCTAGTATTATTTCTCGATTTCCTTTGCCACTTTGGCGTCATTTCTAGAACAAAGTCGGGTATTATCTAGAGGAACGTTTGATGGTGGAAGACTTGTTTTGGGATTGCCTTATGTTAGACAACCCACCGTATATGTGCCAATCGCATAACATCTATAATGGGAGTCTCGACCAATTATATGAGCAATAATTATTAAGTCACAAGGCAGCGATCAGGAAGATTATTAAGGCAACCAATTATATGAGGAGGTGCGATTAGTTAAATAGAAGGAATACAAATGAGAAGACATAGTTTCTCACATCAAAAGCTATATAAAAAGAATTAAAACTCAGCCTAGAAGATCATCGATGAAGTACAGATTCATATATTTAAATGGAGCAGATCTAAAGAGCTCTAAGGAGCCCGATCAGCATTCACTGGTTGCATGATCCATAAGGAGATACAACACCAAGGAAAGGGTCGCATATATATACAGACTAAAATTAGATACGACCCCTAGATCAAATCATAGGAATAGAATGCTCCAATCAGAAATAGCGATTCATCAAAGGCATTGATCTATCATACTTACAATCGCATGAATTGGAAGAGCAAAATTAGAAACAATGAATTTATTATCTTGCCTATACTCTAGTCTTGAACTACTTAGCAATTCATATTTCATTTCCAGATTCTTATTAAGGACATAGTATCATCATTCCTTCCTATTATTGATCCTTATGAATACATAAATATCAGATAATCAAACTAATGTTAGACATTTAAAATGCTCCTTAAATAGTCCAAAGTGCATCATTTTTCTATCTCTTAAATCTATTGATTATTGGCATATTTTTGATATCTTTATCTATATAATTGAAGGAAAAATTCAAATTAAATCTACAAGGGACATTACATGGTTGTAGACTTTTTCAACTCCTTAGCTTTCCCTCTATCGGTGGTCTCTTGGCATTCCTTTTTGTGGAGACTTTCAAATACAAAATGTTGTACCCCAAATTAAAATTTTTGCTACATTTAGGCATTTTGCATAAATGGTTAAAAGTCTTATCAAAATTTGTCAAAAAGGTCAAAATTGGGGTTTGCATTTCTTGCATGAGAGGCAAAAACTTGAAATTTTCAAAATCTGATGATCTAGGTCTGTTCAGAGTGACCAAGTCTACAAAACCCAGATCTTAGTTTTTCGGCCCTACTTTTTAGGAAAATTGCTATTTTTAGAAACTTTCTAAAAATATAAAACATTTTCTGGGTTTATTTTGAAACGGATGTTGGCAAAATTTTCTAAAAATAGAAAGTTTGGCTGTTAGGGTTCAAATTGATTTTGATTGGTCAAAAATACTTCCTCATCAGGCTGGTGCAATCAGAATCACAAAATGATTAGTTTTGCCCTAGTGGGTCTATTATGCTTTTTCAATTTCAGAAAGCATTTTGGGAGCTTCGAAGTCATAAATGGAGGTCAATCAGCTGCCAGGTGTCAAATTCAAACATTCAAACACTGGACGTGCACGTAGATCAAAGAATGGAGGAGGTTGTGATAGTTGAAAAAAGCAAAATTTTGGCTAACACTGTAGACTCCAAGTGCCCCAGCTCAGTCTAGGCGTCCAAACACTCATGCCTTAGAAAATTTTTCATCTCTAGCAAGCACGACAAAGGCAAGCACGTCAAACGAAGGAGGGAGTCAAAATTTGCAAAATAAAAAAACTAACTCTGCCAGCCATGGGCACCCCAGGTAGCTAGGGGCGCCCAGCCTTTTGGAGGACCTAATCCAACAATTAGGGTTTGCAAATGTGCTCAACCTCTTTAGGATTCTGTCAGCTTTGCAGTGGATGTCTTCGTCAGATCATCAGACTTGTTAATCATCGGCAAATCTAGATCAAATTGAAGACATAACATGAAGGTTCAAGTTTGAAGAATGAAATTCAAGTAAAAATGTCTAAGTCTGGAGGAGTTGGATGCCCCAATTGGCCAGGGGCGCCCAAGCTTTTGAGGGCCTAAATGGATGAATTTGCAGACGAAGCCTTCAACACGTCTTCTTCAGTTTTGAATCAGCTTTCCGACGCAATCATCAGTACGTTCGTCGGAGTTGGCAGTCATCCAATATCAAAGGCGGAATAGAGGGAAAAACATGAGCAAAATATCAAAAGTCAAAAGCAGGGTGAAAATTACAGAATATAAACTAACTTTGGAGAAGTTGGGTGCCCTAGCTAGCTAGGGCGCCCAAGCTTTTGACCCCTAGGATGCAGCTTTCAGGGGACATCACTCCCAAGAGACCCCCCTCAGATTCAGATAAGCTACGTAACGAAGCCGTTAGCCAGATCATCAGACCTCCCGAATTCCCAAAATCATGAACTCATCAGAAGAACAAAAGAGAGTGACAAGTTGAGAAAATATTCTAACTTTGGAAAGCTTAGGCGCCCCAGGTGATCATGGGTGCCCAAGGATTTGAGGCCTCAAATCAATTTTTCTGAAGATGCAACATCTAGAAGAGTCCCCTTAGAATCAGTCAAGCCATCCAGCGAATCTGACAACCAGTCGATCGGGTCAATCTAACTCCTGGAATATCAAGATCATCTGAAGGTTTGAAAGCAAGTATAAAATTTGAAAATCATGAAAAATGAATAACACTGGTGATCATGGGCACCCCAAGTAGACAGGGGTGCCTAGCTTTTTGAAGGGTCAAATAATGTTTTTATCCAAAGTTGCCTCTAGGATAATCTTCTCAAAATCAGTTAGGCCCTGCGATGGACCACTCCGTCAGTTTATAGGATCCTCCGAGCATCCAGAAATCGAAGTCAAATAGAGGTCAAAATCAAGCAAAAAACGAAATTTCAGGAAAATTGGCTAAGTCTGGAGAGGAAAAGCGCCCCAGGAGAAGATTGGCGCCCGAGGCTCAATGCCTTAGAAAGTTTTTCAAGGTTTTCATCACTCAACATTCGAACGTCTACGTTCGATGAACCTGCTCGGGATTGGCTTCAAGAAGTTTTAAAGCAAAAAGAAAGCAGATTTTCTCAAACCTCAACTTATTTAAGTGAGATTTTGTCTTTCATTATTCATTTTTGCAAGTTGGCGTCTAGAGCAAGAAGATTTTCTCTTTTCTTTCAACGAAGATTTGAAGACTCAAATGACATGCTTTTTTGGTGTTCTTCGTGGTTTCGGGATTAGTGAGCAAGCAAGAACGCTTTTTCGAGCTCCAAACTTCTAGGGCGTTGCTTTTTTGAAAACAACCACTCAGCTTTTTCCGTTTTTGATCACATGGGTCTCTCCACTTTTTCATCCTATTGAACATTGTGAAACTTTTCCCTCTTCTAGAAATTGCTTTTTGGCCGCTTTTTCAGGAGGAATTTAGCTTTTTTAGTTTTTGAGAATTTGGGTTTCTCCGGAATGTGATTTTCTACAAAACCTAGGTCCCAACTTTTTTTGGAGAAATTGCTATTTCAAGAAACTAAGTTACCGATTCGTTTTTGGATTCGGGTATGGGTACGAGAATCCGGTACGGGATTCGGTCAAAATTTTTTTTGGGGTTGGGCACGTTTTGGGTATGGCAATACAAAAAACATATAAAAATCAGAAATATATACATATTTGCAGCAGTAATTAAGTTCATAATACACCTTGGTGAATGCGGCTTACTTAGGAGGAGGTTTCCATCTAGCATCAGGCCTGGCTTGAGGGCATGCTTTTTTAAGTGTCCAGTATCATAGTAGGCTCAACATCTAAAAATGATCCCTTTATGATCCAAAAGATTATTACACTTACTGTCACCAACCTTCAGACCAAAATTTTCTGGCAACTGTTTGGATGTATCTAATTCCACCAAAATATGAACTAATATGAATTGGAAGAATAACTCAATACTCTGGGTCTTGGAATAAATTTCCAAATGGAGTTAACAATGGAGGCTAGGTTGGAAGAACTCCATAGTTGCAAAGGGAGACTCAGAAGACACACCCAAGTAGGGAAAGTTGAAAAGGATTATGTGATAGTGTTGAACTTCGGGTACCATGGTTTAATACACAAATGGGCTCTATCCCAAGACCATGGTGTAAGGTCCCTTGCTAAATTTGATTCAAAGTTCACCTCTTCCTCCAAGTTTAAGGATAAATATTTTATCGCACAGTTGTATACTTTGAGTTTGAATGGTACCTTTGTTTGCACCAGTATTTGTTTCAAATTTGAATGTTGGTGAACTGAGATGTTTTGGTTTCTTTTTTTGCAGATTTGTTGCAAAGTGAAACTCATACACATATAGATATTGAAAATAAATATGACAAATAGTGGAAACAGAACAATGTTGACATTAATCACAGGACATTTCATTCATATGCTTTGCTGATAAATATAGAAGTTTATTTAGATAAACGTGATGCAAACTGTGAAGTAAACAACTCAGATTTGACCTTTATTTGCTCACTGGTAATATTCTGTCATAACAGCAATATGTCAGGTAATTATTTAATTATTTGGAAGTCAATTATTAGTCAAAAAAATAATAAAAAAATGCAAAAAAATGCTGGATTCGTCATGGATTCTTCTTGGCGTATCTTGGTCGAATCCACAATGTCGAATCGAATCCAAGGGGAATCCACAGACCAGATTTCGTACCTTGCCCGAATTTGTATCATACCGTACCCGAATTGCGAATCTGGTACGAATCGAATCGTATCCAGAGGCTGGGAGTGGCGAATCAGTAACTTAGTCAAGAAACAAATCAGCTTTTTGGTGGATACAGACGAGGTTTAAAGCGGAAGTCATCTAGAAGCTTCCTCCATGCTTTCTTTCTATTCTTATCTCAATTCTTATCCACTCTTTGAAGAAGAGAAAGAAAACAAAATTGTAATAGTTGGCATTTCCTTCCTGTTTTCATGCTTTCTTAGGTGGTTAGATGTTTATCTTGTTTTGTTTTAGAAATAAAGCTTGCATGTTGGCAAATCTTGGTTGTAAAAGCAAGGAGATTTTAGGGTTCCCTACTCCTATGCTTGTGTACAAATAAGGGCAGCCTTGCCCATTTTTCTTTAACCGTACTTGTGATAACAAATTGCTGAGCCTATTTTGCCTGCTAGTTGTTGTTGTTTAGTGTCATTTCACATTGTGTAAGAGCAAGCTTGCATGCCTCTTTAGCTGCAAGTTATTGTTCAGTTCTTGTGTCTTGTGTTAATGTGTCTTGGTTGATCGCTAAACTGTAAACCTATTTTGCTACAATCCAGCTGTCCTAGAAGTGTAATCTTTGTTCTTGAGATTTGAGAAATAAAGTCTTGTGTCTACTTTGCCCTAATATAATGTCGTAGGTTTCCGTTCTATGTGTTATGCTTAAATGATCTTTATTTCAGCTTGCATTGAAAGTAAGTAGATGTGCGTTGGGAGAAAAGTTTATTTAAGTATTTATGTCAGAGAATCCTTCCTTGTCCATTTCTAACTCTCTTGCTTTGCGTTTACTTGAGAAGTTAGAAATGTCATTAGAGTAGGCTTAGTCGTAGTTGAACTTCTAAAACAGAAAATCTCAGCTACAACGCTTGAGTTTTATAACCTTGTGCTCTTAGCTGAACAAAAACATAGGCAAATTAGTTTTAATTTACTTTCTTAAGCAACATCATCAAAGAGGGAGCTTCCACTTCTAATTCAAAGAGCAGTTTATCTGTGCATAGCTGTCCGTTTCTAATTCACATTCCAGAGGTGCGAATTGAAACGGCAACACAAAACATGTGTGGATAATGTATGATATAATTTCTTGCTAATTCAAAAGCTAATGTAGATGTAATTGGATGAACATAATCAATAAACAGAGTTTTCCCTTGCTTTACTCATGGATGTAGCCATTACGGCGAACCATGTAATCTCTATGTTTTTTGTGTATATGTGTGGTGTTTCATTTGCAATTATAAATCTGGTTTTGTATTTGTTTATCTGCATTGTTTATCAACAATTGGTATCAGAGCTTGTTGAGAAGCCAAATCAAAATTTGTGAAGAAATTTCGTGAAGATGGAAGACGTAGATAAATGGAAAATTGAAATTTTTTTTGGATAGAATTGTGGGATATGGAAGCTTGTAATGTCCCCTTTTCTAGGCAGTCAACAGGAGTTGTGGTTAGTCTATCACCTTGGTCCCTGTAAACTAACATGGTGCTTAGGGGATCCCTCTGAGGGAGTTTGTGGCTTGTCAGTCAACCAATTGTGCTTAATTGGTGTTTCCCAACTTAGTGTATTCTAGGGTTTCCGAAGTGTGCCTTCCAGAGCATTCTTTGGACACTTTGTTCACACTTACTATTTTTAGTAAGTCACAAGGTGGTCAGTGACCTAGTCACTTGGTAGTATTTCTATGTTGGGAATGTTGGCAAATTATTACTAGGGTTTAATCTTGGCTGTGATTGTGGTTCAAAGTTTTAAGTTAAATAACGTTAATATTAAAGTTAAATTAAAAGATTTAACTTTAATGTTATTTAAATATTTAAAGTGACTTTATGATAAGGTATTATAAGGAGGTTTAAAATGTTTATTTTATATGATATAGTTGGCCGCCCAACTTGAGGGAGATATAAGGTGATAAAAGCAAATTAAATAAATTAAATTTAAAAGCCAACTTGGGCGTGGGAATTGGGAGAAGTATAAAATCACTTTTGTGTGCTTTTTGCTCATGGATGTTTGGGGGAAAATATTGAGAAGGGTTTGCTGGTTGGACTGAGGTCTGAGCTTTGTGAGGACAAAAACCTTCATGAGGAACTTCAACTGCAGGATTGAAAGACATCCCAAGGTTGAATGCTGATAGCTCCATTCAGGGGTTATGAATTGCACGTTAACGATTCTAGAGGAAGCTTCAATTTAGGGTTTGAAGGTTTATTCAAGAACTTGTAGATACATTGATCATAATTTCAGAGTAAGGTATTTACTGAGGTTTATGGAGTATTTTCAAAATTGTTTGCTTGCAGTTGCCAGGAAAGACATGGATGCCAGAGTTGAATAGAGTTCCTGAAGGCATTAATATTTGTCTACACTTCATTGATTTGTACGAGGTTGGCGTGATTATTCCAGTGAGAGTCTTGGCGGCTTTTATTGAGTAGTGGCATACATACTTTATTGCTGGTCGTGGGGGTGAACTAAGGAAATCGTGGCATTTCTTTCCTGAGTTTACTGTGATAAAAAACATAAACTATGTGGGACACAGACTTTGAGACATCTTCTCCAACCTTGCTTGCATTCCTAGTGTGAGTCGTACTTGGTAAGGGGTCAAAGAGGAGGGACGTGGCACATTAACTGTCCAAGGAAGTGACGTTAGCCAAGAAGTCTCCATATATTTCCCTAGTTGTTGTCGTACTCATTCAAAGGAGAAATCACGACTTTCTGTAGAGCTGTGGGTATCTTTGGGGAAGATCATATTTCTTCCTTATGCAGCCATACATATCCTTTCAGGCAGATGTGATGACAATAGTTGCTGTGATGGGCTGCAATTCATGAGTAGTAATATTTTGGAGTTTCCAGGTTAGCAAGGAGTTCATTTATATTTCTGTTATAAAGGGAAATTTACATATCAAATATATTGCATCTGAAGTCACATGTAAATGGTAGAAGTTCATGAGCTAGTTGCTAGTCAACTGTTTGGCTATATTCTGCAATTTAGTATGCTGAATAATATATTTCAGAGTTAAGGAATCAAACCTGTGTATTTTGAATAGTAGATATATGTGATTGCTGATGCTAACCTGAACATGAATATCATATGTTCAATCTTATTCTGCTGTTATGATTTTCTGTGATGCCATGGTTAGGTGTTATTGTTGATTCATAGGTATTTAAGGAGTATCTCTTACGACAAGTTAATGCATTCAATTCCTATTCAAACACCTGCTGGAAATAACTCAAATTAGTTGCAAGAGAATTGTTTGACGATATGCCTGCATTGTCAAACTTTGGGAAATCGTGAGAATTTGTTCCAAACTGGGGTGGGACATTACAAAGCTACAATTGCGAGCTCTCCTAATCCAAAAAGATGTCTCAATTGCGTTAGAGGGAAAGTCAAAGGAGCTAGAAAAAATATCTGATGAGGATTGGAACATTTTGGATAGCAAGGCTTTAGCAACCATTATTCTTTCCCTTTCCAGCAATGTATTATTTTATTTAATGTTGCATTGGAAAACACAATGAAAGCTATTTGGGACTGGTTGTGCGACATGTATGAGAGGGCTTCCTCAACCAATTGGGTTTTCCTGATGAAGAAATTATTTAAGTTGAAGATGAAGGAAGGCAGTAGTGTTTCCAATCATTTGAATGAATTCAATACCATAATCAGCCAACTAATTTCCGTTGATATCAATTTTGAAGAAGAAATTAGAGCCATCTTGCTTTTCTGCTCTCTTCCTAATAGTTGGGAAGGAGTGGTTATGACAATTAGTAACTTGGTATCTGGAAGAAGAGGATTCGATAACAAGGAAGGCACATTAAAATTTGATGATGTTGCTGCAACTCTTCTCAATGAAAATGTGAGAAGAAAACATCAAGGTACCACACTCGAAGAGGCATTGGTTTTCTGCAATAGGGGGAGATCACAAGAAAGAGCAAGGCATAATCATAGAGGAAGATCAAAGTCCAGCAAGAGATCAAAGTCAAGAGACATAAATGGTGGTTGTTGGTATTGTGGCAAGCAAGGCCACATCAAAAATAATTGTTGGTCATATAAGAAGGTGCAAAATCAGTCAAAGGAAAATGAAGTTAACACTACGTATGAAGAGGATGAAGGTGCATTAGTTTTGTCTACAAGTGAAACTACTGCTGGTGTGTGGGTGTTGTATTTTGGTGCTTCTTTTCGTTCAACTTCATACTGGGAAGTTTTCAAAAATGATCAAGAAGACAAACTTGGTAAGGTCTACCTTGGTGACAATGAACCATGTGACATTGTTGGTAAAGGTGATGTGATATTAAAAATTAAAAATGGAAATAATTGGTTGTTGCGGGATGTGAGACATGTTCCTCAACTCAAGAGGAATCTGATTTTTGCGGGACAATTTGATGCTCAAGGATGTAGCATCATTTACACTTGGAAGGTGACCAAAGATGCCTTAGTAATTGCAAGAGGTAGCAAATTGGGCACTTTGTATGTGCTAAAGAGTCACGTTGAAGTGGGAGTTGTGATGACGGTTGTGGACAGCGGGACGGAGCTTTGGCACAAGAGGCTTGGGCATATGAGCAAGAAGGGACTTGCAATTTTGCTCAAAAGGGATCAATTTCCAGGTTTGAAACCTGTTGATTTAGAGTTGTGTGAGCATTATATCTATGGAAAACACAGGAGGATTAGCTTCTCTAAAATTGGACACGACAAGAAGACAAGACCTTTGGAGCTTGTGCACTTAGATGTATTTGGTCCCACAGAGGTAACCTCTATTGGTGGGTCAAATTATTTTGTTACTTTTCTTGATTATTGCACTTGCAAGGTTTGGGTTTATATGTTAAATAGAAAGTCTGAAGTATTTAGCAAATTTTTTCAAAGCAATTGGTGAAAACCAAACTGACAACAAAATCAAGTGCTTGAAAACTGATAATGGTGGAGAGTTTTATTCTTTGGAGTTTGATAATTTTTGTGTAGATAATGGCATACAACGGATCAAAACTTCTCCTTTCACCCCTCAAGAAAATGGTGTGGCTGAGAGGTTGGGTTTGTTAAATTAGGTAAATAATCAGATAATTTTATTGATAGAAGAGCCTTGCTCTTATAGGTTTTACAAACCCTACAAATTAGGGAGTATAAGTAGTTAATTGAAAGAGTTAAATAAACGTAACTGAAACAAACTAAAGCTAAAGAGTAAGTTAACTACAAGTTAACTTATGACTAACTAAAGACTAAATTAAGCTAAGATGACCATTGATATTACATTTAATATTTTAATACCCTCCCTTAATGGTCATCGTACAAACAAAAAACTAAGTGTACCCATATTGTGCTGGTCTTCAAAATGCATAGTGTGCAGACTCCTTCTGCTTAGTTTGCTCCGCTAGGTGAGCACTTTGCTGAGATGCTTCCTGGTTGGATTTCTCATCAGCCAACTGCTTTTTGCAATACCACTGTATATGACCAATCTTCCAACAGTAATGGAAAGGAAAAGTCTTCTTGGAGCCCTCCTTCGAATTGCTTCGTCCTTTTTGCTAAGTGGACTTGCCTTTGCCAATGTCCTTGGCAGTAAATGCTTTTTCAACACTTGGAGACTCACTGCTGCTCCCAAACTGCTTCTTCCACCTATTTTGCTGCAAAAGCTTGTTGCACATCTCATCAAACTTCAAGTCAACATTAGTGGATGTAATGTTGAGCGTTTTGATGAAGTGCTTGTAGGAACGTGAAAAACTCTTCAAAGTGATCACCACCATATCCTCCTCTTCTATCTCACGACCAATGGCCTCCAATTGATCATGAATATTTTTTATTTTCATCAAGTGCTCCTGCAAAGAAACTTGGTCATCCATCATAATAGAAAAGAGCATATTCTTTAGAAAGAAAGCCCTTCCCTTGTTTGAGGTCTCGTGAAGATCTTTTAGATGCTTCTAGATCTCCGCAACAGATTTACTAGATGGTATTTCTAGTAACATTTCATCAGTGATAGATAAGTTAAGAAGCATGAATGCCTACCTATTACTTCCATCATACTTGTCCTGATCCTTCCCAGTAGTAGTGGGATGAACTTCTGTACCAATAACAAGCTCATCCAGACACCGGTACTCAAAGATGGTAAGCATCCTCTGCTTCCACGTGTTGTAATTCTTTCCATTGAACCTCTGCGAACTTTACAACATAATATTGGACAAAGACGCCACCCCGCCCATTTTCCAAAGCACGAAAAACGAGGTAACTCTGTGATTAGTTGGCACAACTCGTATTTTTCAAAAATTGTTTGAAAAAGAGGCTCAGAATCTATAAGATTTTTTAGAAAAAACCTTCAAAAACTCTAAAAGATCCTTAAAACTCTGTGTAAATTTTTTAAGAAAAAATTCGAAAACTCTACAAAAATTTTATTTTTCCCAAAATTTCTGTCAAAACTGGCTCCAAAAACAATAACCCTCAAGCTGCCATTAAATATCAGAACCCAACACAAATTTCGCTACACCCAGAAAAAATGGAGACCAACCCATAAATCCTCTTGAAAAACTTCGAAGGAATCTGGAATTAGAAATATTTTTTGCCTTCAGATAGAGGAGATATTTGCAAAACCCTAGCTGTAGCACCAAAAATACAAAAAATGACCCACGATTATAGAAAAAATGCAAGAAAACGCGGGCAAAAAGGAGTTGAAAATTTCGTCTAGCAGAGAGGGTAAAATTCCCGCCAAAAAACAACAAGAACATGTGCCCAGGAAAGAGATTTCGCGCACCAAACAGGAACACAAAAATGCGTCTCAAAAAGGTCAAAAATCGCGGCTAAGTTTTTTTGATAAATATGCAGAAATTTCACAAAATTGTGGCTCAGAACCACTAGAAAACGCGTCGCCCATTGCATACAGAAAATTGCAACCAGAGGTTGAGTGAAATTGCGGCCAAAAAACAGAACCAAATCGCACCAGAAAATGCTCAGAAAATGCAAGTTGCGACTATGAAAATATCGCCCTGACAAAAAAACACGTGGAAGAACAGTGCCCTGACACACAGCTG
This sequence comes from Sequoia sempervirens, assembly GCA_007258455.2. Lineage (NCBI taxonomy): Eukaryota > Viridiplantae > Streptophyta > Pinopsida > Cupressales > Cupressaceae > Sequoia > Sequoia sempervirens. The sequence goes on along the minus strand of VDFB02086081.1, from coordinate 209,702,932 downwards.
CACGCTAGAAATGAACACTAAAAATGCGAGAAAACTTTAGAAGAGCGACGCGAACGGATCCAGGTAGTCGCAACTCAAAAAACGTGAAAATCAAACACCCCGATTTTTCCTTTCCAGAAAAAAACCCTCGAAATACCAGCACTAGCCCGTGATTTTTAGCTGAAAAACCCTTGAAAAATACATGAAAATAAAAAAAATGCGATTCTCTTATGAGAAACCCTACAAATTTTTCTCTCAAAAAATTCTTCACTAAAAAAATTCAGCTAACCAGAGTCGACCTGCTCTGATACCATGTTAAATTAGGTAAATAATCAGATAATTTTATTGATAGAAGAGCCTTGCTCCTATAGATTTTACAAACCCTACAAATTCGGGAGTAGAAGTAGCTAACTGAAAGAGTTAACTAAACGTAATTGAAACAAACTAAAGCTAAAGAGTAAGTTAACTGGAAGTTAACTGACAACTAACTAAAGACTAAATTCAGCTAAGATGACCATTAATATTACATTTAATATTTTAATAGAATCGAACAATCTTGGAGAGAGCTTGTAGCATGCTCTCTAGTGCAAGTTTGGGTAATCAGTTTTGTGCATGGATAGTTAATACAACGGTGTACTTGATTAACCGAGGTTCCATCTTCTCGTTTGAACTTTGAGATTTCAGAGAAGTGGTTGGGAAGAAGAATTTCTTACAATCACTTATGGGTTTTTGGTTGCGAAGCATTTGTTCACATTCCAAAGGAGAAAAGAACGAAGTTGGATGTCAAGTCCAAAAGATGCAAGCACAAGGGGCACAAGCAAAAAGAATATGTGCCACTAGCTGATATGTTAAATGGAAATGATATGTACAAAACCCAAAGACAAAATTCACAGGCACCTACACTAGTTGTGGGATCCGATTGCTAAACAGTTAACGCGCAGTAGGGATGTAATCTTTAATGAGAATATAATGCCCAGTTTGCAAGCACAAGGGACACAAGCAAAAGAATTTGTGCCACTAGCTGATATCTCAAATGGCAATGATATGTACAAAACCCAAAGACAAAATTCACAGGCACCTGCACTAGTTGTGGGCAATTTGCAACCCCATACACCAACCTCGCCCCTTGCAATCTCTTCATCCTCTGTGCAAGGATTGACTGGGGCAGCACAAGAAGTGGGAATTTTACCTCCCACGTGGTCTCCTTAACAGTCTGCTCCCTTTACCTCATGTTATGTGCTTCACTTGGTACGCGTTGCGGGTGGTATTGAAATTTCCACGCAGTCTCCACACTCAAACTTGCGGCCCTCTAATCTGCCACCCACTCCACACCTGCGGCCTTTTGACAACTCATCACACTAGCATTCTGATAATTTGGGGATGTAGGGTACCTCTACACGCCTGGTCAATCTTTGTAGCATACAAATAATGAAGAGCAAGGAAATTTAGAGGGAACTTCGCAAGAGTTAACTCCTCAATTGGGAGGTCCACCAAGTAGCGTCAACCTCCTAAATTCGATGATTTTGTGCATCATCTATTAGTTTTTGATCAAGTAGAGTTGGTAACATTTAGAGATGCCTGCAAAGACATAAATTGTGAGAAATGGATGGATGCTATGAGGGAAGAAATGGATTCGCTATTGGCCAATCACACATGGGACTTGGTCCATCTTACACCCAATCGGAATGCCTTAAAAAATCAATGGGTTTACAAATTAAAAGAAGAAGAGGGAGGCAAGAAACGATACTAGGCCAGATTGGTGGTGAAGGGGTATGATTAGCAAAAGGGTGTAGACTTAAATGATTCTTTTTACTTGTTGTGAAGATGACTACCAGTCGAGCAGTCTTGGGCTTGGAAGCTGTCTATGACCTCGAATTAGAGCAGGTTGATGTTAAGACTGTGTTTCTTCATGGTGACATACAAGAAGAGTTGTATATGGAGCAACTTGAAGGTTTTGAAAAAGAAGGGCAAGAAAATTTATTTTGCATATTGAGGAGAAGCTTGTATGGTCTCAAATGAGCTCTGCGATAGTGGTGTCTCGAGTTCGATTCCTTCATGGCTGAGCAACACTTCATCATGTGTGAATCTGATCCGTGTGTCTATTACAAAGTATCAGACAATGGTGAGTTTGTTTTATTGCTATTATATGTCTAGTAATCGGCACTAGTATGAGTGTTGTTAGTAATCTGAAACAGCAATTAGCTCACAAGTTTGCAATGAAGGATTTGGGGGCAGCAAAGAGGATTCTTGGTATGACAATAATCAGGGATAGGCAGAAAAAAGAGATCAGATTGTCACAAAAAAATACATTAATAAGTTCTTGGACAGGTTTAACATGAAGGGTGCAAAGGCTGTAAGCACACCACTTCTTAATCATTTCCGCTTATCCTCCAAGATGTGTCCCAAGACACAAGAAGACCAAGAGTATATGAAAGGAATTCCTTATTCATTTGTTGTTGGGAACCTCATGTATGCGATGGTATGCAGTAGACCCGACATTGCTCATGCAGTGGGAGTTGTCAGCAGATACATGAGGAATTCGGGTAAAATTCATTGGCAAGCTGTTAAATGGATTTTGTGATATTTGAAAGGCACTTCTGACTATGTTTTGTGCTTTGGAGGAAAAGAAGCACAGCTGCAAGGTTTCTTTGATTCCAATATGGCCAATGATTTGGACAAATGGAGATCAACTATTGGTTATGTTTTTATATTTGCTGGGGAAATGATCGGTTGGCTTTCTAGATTGCAACAAGTTGTTGCACTCTCAACTATTGAAGCCGAATACATTGCTCTCACTGAAGGTGCTAAGGAAATGATATGGTTGCAGTGTTTATTGGGAGAATCGTGATGCAAACAGCATGTTTTTACTCTCTTTTGTTATAGCAACAACACTATTCATTTGGCCTAGAATGCAACATTTCACAATTGAACAAAGCATATCGAGCTGAGGTATCATTTCATCTGGAGTGTTCTTGAAGAGGGCAAACTAAAAGTCAAATCCAGCTGATGCATTGACGAAGATAGTTTCAAGGGAGAAGCTTGAGTTTTGCAGGGCTTAGGGCTTCTCTTGGCATTGTCAAGATGTGACAATAAGCCTGGAAAACTGGGGGAACATTTCTTAGTGACTTTCTTTATAGCAGTGGTTGGACTTCAAGTGGGAGATTGTTGGATAATGAAGTCCAATGGTTGTAGACTTTTTCAACTCCTCAGCTTTCCCTCTATCCATGGTCTCTTGGCATTCCTTTTTGTGGAGACTTTCAAATACAAAACATGTGTGGATAATGTATGATATGATTGCTTGCTGATACAAAAGCTGCTGTAGATGTAACTGGATGAACAGAATCAATAAACAGAGTTTTCCCCTGCTTTTCCCATAGATGTAGCCATCATGGTGAATCACACAATCTGTGTTTTTTGTGTATATGTGTGGTGTTCCATTTGCAATTATAAATCTGGTTTTGTATTTGTTTATCTACACTGTTTATCAACAAGAAGATGGGTTGATGTGGAAAATTATATCATTATTTAACTTTAGCCAGCAGTCTTCAGAAAATGTACGACAAACTTGAAGACTCCAAAAAAAAAAGATTTTGTCCCAAAAAGCTGGTAAATCCTCAGAAAAAGCTGATTTTGTGTCAGACTTTGTCTCACATTAAGGAGTACAACAATCTTTTAAGATTGAAGAAAGCTGTGATTCCTTATGAAGAAGTATGGTTGCTGCTGCTGCTGCAACTATACGGTCCCCCCAAAAGACCCCAAACTCATTTCAAAAAATATATGGCAGGCCTGTACGGCTGGAAATAATGGCCACAAATAATATTCTCCAATGCAAATTGATTCAACTAGAAATACTTTTGCAACTTTTCAACACACATGCTAATCCTTGTATGGAATTGCTCGAATGGATAGGAAGGTTTTCATCCTCGAATCCACAAGGAAACATAGAGGGTTTTCGTCCTCCCAATCTTGATGCCAAAAGGTTTTTCATCACTAGATAGAAAGACGAACACAGTGGTTCAATCTCAGAAGTGGAGGTTCGATGACAATACAATGGATACCTTCTTCTTTCTCAAACCTCTCCTTTTATAGGTTCTTTGAAGGAACATAATACTATTATTTTTTTTCCTTTTTCCCTCCAAAACTTTATTTTCAAAGTGTTTGGAAAGGCCTTTTAAATAACATTACTTTTGGCTCCCAGTCTTGGTAACACTCTATCGGCTCTCTCTTTTTAAAACAACTTTATAATAATAAAACATGAGTTACTTTTTAAGAATATAATATAAAGTTATTTTTTGGAAAACTTAAATTAAATTATTAAATTATTTCCCTTATATCACCAATAGCCTATGGGAAATAAAACAGTAGGCTAAGGGTCTTTTGATTAACTTTGCATGAAAAAGGGGTCATGACACTTTATACTAATGGACGTTGTAATTCAAAAAGATCAATGTAAAATCATCCTCTTAGGGTTTTCTAACTTTTCTCAATCGAAAAATACCCACATTATCTAGCATTTTATCTTCAATATTTTTTGTGTAGAAATCTAATACATTGACATCACAATCATTCTAATACACAATTTTATTTTCATGATGTTTTTGCAAGCAAATCTCCTCAAACTGAAAATTTCTATCTTCAAGGGCGTGTTAACAAAAATTTATACCATTTCTTTGGAGAATTACAAGTTATGCTTGCTGAGTTAATTTCTTCTGTTGTGTTGGGGTTTAGACTAGGACCCGGTGAAAAAAGTTGGATGAAAATGGGCAATTTGAAAAAAAATTTAATACATTAGAATTATTTTTGTCCTAAAAAAAATAGTTTTAGTTGATTTTCTGTGTTTTGGCAGGCTCAGCTGAGTCTACGAGTCTTTCATACAGACTCACAAAGACTTGCTGACTTTCAACACACTGATTTCTTTTACTAACATGAATGGGAATGTGGGTTCCTCAATTTTTTTCTTTTTCAAGATATGTAGAACTCTTCTTCACTTATCGGATGGCAAGCTTCTATCTTGTCATTAGAAGCATCAAAATTCTGTTTCCTATATAATCTCCACTTCTAAAGATTGTAAGTCCTCTTAAATTTTGGGCTATCTTATCTGTTTGTTGCATCGAGTAACCTTTCCTTAAATTCCATGTGTATGTAATTATAAACCTCTGCCGATTCATCTAAATACCATAAACAGTAGCATTGCTTTTTCCCCAAGTCTACAGTTTGGAGGATAATTGCATTTCTCTATGTGATTTTCAAGATCCTCCTATATCTCTTCCTTGGCTTTATCCATTCTCTCAAATGTAACCCAGTCAAGGTTCATTGTCATCAACTACTCATAGGAATGGGATGAAGGTTTACTCTCTTATGATTTCATCTCTTCCAAAATGCACACTTTAAGATAGCATGCTTAATTTATTTAGAATTACCTTCCTCAAAAAATGAGATTTACTTATTCATCTCCGATTACAACTTTCTGCAAATCTATCTTTACTCCTATTCCCTTTTCCAGGTAAAGAATTTGGTTGCAAATTTTGTTTTACAAAGCAATTGCAATTTGTGCATTGCTAATTTAGTATGTTATGTCAGCTCAAAGCATACTAATGAGTATATGAGCGTGGATTGGTGTGTTTTTTGCTACTATTTTTTTTTTTTTTAAAATCTTGCGATTTAGATGTAACTGCTACAGAAGTGACATCTGCTGGAAAAAGTGTACAAAGTAACCATGTGCATATTTTGTTGCGAATTTGATGATATATTCTCTTCAGTTTAATAACTGGCAGATGGTGGTAGCTTATTAGCTCCTTTGCCTAAGCAATCTTTTGAACCTTTATTATCTTCCACAAAAACATTAGCCAAGGGTGGAGTTGTTATGTGAAACCATCTATTATTTGTAACAAATTTATTTATTTTCTAGATCATCTCTCCTATTGGATTCAACATATTTAGAGGTCTACTTCCCTTGAAGTGAAAAACTACATAATCCCTTATAGGCTAAAAGCTGATAAAATTGATATTCATACATGTAACTAATAATGTAGTCTGAATTAAATTGAGAGCCGTTTGGCTTACTTTCTGTCTAAAGAATGAGAGTTTTTAATTCTCATATTTTCCAACTGTGTCGCAGCCCAAGCCTAAAATTGACTATACATTGAAAGCAATTGGAGGGAGCTTAACAGCTATTCCCGGTCTATCAGACATGATAGATGTAAGTTTGTTGATAATTCTTTGAATTGTTTTCTTTCATAGATCTGTTTTTCATTTTATTTGGCTTCCTCAAGAAAAAACCAAACATTTTTCAATAGATCTTTAATCCTTTGACTTAAGCTGAAAGAATGTTCATTTTCTTTTCTATATAGGACACAGTAAACTCAATTGTTACAGATACTCTCCAGTGGCCTCACCGAATTGTTGTTCCAATTGGAGGTGTACCTGTTGATACAAGGTAGGATTTACTTGTCAAGTTTTACAATTCCTGTCAACTAACTTTGTGCTTCTTCTGATTTGTTGAATTGAATAAGGAAAGCTATTGTAAATGAAATAGAATTTTGATTTCACTTTATTCATTTTCCTTCACAAAAAGAACACTTAATATTTCTTTTCTATTTGGTTAGAGGCTAAAATCATTTCAATTACATATATCTGGAATCTGGAAATGAATCTGTACTTTTAGTGTGGCTATTTTAGTACACATACTATGGTCTAATGTTATTGAGATTCAAGCTGGAAAACAACATCAAAATTTAGGAGATAATAAAAATAACACTTCAGGATTCCAGTTCAGGTATCGTGGTTTAATGTAGTTTGTCCAGTAAAGATTAAGCTGAATTTTCCTAAGTTACAGGTTTGCTGCCTTTTGCCTCCTGGTTCGGGTTTGAAACGACATGGGTTTGAAATCCTGGTTCGGTTCGATACGGGTTCCATCAGGGTTCGAAAATCAGCCTGTGGGTTCGACCAGGGTTTGAAAACCAGATTGTGGGTTCGACCCGGACAACCTCGGGAGAATTTTCCACGGCTTTGAACGTTTTTTCTTTTCATAGGGTTTGCAATTTTTTTAAAAACCTAAATAAATCACTGGAAAAGCTGTTTGGATTTGCAGAAGGAATAAAGATGGTACATAATTGTTTGGATGTGTTCCGGCCAATGCCGCCACCATAATACTTCTTGGATGGTGCCTGGTGATTGGTAATGCAATTAATGTCTTCGTTTTTTCTTTGTGTCATTGCTGAAGGTGTCTTTGTTCTTTTGAGGCCTTTTTCTTGCTCCTCAATGTGCTTTGTTCTACCATCCTCCCTCTGTCCGACGATTCTATCCTTACCTTTCTTGCTATGGCTACTAAGTATTGGGGTATAGCATTAAAAATAATACTTTGTATTTCAATTTTAAAATGTTTATTTTTTTTTGATATTAAGTTATTAACATTTACAAGTCTAAATATTTTATTTAAAATATATAATTATTCATATATATATTTTTTAAATATATTAATGAATATTTATATGTTATAATTACTGTTAGAGTCACATTAATATTAATATTTAAATATTTTATTTAAAATATATAATTATTAATATATTTAAATGTTTTTACTATATTAATGAGTATTATTATGTTATAATTATAGTCACATTAATATTAATATTTAAATATTCTATTTAAAATATTATAAATATATAATTATTAATATATTTAATATATTATTTAAAAAAAATATTATATATCTCAATGAATATTAATATGTTATAATTATAGTCAGATTAATATTAATATATATTATATTTAATTTATTGAAAAAACCTTTATATATGTAATTTTTATATTTATTTGTATGGATGAATCCAAAATGAACCCAACTCCCAAATTTTTTTGACCGAACTGGCGAACTTAACCATCGAACCTAGACCCGAACCCGAAACCGAACTGGTAACTTAGGAATTTTCTAATTCTCGATGTCCTAATCTGAATTTTCTGAAGACAATTGCTACTGTAAATAAATGGAAATGGGGAAAGAGCTCAATCCTTTACAATACCAATGTGGTATAAGCCATACATAAAATTGGATAAGACATACGTCTGTAGATCATAGATTATTGGAAAAGAGATGAAAACAATGAAGAAATTAGAACGTGTATCCTAAATTTTTTGAATAGATGACTTAGTGGATCTAACAAGTTTCATGATCTAATTGATGAGCACAAGCTTATATTGAGAGAGAGGGGGAGGGTTGGGGGGTTGAATCTGTATAAGACTATTTAAGACATCATATGCTCATATAATTTGTATGTATTATATGCTTATGAGGCAACACCATATTTTTACATCCTAACATGCCAATCAATAAGACAAGCTGATCAACAATGAGCTTCACTGCAAATGATTGCTCAAGATTATTAGATGAATTATAGAGTATATAGAATACGTTAGATTGTTTGGATGGAAGCTAAACTAAGTAGGCTGTCCAACTATGTTCATTTTGTTATTTTTCAAGTTATGATGTTTGGTACATGAATAGTGAGTTTGTTATTTGATTCATTATTAGGGGGAATATTCCACACCTTGATCTATCAACATGAACCCTAAATGCTTCAATCAATAAAAGATTGATATATTTGCTGTTTTAAAAGTAAAAATTACATAAAGCAGTCCTAAGAGTGCTAGAAATCAAGTTCTCTCATTCAAACAGCATTAAGGAAGCTAATAAACAGTACAGAGCAAAAACAATAAGAAAACGAAGAATAACACAAGATTGACTTGAAGAAACCTATTGTGGGAGAAAAATCTAGAAGAGTGGGATAAGTTCCCTTAGGACACTATCTCAAGATTGCTGATTACAAGGCTTACTATCTCGTTGAGGCTTCCACAAACATCTTACAATACAAATTAATATCCAAACACACGAGCAAATGAGACTCCAAAATGATGTTATATTGACTCAATGAGAAATTAGGGCAACCAGATTTGAATTCTCCTTTTCCCTCCAAAAGCCATGCCCTATTCCTTTGCTTTTTTAATTAAAATTTCATTTTTAACTCTACATATCTCTCCCTTGGGCGTCCCACTTATCCAACCTTCTAATTTGCTTTTATTGCCTTAAAAACACTTCAAGTCATTGAACTAGGCGCTAAGGTACAATTTGATGACCCCCTTCGACCCTCAACTTAAGTTATAAAATAAATTTATAAAAATATTTCTCGAGAGGAATGCAATTATTAAAATAATCAAACGTTAGCAAACCCAATGCCCAAACTGGAAAGACACTGTTGAATGAAGTCTAGCCAGGACCAGTTTCCATAAATAGACTTACTATTTTTAGTAACTACTAAAAATAGTGAACACACTGAAAACCCAAATTGGCATGAAAATTGATTATCAAAGCGACTCAGTATAAACAATAAGTGCTAGAATTAACCCTCCTAAAAATAGTAAGTCTTGCTTGAAATACCGAAAACCTCTATAAAAAGGATTGGAACTGAGTTCCCTTACCAACTCCATTTAGCCTACAAGAACTCAGGAATAGGCTAAAGGATATCTCCACTGCTTAGAGGCTAGGAGGGGACATTACAATCCTCTCTCCCCAACATTGCTTGTCCTCAAGCAATTGCAATGTTGGATGCTGTAAAATCCGCTCTCTCCCAAGTAGCATCCTCAATTGGTAAGTCTCGGCACTTCACCAAGTACTTTGTAATAACTCTCCTCCTGATGGTCCTCTTTCTAAAATCAATCACGACCTCTGGAACAAGCACCAACTTGCCGTCCTCATCTGTGATGTCCCCTCTCTAGTCAGTTCTCGGGAACAGTGTGTTAGCCCTTTATTGGACCCTTGTGGGCTAGCTGGATTGGTTAGAGGGTCAGTGGTACTTTCTGGAGAGTTTGATCGTTCTTGTTTTCAGAGCCTAGTGATTGGTTCACAGCAGGCGTTAGCAGTTCAGGAGTTGACAGCTTGTGACGACACAAAATTCTATGGAGATTTGAGGAAGTTATGCTTATTTAAGTGATTTAAGTTATTAATTAACTTATTATTATTTTATAAAGTCAAATTGACTTAATCCCTTTTATATCACTTAAATATTCATAAAAAGGGTGATTTAAAATTAAATCACTTAATCATTTAAGTGGGCGCCAAATATTAAGTTCATAACTATTGAAAAGGACTTAATAATATTTTAAAAGTTTTAAATGATGAAAAAGGGTGTATCTTCTTGGAAATGCGTGCCTTTTTGATATAAGGCATTTTTGGGCAATGAGAACAACATTCTTGATTATTTCAACTTGCCCTTGGGTTTCCTTCTGTGCTTTTACCTGTGATCAGGGTTTTGAGCAATCTTCCATTGGAGAACGATCTCTCTTCAATGTTGAGCTTTTTTGAGACTGTGAGAGACCAGTCGAATTAGTGCATTGGTGAGAGCTTCATTCAGAAGTTCTATTGAGCTTGATCTGTGTTTCTATTGAGTTCCTTTATCAGTTTTCAGGAGGGTTTTGAGAGATGGCGTCTTCCTTTCATCTGGCAGAAACTCTACTTCATGGCCGTACCTTCTGAGTGGGAATTCTGGCTTTTTGCATTGAAGTGCGTGGCTCTTTGTGCAAGGGCATTTGGACTTTTTAAGAGAAACACTTTCCTTTCTGAGGGTTTCTCTTCATCTCCTTTGGCGTCTGGCTTGTACTTATCATCTGCCACAGTTTTCAGGCTGGATTTTGCATTATGTAGCTTCCTACACCGGATTTTGTTAGTTTTTCACCATCTTGGTTGGCGAACTGGACTACTTTCTTAAATAAATAATCTGGAAGCTTTCGGGTATGCGTATCATTTGTGATCTAATTGTTTTAGTTAAATAATATCTTCTACACTTTCATTCTGAAGAAATTAGCTCAGATTTACATTTTATGAGCAATTTATATGATGCGCCCCTTCTCTTCTGTCTATAAACTTTCTCTAAAAAACTAAAATAACACATTAAGACTTAAGAAAATACTGGGGTTTGAGTTGAGAGCCAGCAGGGCTCATCACATCATCCAATGGGGGCAACATTGTTGAAGGAGTCACATTATGTCCAAGCGGTTTCTTGAGGCGTGACACATGAAAAATATTGTGCACCCTTCTCCCCTCTAGTAACTCGAGCTCATAAGCTACCTCCCCAACTCTCCTGGTGATTCTAAACGGACCATAGAAGCGACGCATAAGCTTCTCTGCTCCACTCTTCTTGAGAGTGGATTGTCTGTATGGTTGCAATCTAACATAAACCATATCACCCACCTCAAACTCTCGCTCTATACGAGCTGATTAGCATACAACTTCTGCTGATTTTGTGCATGCTGAATGTTTTCTCTCAAAGATCTTATAATGTCTTGGCTCTTTTGCAAGAAGTCCTTAGCCCTAGGCACTCTACAATCACCAAACAACAAATCAATGAAGCTAGGAGCTTCATAACCGTACAAATCCATGAAGGGTGACATCCTGATAGACATATGAAATGTGGAGTTATAACAAAACTCCCCCAAATGCAACCATTTTATCCATGCCTTTTGCTGTTCTGAAACGTAGTTTCGTAGGTAGCCTTCCACCCATTTGTTGACCATCTCAGTTTGACCATCTGTCTGGGGGTGGTAACTAGTGCTAGCAGTCAACTCGGTACCACATAACTTAAACAACTCCTGCCAAAACAAGCTCATAAACTTTTTGTCCCTGTCACTAATGATGTTTTTTGGTGCCCCATGTGGTCTAAACACCTCCTTAAAGAACAAATCTGCCACCTACAATGCTGTATACCTTGCTGATATAGCAAAAAAGTGAGCAAATTTGGTCAAATAGTCCACCACAACATAGATACAATCCTTCCCTTGCACCTTGAAAAGCCCTGTAATGAAATCCATTGAAATACTTTACCACTTTTGAGTAGGAATAGGCAAAGGTTGTAGCAGACCAGCAGGGTATGTGTGCTCATTTTTGTTTTGTTGGCACACTTGACACTCACGCACATACTTGGTAATATCCTCCTTCATCCCCTTCCATGAGAATCTTTCATGGATTTGCCTATAAGTTTTATAAAACCCCAGATGACCAGCCATTGGAGTGCTATGAAAAGTCTTAAAAATCTGCTCTTTCAACTTTGATTCAAGCACCAACAATATCCTCTCCTTGTAGATGATCAAACCATCCCTTACATTGTATTTATCATTATGCATTATACCATCTAGTATGCTGTTGGTAAGGTTATTTTTTGCATAATCAGCTTGTATTCTTTCCAATCTGCTGCTATCTCAAAAAAAACACACAAATGAGGTCTTCTAGATAGTGCATTAGCCACCACATTTTGTTTTCCTATGACATATTCGATGTCAAAATCATATGCTTGAAGTTTGCTAACCCGCTTCTGCTGCCTTTCACTCAAATCCTTCTGATTAAGAAAGTATTTCAGACTATTATGATCAGTTTTAGTAATAAATTTTCCCCCAACAAGATACTGCTTGTACTTAACCAAAGCATGCATTATGGCTAACATTTCCTTATCATAAATTGAATAACTTCTCTGATTTCCCCTTAATTTTCTGCTCTCGAATGCAATTGGATGCTTATTTTGCATGAGGACAGCCCCAATACCATCACTCGAAGCATCACACTCAAGCTCAAATGGTTTAGAGAAGTTTGGAATTGCCAATACAAGGCACAAACTCATTAAGTTCTTAAACTGATCAAATGATTTTTGTGCTGATTCAGACCAAGAGAAAGCCCCTTCTTAGTCAAATCAGTAAGTGGGGCAGAAACTTGTGAAAACTAAAAGCACTTAACAAACCTTCTATAGAACCCACACAAGCCAAAAAGACCCTTAAGCTGTGTCAAATTAATGGGTGGTGGCCAATCAAGTATTGCTTTGATTTTATTAGGATCAACATAAACACCAACACTGATTATATGCCCATCAGCACTGATTATATGCCCATAATACAACAACTTAGTCATCCCAAACTCACACTTGGACTCCTTTGCAAAAAGAGACTCACTCTCAAGAATACCCAACACCTCATCCAAGTGTCTCAAATGCTCTTCCCATGATCTACTACAAACAAGGATGTCATCAAAGAAGATCAAAACAAACTTACGTAATTGTTTGTTGAACACCCTATTCATGCATGACTGGAAAGTAGTTGGTGCACTTGTCAAATCGAAAGGCATGACAAGAAACTCAAAGTGGCCAAAATGGCATCTAAATGCAGTCTTCTCCACATCCTCCTCTCTGACTCTAATCTGATGATATCCCGATCTCAAATCTATCTTGGAGAAATAGATTGCTCCATGCAACTATCAATGAGCTCATCAATGCGTGGGATGGGATAACTATTCTTAATTGTTTTCTTGTTCAATGCTTTGTAATCCGCACACATATGCATGGTCCCATCCTTCTTCTTCACCAACACACCGAAAAAGCAAATGGGCTCTTGCTTGGTCGAATATGTCCCATCTCCGGAAGCTCCTGTATAGTTTTCTCAATCTCATCCTTAAGTCTCTTAGGATGCCTGCAGGGTGTAGTAATCATAGGTTTAGTTCCCTCCTCTAGCTCTATCACATGCTCAATGCCCCTATCAGGAGGCCTACCTGGAGGAATGCTACTGAACAATTTGCTTCTTTTAGAAAGAAGCTCCTGTAAATCTAGTGGGTATGACTTCTTAACTTCTTCTGTTACCGTAGGCAAAATCACACACTCTGCTGCCCACTCTACCTGATCATGTATGAAAAGTCTCTCCATATGCTTGTCACCACACGAGGTCCTTCATTTGACATACCCCTTAAGACCACATTCTACCCTTTTGATTTGAATTTCAGCGCCATGGTCTAAAAATTAAGAGTGATCTCTCCCAATGAACGAAGCCACTGTATCCCCATCACCGCATCAGTGCCTCCAATACTAACCACATAGAAGTCTTCCTTGACTTCATTGTTCCCAAATTGCAATCCACTATCTTAGTGCAATTGGTCATCTTACCATTTGACATCACTCCCTCTAAGCAACCACCATCATAGCTCCTTGTCACCCTGTTGAAAATGATTGTGAAATTAAATCTAGCGCCATGGTCTATATCATAATTAGAGAGTGATACTAAAACCACTGCCCAATGACAACTCGAATGCCACTGTATCCCAGCATCACCGATCATCAGTGCCCTCCAATACTAACCACATAGAAGTCTTCCTTGACTTCATTGTTCCCAAATATGCAATCTCAATTGTGGGACTATCTTAGTGCAATTGATTGTGAAACCATCTGACTACCATTATTTGGTGAAAACCGACTTCATCTGCAGGTTTGAATGGACAAGAGCCTTCTCCACGATGCAACCAGCCCCTTCATTCAATGTGAATTCTATCTAGGTAAGGGCTCCTGTGTCAATCAATGCCACCATTCGCTGCCTCTTAAGTACTCCTCTAATGTGAAGAGACTCATTCTTTTGAAAGCTATGAAGTTGTACAAGCTTCCCATCTTTGTCCTCTTCCTTCCCAACCTCTTCTGGTGCCTTTTCATCTTCACTTTTGTGTGAATCAGATTGCTGGTTTGATTTTTCTGATGCACTTTCTTCTCCTAAATAGTACTCTATTAAGAGTGCTTTCCCCTTAGCTGAACATTTATGACCTTGGGACCAAGGCTCCCTACATGTGAAACATAAATCCTTCCTCCTTAGCTCATTTAATGTCTCATTTTCAATCCTAGTAACATGTTTCTTAGGTTGTTCATGTTCCCTTGTGACTTGTTTTTTATCCTTATATTGTAGAAATGAATTCATACACTCTAATCCCTCTCTAAAACCCTCACAACAATAGCTAAAACAGAATAAGGAGATTGCAAATTAAACTCAACAAATTGTTTGCACATGAAGCCACTGAATTTCTCTACTAAAGAAATCTAATTACAAATGATTTTCAGTTATCAATGGACTGATAAACAACAGGTAAAACCCTTACAAACATCAAATATGCAAATGAAATATCATATGCTCAACTATGTGAGCTCCTGCAAACTTATTCACCTTTTAGCACCTCAACTCCAACTACAACTTCTGTAGCTTCAACTTGTTAATCTAAAAACTTAAAGGGCTATTGTAAATCAGTCCCAACTTGCAATAAACACTCAAGAATGCTCTCACAGAGTGTAATATTCTTTGCCAAATCTGACCCCAAAATGCTGATTAGAGGCTCAAGGAATATCATCAAACACTTTGCATACAACCTCTTTACTTGCTGTTTCTGTATTTCAATCTGATTATGCTTGCTTGAAATGATGTCAAATGTGATTTAAATGCTTTCAAATGATCACTAAGATGTCTAGGCAAAGAATAAAATGCAAATGCAATTCTTTTTGTCTTTTTGAATGCATATATATGATCTCTACATGGAAAATGTGCACCTACAGCCAATTGACATTTTATCAAACATTTGGCTTGCAAACTAATGTGCATCTACAACAATAAGGAATTATGTTAAACATTTATCATGCATTCTAATGGCTGAAGTGTTCATCTACAGCATATGGCATTTAATCAAACACTTGCTATGTGAACTAGAAGTGAAATATGAAAGCTACAGCCAATACACATTTTGTCAAACATATTGTATGCAAGCTCTAAGGCAGCAACTTATAACTCCTTATTTGATGAACTACAATTACAATGCTGATATAGAATGTTGGCCAAGATTCTTGGCTTTTCAATGAAATTCCAATACAATGCAAATCTGATATAAATGATCATCTACAACAGCACCTAATGCAAATTGTCTTAGCAATGCAAATACTCTAACAAAACATTAAGGAACCTGATATACATAAGTCGATATGCCTAAGATAATGAAGCAACACTTGTTGATGATGAAAACTCCACAAAAATGGTGAAATTGCCCCCTTTATGGTGGCCGCCCCTGTTCTTGCCTGACAATATTTTATATAAATAAATGCAGCAACAATGGCCCTCCAAATTGCTATAGAAATGATTGCCAACACGAAAGGAATTGATTTCTCCAATGCCCACAAAAATCTAAAGTCTCAATGATGAGCAATGAACAAATATGTACTTTTCACCATGGCTGGTTGACTCTTGCTGAGGTGAAAAATCAGAATGTTCTTCATACAATAATCACCTCCAAATATGCAAATCAATGTTGCCTCCAACTTGCAAATGATCTCCAATATATCTCCAATCAATTCTTCACAAATTTGGCCCTTGGCCACAAATTCAATGCAATGAGAAGTCTGAAGTAACTCCTCTAATCTGCTGCAATAATTCAGATGATATTTCACACTCTCAAAATTGTATAACCAATGAGAGTTTTCGTTCCCAATGGCTGGAAATGGCAGTAACCCTAGCTGGCTACTTCACCAAACAAGTTCTTCAAATCAAATAACAGTTCCTGGATGATTCACAAACGAGCCCTTAAGATCCTTTTATACTTTTCTTGTGAGAGCTCAAACACTTTCCTTGCCAATGTGGGATAAAAGATATATTTCCCATTTTAATTTTATTTTAGTGACTTTATGAAATAATTATTTTATTTAAGTCACTTTATTAAATTAATTAAATAGAAGGTCATATTATAATATTTATTTAATTGATAACTTTACAAATAATTAATTTAATTAATGTCTCCCTCATTTCTCCAATCCAGTGAATCCATGAAAAGAAGCCAACCATTGCCCGAAGAAGACCCTCTAACCAAGCTCCTTAGCCTACGAGAGGCAGGAATAGGCTAAACCCTCTGAAACTGATGCTCACGAAATTGGGGACATTACATAGAGAATGCTACGCCCTTGTCTTTCCTGTGCCTTCTATTCCTCTTCAAACCTTCATCAAATGAAAATGGGTTTTCTGTTGCTTAACTCCTCTTGTCATAGAATTAATTTCATGTTTTTTATTTTTCCTTCTCCAATATGGTATGCCCGCCCCTGTAGTTGCACATTCAGCCCCTCAAAAAGCAACTAAAACAATTAAAACATCAATTACCAACAGCCCACTAAAGATAGGAATTTCAGTTTTTTTCCTTCTCCTTTTGACTCCCAAAAAAGCAAAAAAATCAAGGCAAGCTTGGGCGCCCAAATCCACAGTCCCTACTTTTTAGGGATCATGATGAAGTGTTTTAAAATCCACATTTTCAAATACCAACGCCTCGTATAGCTTTTTAGGTAATTTGCAATTAAAATATTTAAAACTGCTTTTTGCCTTTTCGCCCACTATCTCAACTTGCCAATGTGCAAAGGAAATTTAATTACAAGTTTAATTAATCAAAGATAAATCATTTGCCACCTTATAATATGGAATTCAAACCAAAATTAATTCACTCCAAAATCCAAAAATGCTCAACAAAAATTAACCTCTTTTTGATTGACACAAAATTGCCAACTGCCATGGATGCTCCTGCATCACCTTATCTATCTTGTGCAACAGTCCTTTGGTCTGAAATTTACTTTTGGAAGTGGATGATTCCATGTCCCTTGCCTTCTTGATTGCTTCCTGAAGAGAAGGTGGGTTAAATGCTTTAATCCAACCCCTAAGAGGATCGGATAACCAATCAACGAAGAGTACGATAAGCCTTCTCTCTGATATATCCGTCACTAACACAAATAATCTCTAAAAATCAGCAACATAGGCATCAATTGTATCCCATTGTTTTAATTGTGCTAACTCCTTAAAATGTAGCTCTTGGTCTTTTTTATCAAACCTCTCAATTAACCTTTTTGTGAACTCTGCATAAGAGGTAATCTATGCATGTCCCATAGTGGCCATCCCATTGTACCACCACTCATGAGCAATCCCATCTAAATGAATAGAGGCATACTGTATGGACTTCAACTCTGGCATGGGGTGGAGAGTGAAGTAAGTGTCCAACTTTTGGACCCAAGTTCTTGCTGCCATCTTCCCAGACCCATCAAAGTATGGTAGATTTAGTTTCCCAACTTTCCTACGGATATCATTTTTTTCCTCCCTATTCCCCCTGTTGGGTGTGTGCCTCATCCTAAGATCAATATACTCCTGAAGTGATATATCCTATTGGAACCCAGGCCCTGCATCTAACCAATCTTGTCTAAATTGATTCTGCTGTTCAACTAGTGTAAGCTCTAGATTGGGTGGAGCATCTACTCTAGGTGTTAAAATAGGCATAAGAGGCCTTGCCATGGCTGCTTCATTCTGCTAATTGGCTCCTCTTCGTTGTCCTATATCATTACCTTGCCCCAAACGATCCAATCTCTGTGCCAACTGTGCAAGTTGTTGGTTAGTCCATAGTTGGAATGCTCGCCATTTGCAAGTACTCGACAAGCTCGAAAAACTCGGTTCGGAAAAAACTCGGCAAAAACTTGGAAAAAACTTGGCAAAAAACTCGACAACTTAAAGAATTACTTAAACTTCACTACAAACGCATTTTTTTTTTGCAGAATTCAAAGATAAGATGCATCCAATGAGTCAATAAATGAGTACATATAAGAAACAAGTTGTATTTGATTGATTTGAAAGAAAATTGGATACAAAATGGCATCCTCATGTGGAATGCTCAATGCACTGATATGATAATAGTTTGAAACAAAATGAAAATAGCAAATTGTTTTTGTAAAACTGAAAGTAAATACTACATAAACATTAATATATTTCAGTTTTTACAAATTCACATGAATCACATCTTCCTCTTCCCATGTCTAGATCTCAGTAAGGTACCGGGAGAGGGTGTAATCATAGGACTCTGCTCCTGTTGTGCCTGTGGCTCCTCAACCTCCATCTTGGATGTAGATCCTCCTGTAGTTGCTGGTGGTGGCACTGGCAATGACTCCTCCTTAGGGTCATCCAATGAGAATGCAAATCCACCCTCCTCCATTGCCTGTCCCTCTAAATCATAAATGTTATCCTCAGTAAATAATGGAGGCTGCTCCCCTCGCCCTGTCCAATCACTGTATGGATCTATCTCATCCAAATCAATTGGATCATTTGATATTTCCTCTACCTTTAGTGTGTGCAATCGAAGATTATATTGCACATAGACAAGGTTATTGAGGCGTTTTTGAGCAAGTTTGTTCCTCTTCTTTGTGTGGATGGCCTCAAACAAGCTCCAATTGCGCTCACAATTGGACGAACTACAAGGCTGGCTCAAGACATGGAGGGCAAATTTTTGAAGATTTGGGGTTTTTCCACCCCAATTTGTCCACCAAACATCTACAAAAAAAAAAGGGTTAGAAACTTGTAACTTGTAATTATCAATTTTTGTAACTTGTAACTTGTAAATTTGAAGTTTTATACCTAGTGGCAGCCTAGTTACTGCTCTCTTTGCCAGGTCTGGAGAGAAGAGTGCACCCCTTTTTTCCCTATAACTTTGCAATTCATTAACAATGCAGTCTGCCTCGTCAGGCGTGGATGTCATCTGCTGAATGCAAGTAGTGAGGCCCTCCATAACCTCTTCAGTAGGATCTGCATAGGTGCCTGAATGGAAGAAACGGGGGTTCAAGAAGTACCCTACTGTATGGATGGGGTGGTGGAGTTGATTGTTCCACCTCCTGTCAATAATCTCCCAAATGGGATCAAATTTGAGACTGCCCCCCCTTATAATAATTTTTAATAGCCTCTTTGGCCCTATCCATGGCCTCATAAAGATACCCCATTGGGGTTTGATCCCCATCCACCAAGCAGAGCAGTCTAACCAAGGGCTCTGACACCTACAATATAAATTTAAAAATGCAAAAAAGAGTGGAGTTACAATTTAGTAATTTACAAATTTACAATGAAAGACATTAAGAAAAATATTCAATTTGAATTTAGATTCAAACTCAAAGTTTTGAGGGCGTCGAAGACAATGTTTTGAACTTTTTTCTCCTTTCGGCTTCTTCGAATAAGTTGAGTCTAGCCATGCTTGACTCACAAACATTTGTTTCAAAGCCGTCAATGCACCAAGAATGCTTTGCAACGTTAAGAAAACTGTTGCAAACCTTGTCACACCGGGTCTCATCGATTCTCTCCCTTTGGTGTGCTCCCTGATCAAGTGAAGAACCCAAGGGTGATTGTAGATGTATTTAGTGATCCTGCTTCCATCCTCTACAATCGGTATGACCCAATCTAATTTGCTTGTGTCCTCCAAAATAAGGTCAAGGACATGGGCAGCACATGGTGTCCAAAAAATTGTGTGGTGTTTATTTTGGAGGATTCACCCTGCTGCCACATATGCCGCTGCATTGTCAGGTATGATTTGCACCACATTTTCAAGCCCAACCTCCATGCATGCTTGCTCCAACATTTTAGCCAAATTTTTTACATTTTTTACTATGCTGGAGGCATCCACGGATTTCAAGAACACCACCTCATTTTTGCAAGAAACCAAAACATTAATGATGGTACGGTTTTTTCCATCCGTCCACCCATCAGAAAGAATAGTGTAGCCATATTTTTGCCATTCTCCTCTTTGTTCTTCTATCGCTGCCCTTGCCCTTTCAGTTGCACTAGTAAGCAACCTACAAGTACAAAGTGAAATTAAGTACACAATTTTAATTTATAAACAAAAAAATAGCTTAAATTAATCATAAATTAAGCTGAAAAAACATAAATTAAAGAACATAAACTAACTTCCCACTCAATTCTTTGCACGAATGCGCCTTGTAGCCTTTCCCTGCAACTGTGAATATGGTCACCAAATTTTGCCACTAAGGTGAGCTTGCCACATTGAAAGGGATGTTGTTGAAGTACCAAAAATCGGCACAAGCAACATT
Source organism: Sequoia sempervirens (assembly GCA_007258455.2). Taxonomy (NCBI): domain Eukaryota; kingdom Viridiplantae; phylum Streptophyta; class Pinopsida; order Cupressales; family Cupressaceae; genus Sequoia; species Sequoia sempervirens. Next base: position 209,682,245 of record VDFB02086081.1, on the reverse strand, counting down.
TGCATACTCATGCACCTCCTTATTCCACCTAGTTGCCTCTAAGAAAGGTTGTGCACCAGGTGTGCTTCTAGGCACAAAAAAATCACCAATGCGTGAACCTATAGGTGCTGATCCTGGTACTCTACTAGAGGTAGATGAAGGGATGGAGGTGGTGGTGGGTTGTAGCGATTGCCTTCGCACACATGGACCACGAAGAGGGCCCACTATGCTGGCTGCTACATCATGATCATGATCATCTGAGAGTGACTCAAGGTTGACTGGAGCACCTTGAGAAGAAGTTATGGCAGCTTGCATTGTCGCTTTTTCCTTAGCTCTTTGCACCTTTTTTTCTTTTGCAGCAGAAAGTATTGCATTCATTTGTCTTTTTATTTCCTCATTGGTGTTTATGCAAGCCTTATCATCACGTTTAGGGATGCCTGCAAGGTGGTATTTGGGGCGATTGATGCCTTGACGGTATACATTTTTACATCTAATGCAATACACTGATCTAGGTTCTGGTCCTTCATATGCATATTTCCAAGCAGGATCTCTAGCTCCTGCTGGACGAGTGCCTACATATTCCCCACTCCTAGGCATGGATGGGGCTGAGGCAGGGGTAGAAGCGGATTCATAAGCCATTATCAATTAACCTACACACACAAAGTGAAAGCCAACTTGTTAGTTTTTTGATAGAAAATTTAAAAACAAGCTAAATTAGATTAAATCAAAATAGATTATTTTAAATTAGTAAAATCTAAACTAATCTAAGATTCTAAACATTTTCATAAAAAAAAATGGATTAAAAAAGAAAATAATAAACTAGGGTTACAAAAAAATGTGAAAAAAATGTAAAAATCTGAAAATTACTTTAAATTAGTAACAAATTAAGCTAATATATGATTTTAAACATGTTTTCAACAAACAAGAAGAATCAAAATAAAAAAAATAACTAGGGTTTGAAGAAAATTTCAAAAAAATGAAAAAATCAGCAAAATATGTAAAAAAATCAGAAAAAAGTGTCACAAATTCTTGTTTTGATGAATCTAAATCTTCTTTTCAACAATATAAATGTATTTAAATCTATTTTACAGTTCATTCATGATGTTTTTTAAACATACAATCAACAAAAATGAAGAAAAAATTTTAAAAAAGAAAGAACAAGAAAAATCAGAAAACCTACCTGGAAATCCAATTTGCCTTCGAAATCTGATGAAAATTTCCTTCAAATCCCGTCTCCTCGATGCAAAATCACTGAAAAATGGTGCAAAATGGTGTGGAATGGGTTTTTGCTCAACAAAGAGTTCAAAACAACTCAAAAAACCAAATGAAATGCCCTTTTTGCTGGCTACGGGCTTAAGTCTCTGATCATGCGGGTTTTTTTAAAAAACTCGCCAAAAAAATGGCGAGTAATTCTAGTGAGTACTTTTCGTTAAAACTCGTTTCAAAAAAACAAACTAACAAGTTTTTGAAAAACTTGCGAGTAGTCCAACTATGGGTTAGTCTCTTGAGCACATTGGGTTGCTCTTTCTTGCCCTCTAACCATTGCATCCTATTAGAATTATATTTACTATTTAATTAATGCTCAACTCGGTGTAATGTTCTGTTACTCCTAGTGGTATTTAGTAGTTCCTATTTTCTTGCTTCCGTTGTTTATGGAAATGTTACGTTTCCCTCTCTTTGTAATCTATATGTACTCTTACCTTTTGTAAATAATTATTCGATTATTTTGAAATCTATATGCTCTTGCATCTGTATTATGGTATCAGGGCAAGTTAAATTTTTTTCGTGGGTTTCTTTCTTAAGCTGTAATTTGAAAATTTTCTTAGCGGTTCGTGGGATCTGCTCGCGTCTCTTTCTTTGGCGTTTGAACTTTGCTGTGTAGTCGTGCGACCTCATTGCAGGCTGTGTTTTGCATTTTAGTGGTCGTGTTTAAGCCACTTCTTCGTCTTTGGTGTCTGTGACGTCTTTGCAAGTCGTGTTTTTTCAGTTTGCACGATGGGGATCTGTTCTCTGCCTTCAAAGCCCGTGCTTTTGTTCAAACTTGCGACAACTTCTAATTAGCCCATGCTGACCTGCGACAACTTCAATCTATGCCAGTCCTGTTTAGCGATGGGATTTTGGTATTCCTAAATCCACGACGGGCTTTCAGTATTTCTGCTTGGCGCTTTGTTCAACCTGCGAACTAGGGTTTATATTCAACCCTCTGATCTTTTGCAAAGCCAGCTACGGTTCCGACCCTTTGCATCTCTGTTTTTGCTACACAGTGTTAGGGTTTCAAAAATAACAAAAAAATAAAAATTATATATATTTTTTTCAGACCTCTTAGATCTGCAGCTAGGGTTTGTTGAAAAAAACCCTTGTTTTCAAGCCGAAACTTTTTTCTGACAACAATTTCTTTCTGGATTTTTTGAGAACTTTTTTTGGTAGTTGTAATATTTTTCTAGGTGTCTTGAAATTTGTGACTTGAAATTTGTGCCAATGGATTTGTCTTGATTTCTACGCTAGAAATTGCCTCACTATATTGGAATTCGTGTCTCAGATTTTTTGCAATAAGTTTATCCGCCTTCTCACTATATCTTCATTTTTCGTCCCTCGAAAAGTGTGAAGCATGGCCTCTTTGACCAACATCATGTTGGACAACAGTCAGATGTTCAACGATCGCAACTACAACACATGGAAGTAGCATATGCAAACGATTTTTGAGTATCGATGTCTTGATCAGATTGTTTTGGGCACGAAGACACGACCTCTCACAGTTGATAAGGATCAGGAGAAGTTTGATGAGCAAAATTGGGAAACTGTTATGCTCATAAAGTTATCAGTCACTAATGAGCAGTTACCTCAGGTTCCTTAAGGTAAATCAGTGAAGGAGAATTGGGATCTTCTAAAAAATCTTCATGAGACTTTCGACTAGAGTCGTGCGTTCTTTCTGAAGAACATGTTTTCCGTTGTCATGGATGAGAATACACCTTAGCAGGCACATTTGACTAGGATCAAGGACATTCGAGATCAGCTCGAATGCTATTGGTCGAAAGATGGAGGAAGAAGATATGGTGGTGATCACTTTGAAGAGTTTACCACATTTGTATGAGCACTTTATTGAGATGCTCAACATTACAGCGACTAATGTTGACTTGATGTTTCCAGATCTCTGCAACAAACTTCTATAGCAGGATTGTTGGAAACAACAGTTTGGTACTAGTGCCACTTCATCCTCTTCAGTGTAGGCATTCCCTGCAAAGACATTTCAGCAGAATAAGGGCAAGCCTTTGTCCTTTTAGCGGCACAATTAGGGGCAATCTTCAGATTCTTTGAAGTCAAAGAATATTCAGTGCAATTATTGTTACAAGTTTGGCCACATGAAGAAGGATTGCTGGAAACGCTTGGCCTTTGAACAAGGCAAGCAAAGAGAGTCTAGACTGAAAGCACATGTGGTAGAGCACACTGAGCAGAAGGAGTCTACGTTCTTTGCTTTCATGGCAAAGAGTCCTACAGATCTTGTAAAACAGATCTTGTAAACACTTTTGCTTGGTACATTGACTTTGGTGCTTCACGCCATTTCACGCATCGCCGGGATTGGTTCATTCAATACACGCCTTTCAAAGATTCAGTTATCTTTGGAGGAGGCAAAGAGTATATTGTTGTCGGCAAGGGCAATGTTCAGATTTAGTCTGGTGGGAGAAATTTGATATTTCTCGGTGTATACTTTGTACCTCGCATGGAGTTGAACTTACTTTTTGTAAGTCAAATTATGATTCACTCTCCTCAGTTGGACATCGTCTTCAGTATGCATACATGCAATATTGTTGACAGAGAGACATGGACTACAGTCTTTTAGGGACTTGAGGATCATGGTCTTTATAGACTTGTTGATTTTGGTGATTCTCAAGAGCACGCTATGGCAGCCAGGAGCACTTCTATCAGCAATCTTTGGCATCATCGTTATGGGCACCTGAGCATGCACTATCTCTCTCAGTTATCATGAGATGATCTCGTTGGTGGTCTACCTGCGATTTAGACTCAAACTCATGTAGTTTGCGAGGCTTGTTAGGATGGAAAGCAACATAGGACTCCTTTCTTCGATGGCAACTCATGGCGGGCTTCAAGGGTTTTACAGTTGGTCCACGCTGATGTATGTGGTCCAATGCACATGCCTTCCATTATTGAATCCAGGTATTTTTTGCTTTTTGTTGATGATTTCAGCAGAAAGATGTGGGTGTATTTTTTGAAGCTTAAATCAGAGGTGTTTAGCATATTTCAACAGTTTAATGCCTTGATAGAAAAAGAGTCTGGTTCTTCTATTATTACTCTTATGTCTGATAATGGGGGGGAATTTTGTTCCAAAGATTTCTCCACATTTTGTGCTGCACATGGCATAAAGCGCCAATTCACCACACCTTACACCCCTCAACAAAATGGTGTAGTCAAGCGTCGCAATCACACCATTACTGAAATGGCACGTTCTATGTTGGAGCATAGACATAAGAAGTTCTGGGCTGAAGCAGTGAATACTGATGTTTATCTTCTAAACAAATCTCCTACTCATGCTGTGAAGAAGATGACTCTTGAAGAAGCCTGGTCTGGACGTAAGCCGAACATTAGTCACCTGAAGGTTTTTGGCTCCACCGCTCATGTTTGGATTTCTGATGCTCAGCACACTAAGTTGGATTCCAAGAGCTAGAAACTCATGTTTACAGGTTATAGTGAGAACCATAAGGCATACAGACGAATAGATGTAAACACTGATCGTCTAATCTTTAGTTGTGATGTCGTGGTTGATGAGAATTGTGGGCTCTTCTATTAGTCTTCTCCTGTTTGTTCTAAGGTTCAGCCTTGGAAAGATTTTGATTTGGGTGTTTATCTTCCACTTGGTCCACTTTATGGGAGGGATTCCGCAAAGGTGCAAGCACCTCAACAGCCGCTTCCACCACCGGCCCCTATTCAGCAAGATCTGGATGTTCTTCTAGATATGTCAGTTCCAGCTGATCCAATAGAGGTTGTTCCTCCTGATTCCGATATTGGTTCATCTACTCTTCAGCCTAAATGGTGGGCTTCGATGATTGGTGCTCTTCATGATGATGAGTTACTAGAGGGTGGATTTGCTTGGAATAAGAGGAAACATAATACAGTGAATTTTTCTCTTATGGCCAACCTTCATAGCATTTCGGAGGCTCAGACATATACAGAGGCTAAAGGCACACCTGAGTGGGAACAAGCTATGACAGTTGAACATCATAGTCTCATGCAGAATCACACTTGGGATCTTTCAAATCTTCCGCATGGGATGAAACCCATAGGCTGCAAATGGGTTTATAAGGTTAAGTATAAGGTTGATGGAACCCTTGATAAATACAAGGCTAGGTTGGTAGCCAAAGGGTTTTCACAGCAAGAGGGCATTGACTATGGGGAGACTTTTGCTCCTATAGCCAAGATGAGTACCATTTGGCTTGTCCTCTCGATAGTAGCTTAATTTGGATGGAAAGTCCATCAAATGGACGTAAAGAGTGCCTTCCTCAATGGTAATGTGTAGGAAGAAGTTTACATGATGCAACCTCCTGGTTTCAAGGTTGCTGGTAAAGAACACCAGGTATGTAAACTGGTGAAAGCACTCTATGGCCTTAAGTAGGCACCACGGGCTTGGTACATGAAGATTGATCAGTACCTTATTGATCATGGCCTTCAACGAAGTCCTTCTGACTCTAATCTGTATGTTAATTGGACTGGTAATGATATCTTGTTCCTAGTTGTCTATGTTGATGACTTAATCATTACTGGCAATTCAAATCATCTGATTGAGGAGATCAAACATAATCTAAGTCAATCATTTGACATGACAGATTTGGGACTCCTCCATTATTGCCTCGGTATAGAGGTTTGGCAGTCTATTGGCAGTACCTTCATTTCACAGTCGAAGTATGCCAAGAGCTTGTTGGACAAGTTCCAAATGATAGATTGCAAACCAGCATCTACACCTATGGAGAGAGGGCTGAAGTTATTAGCTTAGTTGGATTCATCTGTGGAGAACGAATCATAATTCAAGCAACTTATGGGCAGCCTCATCTATCTCGCTGCCACTAGACCTGACCTTAGCTTTGCAGTGAGCTACATCTCTCGCTTCATGTCAACCCCTAAAGCTGAACATTGGGTTGCAGCGAAGTGTGTGCTGAGATATGTGAAAGGCACTTCTGACCTTGACATTTTTTATGGGAGGTGCAAAGATCCAAAGCTGATTGGTTATACAGACTCAGATTGGGCAAGTTCTGTTGATGACAAAAAGTCTACTTCAGGGTATGTATTCAGTTTGGGTACAAATGTAGTGACATGGACCAGCAAGAAGCAACAGGTAGTGGCTCTCTCCTCGATCGAAGTAGAATATCGAGGAGCTGTTAAAGCAGCTTGTGAGGCAGTTTGGCTTCGAAGGATGCTCTCGGACATGCAAATGTCTCAAGCAAGACCTTCCCCCTTATATTGCGACAATCAAGGGGTGCTGAAACTCGCCAAGAATCCAGTCTTCCATGAATGGACAAAGCATGTCGATCTTCATTGTCACTTCATTTGCCAGCTTGTCAAAGATGGATCCATAGCATTGTAGTATGTTTCGATAGAGGATCAGACTGCTGATATTCTCACCAAGTCTTTGAGCCTGGATAAGTTTATTAGATTTAGGGGGCATCTTGGTGTCGTTGATAGATTGAGCATTAAGGGAGGGTATTAGAATTATATTTACTATTTAATTAATGCTCAACTCGTTGGTGTAACGTTTTGTTACTCTTAGTGGTATTTAGTAGTTCCTATTTTCTTGCTTCCATTGACTATGGAAACGTTACATTTCCCTCTCTTTGTTATCTATATGTACTCTTACCTTTTGTAAATAATTATTCGATTATTTTGAAATCCATATGCTCTTGCATCTATATTACATCCAAGAGTAACATCATCCTATCTGGTGGTGCATTTTGTCTTTCAGTCTCTTCTCCTCTTTCACACATATTTTCTGAACTTGATGATTCAACTGAAAGAGATTCTGAGTGCTGTCCCTTTTCCTCAGATGGCCAACGTTCCCACAGTTCTTCTTCCTTTTTTCTCAACCTCTCTTGGTATCTTCTTTTGTGGTCGCTAATGCTCATAGATAAGTTTTACCCACTGGTTGGGAAAATGAATTGAGTTCTAATACCACTGTAATGATTGCCCCTGTTTTTTTTGGTTATTTTCTGATTGCAGATTGTAAATGCTTGCAGATGTTTGTGTTTCAAATGCCATACATTGTTTTTCAAGCTTGCATAAAATAGATAACATGAAGTACAAAAAATAAGAGATAACTTGCTTGCAATAAATAAATACTCAGAAATATATTTCTTTGATATCAAACAGTAAATCAGACTTCTCTTATAATGAAATCAGATCAGGAAATTATCAAAGCAGACCTGGAAATGAGTTCAAACAGCAACATAGGTAACTCCAAACTTGCAATGAACAATGCCAATGAGATTAGCAGCAAACCCCTTACTTTTCCAACGCCAAGGACTAATATTTTCGGTCTCCAATGAAGGCAAAATATAGGCCTATACAGCAGGTCGGCAACACTGAAAAATCCACAATAGGGTGCCACCTGAGAAGGGCGACCAGGACTGAAAATTCAGATTTAATTCAATAAATTCAAGTGAATAGTTGATGTGGGACGCCTTGATGAGGAGCTCCTAATAAACCAATACGCAGAACTCGAACCCAAGTCAATATGAAGTTATGATTCGATTACCAACTTCTGCCCTCGAAATGTAATGTTCAGAAAACACCCTGAAACAGCTTCATACCCTCAAAACCCTCCTTGAAACTCAACGCCATAATCAGACCCAACAAAAATGAGACCATTCGCACCAAACCCAATAAGCAACACCTCAAAAATATTCTAAAATCTTCATGATTCCTCACTGAAACAGAAAACTGTGAAGCACCAAAGTGACCCCTGAGTGGAATCGCATCCAAATCAGCTAGGGTAGGTCTTGCAGTACCGAAACCAGCTCCTGAATGAAGAGGGTTTTCATCCTCAACACCAAATTGTAGACCTCTGGAGAAAATCCAGCAGCATCTTGTTATGCAACTTACTTAGACATGAGCAAATAAGACTCCAAAATGATGTTATATTGACTCAATGGGAAATTAGGGCAACCAGATTTGAATTCTCCTTTTCCCTCCAAAAGCCACGCCCTATTCCTTTGCTTTTTTAATTAAAATTTCATTTTTAACTCTACATATCTCTCCCTTGGGCATCCCACTTATCCGGCCTTCTAATTTGCTTTTGTTGCTTTAAAAACACTTCAAGTCATTGAACTAGGCTCTAAGGTACAATTTGATGACCCCCTCCGACCCTCAACTTAAGTTATAAAATAACTTTATAAAAACATTTCAAGAGAGGAATGCAATTATTAAAATAATCAAACCTTTGCAAACCGAATGCCCAAACTGGAAAGACACTGTTGAATGAAGCCTAGCCAGGACCAGTTACCATAAATAGACTTACTATTTTTAGTAACTACTAAAAATAGTAAACACACTGAAAGCCCAAAATGGCATGAAAGCTGATTATCAAAGCGACTCACTATAAATTGTAAGTATTTGAATTGACCCTGCTAAAAATAGTAAGTCCTGCTTGAAATACTGAAAACCTCCAAAGAAAGGATTGGAACTGAGTTCCCTTACCAAATCAATTTAGCCTATAGAAATTCAGGAATAGGCTAAAGGATATCTCCACTACTCAGAGGCTAGGAGGGGCCATTACAATTAGCTATCGAGCTAGCTTAGTGGTAGAGAAGAAGAAAGTATAGGCATTCTATACATCCGACCTCTCCAACCATGTACTTAATTATTATATAATAAAATATCGCATTACAGTTCTCATTGAAGTGTCTATCTTGTTATGTTATACTTTTTTCCCTAGCTATCTACACTCTAATATAGTTCTTGGCCTATGTTATTCTTATTTATACTTCCACCATAGCAAACCTTGTCTGCCGAGTGTGTATCTTAATTAGGTACCATCCTAGGACCCAGATCAGATCTAGAGTAATCTATCTACAGAATAAGCTGCCACATATAGTTGCATTATGGAATGTAAGGCAGCTTTTAGTACAGGTTGTGAGGCAATATGGATGTGGAGGATATTGTTTGATCTTCAACTTGATCATATAGTATTGACCTGGCTATTTTGTAATGATTAAAGTTTGCTCAAGTTGCTGAAGGATCTTGTTTATCATGTGAGAACAAAGCATATTGAAGTTCATTATTATTACATTTGATGGTTGATAATGAAGATGTTCATCTTTAGTATTGTCCTACAAAGGAGTAGATTGCTGATGGAATGACCAAATCCCTTTGTAGAGACAAATTTGTAAAATTTACATATAAGCATGGGATTGTATTTGGCTTAGTCATTAAGGGGGTATTAGATGAATTATAAAATTGATAGAATATTAGATAAATTATAGAGTATGTAGGATACCTTAGGTTGTTTGGATGAAAGCCAATCTATAATGTCCCCTTTTTAGCTCGCATCAGCATCTCGTTGGATTAGCCTATTACCTGACCCTTAGCAGTTTGTAGTGTTTATCTCTCCAGACCCTTGGCATGTTCAGAGGCGATGTTATTTAGAGGTTTCTAGCTCCGTTTTGATGCTCTTACTATTTATAGTAAGATAGGTGAGTGATAGAGGCCAACCTTACTATTTTGGGTAAGGCACTTGGATGAGTAGAGGATTCAGTAAGTTACCTCTTGGCACTGACGAAATCAAGAAATAATGATTATTGAGGGAGATATGTAATTTTAATTATTATTAAAGTAAGACTTTAATAATAATTAATTATTTTAAAGTGCATATTATAATGTCTTATGTGACTATATTAATGGGCCATTTAATGATATAAGTTAAATTATAAAGTGAATTTGGAATGGGCGCCCAAGTAATGATATAATATAAAGTCAAATCAAAAGCAAACATTATAATATATATTTTAATGATTAAAAAACACATTGGAAGTCGTGCTTTTTCATGGAGGTATAGAAGGCATCAAAAGCAAATGAAAAATTATTATTGAGGAATTTTTCAAACACTTGGCTTTTGTTGCTTTGGCATTGGAGGAGAAACCAGGAATTTTTTCCACATTTTGAGTTTTGGAGAACATGATATCTTCTTGATTTAGCTTCCTATAGGTGTTCAAGATCACCCAAGGGTTGCTTATACTAGGTGGCTACATCCAGTGGTCATATTTGAGCAGATTGGAGAGATATTTTGAAAGGTTTGAAGAGATTGATAACATAAATCAGAGGTTATTTGGTTGCTGGTTATTCATTGACTGATATCATTGATTTTTGGGCCGTACTATTGCTACAGCCAGGCCGTACCATTCCTAGAAGGTGGTGTTTGAGTTCTAGGGAGAAAACATCTTGTTTTTGAGCTGCAAAGACTTCTATTAAGGGCGTCTAAATACATAATATCTGTTTGCTGCATTTATTTGGTGGAGAACTCATTGTTTGCTGCAAATTAACCATTCAAGGGTTTTGCCAGTTGTTGATTTGCATTTCCAGATTTTTGCTAATAATCTTGCTTAGCTTACCAGGTATGGGACAAGTGTAAAAGCTTTCATAATTACATCTGTTTTGAAAAGAGTAATTTGTATTTGCTAAGAAGGTTTAATCTGAAATTACAAGTATTGCATTTACTTCAGTATCGTCCTTTGCATTGGTGTATGTGATTTTATGCTTTCCTGGCAATATCTTGCAAAAAACAAAACAAAAGCAAATTCATTCGAAAACTCAAGCAAATGCACAAACAGTTTCAGTTAGTAGATATCTCAACAAGGGTGGGACATTTCAGTGATATTAGAGCGGTTTTTTGCCATCTTGTTGGGTGAGTAATTGAAATTCAAAACAAAGGAAATATGGCTTTAGACAAATCCACGTTTGAATTGATGCAAAATTTGTATGATCTGATGAGGGATCTTGAAACTAAACGAGGATATTTAATGCTGTTTGGAAAATCTAAACGAAAGGATAAGAAAAAAAAACTGCTTCAAAATGATTTTCAGCTTATAGGTGATCATGGAAAAGTAGTTGAGTAGACAACGAGTTGGGTTTAGAGTGTGAGACACTACATGGGTCAACTCTTATTGATGAACATATTGGAAAAGCTAATAAGGAGCAGGTAGAAGAACATGGGTTCAAATCTGAAGTGATTGATGATGAGAAAGTTTTACATCATGATAGTGGTTTGGTAGAACCCTAGGATGATATTATCAGCACTAATGGAGATGATATCAACCTTGAGAACAATTCTAATTTTTGCAATAGTAGTTTGATTTCTTTGCATCAGCATGAGATAACAGCCATTACACATGAGGATGATGGTTGTGTGGGTTTGTCTAACATTGATACTCAAGATTTGGGTGATAATGATGCAATAGGGGTTGTGGATTCAAGCCACAACAAGTTTGATTTTACCAATCAGACCTTGGAAGATGAGAATAAATCAGAAAAATTACTTATTGATGATGGGTCCCAGGAAGCTTTTCGGATGTGCATGCATCTACTTTGGAAGAGGAAGTGTGTGATGATAATGTCAAATCAGCAGCTTCCAACATGTCATTTGAGCCATTCCATGAGATACATAACAACAATACCTGTGTTGATGATGTGTGCAAAGTTGATGGCATACATGATGATGCTTACCAATCAATGAGTGATGGTGATTCAGCCTCTTATCATAGTGGTGATTTCAAATCAGAAAATTCGTATGGAAATGATTTGTCACAGGGGTCTCCTCACTTAGTCCCGTTGAAGGTGAAGGGAGGCATGATTACTACAACCTTAAAACATTTTGATGTTGCTCGACAGTTGTTGGCATATTATTGTTGGAGTACTCCTGAAAATGAAACAAATGAGCACAGTAATAGTGGACGTTCCCTTGCAGAGTTTCATGCACTTAGAGAAGCATTGGGGGTGATGAAAACTAGTTACCTATAGCTACTTTCAGACAAAGATCATCTTCTCATGCTTGATGTTATCTATTATGATACACTAAAAGGGAAAGAGGAGGAGGTTGATGAGCTCACTTATGAGCTTGAGGTTGCCATGGATTTGTTGAAGAGCACTCAAATGGTCCTTCAAGAGTCTAAGTCACGGATTGATGAGCTTATCGTGGAGTTGAGCTCGGTGCAATCTTCATCACCTACAAATATAGTTCAGATTTCTATGGCAGCAATTGGTGATGAGCATACATCCATGGGTTGTGATAATGTGCATAATGAGGATGTGGCAACATCCATTTCAATTACATGTGCAAGTGACACAGATGGGATGAGTACTTTGGATGAGTTTAGTAGGGAACAATGTGTTACATCTGGTGTTCTTGAGGATTGTCCCATTTCAGGTGATGCAAAGAGTTGTGTGACTGATCACAATGCTGTTCCATCTTTTTCACAGGAGTTGTGCAGGGCGTCATCTAGTGGGGAGTTTAGTACTCCTGTTGATTTCTTTCCCTCTCCTAGAAGCAAATAAGAGATTTCATCCCATGTAGTTGATTTTGGTCAACCATCTATTGAGTCACAAAGATGGAGGGATTAGCTGAGGTCATTGGAGAGAAGGTTGATCAAATCTTATCTCGTTTTGATTGCACACATAAGTATGTCGAGTACCTCCTTTGGTCAACAAAATTTTAGGAGAGATGGTATGGGGTCTCGACTGGTACTCCTATTCATAGTTTGCGGTTTATCAGGAGCGCTTTGGAGGAAATAAAATTTGAATACCTCCATTTGCTTCATGATAGAGATTATTGGGTACACAGAAAGGGGTTGCAGAGCATCTACCCAATTAGCCATTTGGGATCAGAGACGTGAGCCATCTTCTGATTCGAGAGATGAGAGTGATGAGGAGTGTGTTCCCCATGACTATGACAGTCAACCATTGATGCAGGTTGGTGCATTTTATCTCGACTGCATAGTTAGGAGTGCTCATCACTTCTCCTTTGGTCCACACACAGATGACTTGATGATGCATAGGTGTGGATTGGCTCAAGACTCATATCATCCATTGTGGGATGAAGTGTTACCATTTGTAGAAGATGGAACTAGAGACTGCAGGTGTTTGACTATGTTATTTGCAGAGGATTGCTTGTAGGGTCGGAGATTGGATTTCCATCATGCTGATATGTACCTGACAGAGTTTACCACTTCTTTGTCTCAAAATTTTTCTTTGGAGACTTGGTTTCAAGGAGGTTGTGGTGATAGTAGGCATGATGGCTAGTGAGTTCTTCCTGTAGTGATGGAGGAGAGTTGTGTCATTTCCTCGTCTTGAGAGAATAGCATAGGGATGATTCTCCATCATTCTATGTTCCCGTTGGCAACATTTGTTGCCCCATTGGTTGGTCTTGCAGTCTTGGGGGTGTTGTTTTGCTTCATATTGGCAATTTAGGAGGAGCAAATACATATCTTCCAGCACCCATGAGGGATAGTCAACACATCCATAGGAGGTTTGCAGAGGATGTAGAGAGTTGTTGCGATGTAGACATGTTGAGATACTCTTATCTCTTCAGGATTGTTGGATGTGAGGTTTTGATATGTTGGGATCCCAGTGGTGAAAGTTTTGGCACTGTAGTTCGGATGGATCCCAATGTGTTGCTTTACCACTCTCAGCACGGTGAAGTTGATATCAGAGTAGTGTAGTGGGAGTCTCTATGTATAATAGATTGTCCTACATTGGGATAGTTGCCTTTAGTGATGTTGAGCATAGTTTGATTTCTACCCAGTGGATACAGTGGTTATATTGTAGGGCACTCTACAGCTTGTTTTGGGATCCTTCTTGTGCATTAGGATTCCAGACAGGGCTTACAAATGAGTTTTACAGTGTGTACACGGTGAGGAGTGCTTATAGTTTTGCTTTTGACCCACCTGTGCATGATTTGTATTCGATGCACAATTCACGTGCACATGAGTTAGACAGTTGGTATGATGCATTACCTTGCACAAATGTGGGAAGCAAAACATTTTAGTTTCCAGAGTTGCTTCCTCATGAGGTTCTTACTTCTGAGACACATGACACTGGGGATGGCCTTGGTTATTGTGTTTTGTCAATTGTACTTATGCTGGTGCTACAGGAGTTAGTTGGAGATGTGAGGGACATTCGACAGATCTTCCCTTGGGACCCAGGTGGAGTGGTGTTTCTTTGTTGTGGAGATTGCTTGGGGACAAGCACTTTCATGGAGGGCGGATTGTAATGTCCCCTTTTTAGCTCGCTTTAGCATCTTGTTGGTTTAGACTATTATCTGACCCTCATAGGCTAATGTTGTTGTTTAGAGGTTCCCGTGGTGGAGTTTTTCCGTTCTTTTGGTGGCTGTTTGCAGTGTTTATCTCTCCAGACCCTTGGCATTTTCAGAGGTGATGTTATTCAGAGGTTTCTGGCTCCGTTTTGATGCACTTACTATTTATAATAAGTCCGTTTAGTGATAGAGGCCAACCTTACTATTTTGGGTAAGGCACTTGGATGATCAAAGGATTCAGTAAGTTACCTCCTGGCACTGACGGAATCAGGAAATAATGATTATTGAGGGAGTTATGTAATTTTAATTATTATTAAAGTAAGACTTTAATAATAATTAATTATTTTTAAGTGCATATTATAATGTCTTATGTGACTTTATATTAATGGGCCATTTAATGATATAAGTTAAATTATAAAGTGACTTGGAATGGGCGCCCAAGTAATGATATAATATAAAGTCAAATCAAAAGCAAACATTATATTATATTTTAATGATTAAAAAGCACATTGGAAGTCGTGCTTTTTCATGGAGGTATAAAAGGCATCAAAAGCAAATGAAAAAAATTTATTGAGGAATTTTTCAAACACTTGGCTTTTGTTGCTTTGGCGTTGGAGGAGAAACCAGGGGTTTTTTCTGCATTGTGAGTCTTGGAGAATGTGGTATCTTTTTGATTCAGCTTCCTACATGTGTGCAAGATCACCTAAGGGTTGCTTATAACAGGTGGCTACATCTAGTGATCATATTTGAGCAGATTGGAAAGATATTTTGAAGGGTTTGAAGAGATTGATAACATAAATCAGAGGTTATTTGGTTGCTGGCTATTCATTGACTGATATCATTGATTTCTGGGCTGTACTATTGCCACAGCCAG
Source organism: Sequoia sempervirens (assembly GCA_007258455.2). NCBI lineage: Eukaryota > Viridiplantae > Streptophyta > Pinopsida > Cupressales > Cupressaceae > Sequoia > Sequoia sempervirens. Next base: position 209,667,090 of record VDFB02086081.1, on the reverse strand, counting down.
GCCGTACAAGCCATTCCAGCCAGGCCGTACCATTCCTAGAAGGTGGCGTTTGAGTTCTAGGGAGAAAATGCCTTGTTTTCTGAGCTGCAAAGACTTCTAGTAAGGGTGTCTAAATACATAATATCTGTTTGTTGCATTTATTTGGTGGAGAACTCATTGTTTGCTGCAAATCGATCATTCAAGGGTTTTGCTAGTTGTTGATTTGCATTTCCAGATTCTTGCAAATAATCTTGCTTAGCTTACCGGGTATGAGACAAGTGTAAAAGCTTTCATAATTACATCTGTTTTGAAAAGAGTAATTTGTATTTGCTAAGAAGGTTTAATCTGAAATTAAAAGTATTGCATTTACTTCAGTATCGTCCTCTGCATTGGTGTATGTTATTTTATGCTTTCCTGGCAATATCTTGCAAAACACAAAACAAAAGCAAATTCATTCGAAAAATCAAGCAAACACAGAGGCAGTTTCAGTTAGTAGATATCTCAACAAGGGGTGGGACATTTTACAATCTAAGTAGGTTGTTCAACTACATTCGTTTTTCTATCTCTCAAGTTATTATGTATGTTCCATGAATAGTGGATTTGGTATTCCATGGCCAGCTTATTTAAAGCTGTGGAATGTAAGGAAGTTTCATTGCTTGTTTAATAAAGCTAATAAATATATTGTATTCCTTACCTTGTTTATGTGGACATGGACATTGAGGACCTGTCTTTGGACATCAAAGATGAGGAAAATATTTCTTTTAATTCTTAGCCATAGGGATAGATTTAAATATTTTTTAGACTGCCATATACTTTTACTGCAATTACTTCTTTCATAGGGAGACATACCTAAGCCACCTATGGGTTATTAGAGAAATGTGCTGATAGTGGGTTTATACTTTACTGTCTAAGCATCAAGAAAAATTGTAATTGAACAATTTATGAATGAAATATGATATTCCATTTTCCAATCACTTTTTAGCCACATATGTCAGAGGCACTGACTGCAAATCTGCACCTCTGCTGAATTACAAAGAAAGTAAGTAATTTATGATGCAACTTGTCAGTTACAGTTTTAAAGGATAGATTAAAAGGTTTTCAGAGTGAGGGAGTCAAAATGGCAATGCAGTTAGAGCAGCGGAAAATGATGTATATTGTAGACTGCATTCAATAAAGGATGAAAATTGTTTCAAATAGAAAGCAGTTTCGAAATAATTTTGTGAGGATGGAAATCAAAATGGTCATGCACATTAAGTAGGATAGAACTAACACTGCCACTTGTGTAGTGCACTCCATTGAATGAAACTTTGCTTGGAACACTGCTATAGGGTAGGAATCAAACTGATTTTATGCAGCAAGTGTAAATTCAATAAGTGTACACGATGCCCTTTTTCAATAATATAATTCTTTGCTGCTAAAAGATAACTTATGCTCCAAGACCCGTGTTACAGAAATTATGGTGATTCGTATCGCTTGCCTTTTTGGCTACTTTATAAAATTAATGCTTTAGCACTGGTTGTAAATGCCTATGGTTAGTTTTATGTTCTAGAACACTTTCTGCAGTTAAAGCAGTTGAGTATTGTTATGTGAATATTATTAATTTGAAAATGATTGTTTGGCTTGTTTTGGAATTATGCAGTGAACTTGAGCTTAAACCACAAGGCCGGCTTAATGTGACGGTAGTAAGAGCCAATTCATTAAAAAACATGGAGATGATTGGAAAATCTGATCCATATGTCATCTTACATGTCCGGGTTCTCTTTAAAGTGAAGACAAAAGTGATTGAGAACAATCTCAATCCTGAGTGGAATGAAAGCTTTGCTTTAGATATTGAAGACAAAGAGACTCAATCCCTTATTCTTGAGGTCCTCTCTCTCTCTCTCTCTCTCTCTCTCTCAGGCTATATAGAGACATTCTGCTTTTCTATTTTCTTTTATATATCTAAATTGATATTGCACTTGATAAATCAGTATCATTTCATTGCAGTGTTATTGTCTTCTTCTGATTTATTGAATCGTGAATGCATTTAACAACTCTCAATTTTTCTCAATAATTTTTTAGATGCGATGTTTTACAGCCTTTCAGTGCCTTAAAGCCTTAGACTCTAGAGTTTCTTGCTGCTTAGGTCTGTTAGATACTAGACAGCTTAACTATTCTGAGTGCCAAATGTTTTCAATAATCCAGGATAATGTTAAAGCTTCAGGCAGCGATTGAAGTATTTGAATTGAATTTGCAGGTGTTTGATAAGGATATTGGTCAAGATAAGAGCCTAGGTATTGTTAAATACCCTTTGCTTGAATTGGAACCTGAGAAGTCAAAGGAGGTTAACTTGAAACTCTTGCCATCTCTTGAAACTAATAAGATCAAGGATAAAAAGGATAGAGGAACAATTACTATCAAGGTCAGTGCTGCACCATCCTTTGGTTCTTTTCTTGCTAATGCATAAAGACATAAACAGGCAGAGAATATGGATCTGAATAATCTGATGGTACCATATGCTTGAAGCAGGGTGGATCTTTGTCTTATTTTCCCAAAACCATTCCCAGTGAATGGATAATTGATAGATAGGACCTTGAAGCCCTCAAATTAATAAATGTGACATTTTTCCATGATTGCAATTTCATTGGAACATCTATCATCTTGCCCAGGAGTGGATTGCTGATTTTTAATACATATTGGACTTGATTGATACAATGGTATCTTCATGCGGATTTTCTATACTAAGAGAGAATTTGAAACAAATAGGAGATTTATTAAAGAAAATTCTATTGAGCAAAGGATAGTTATGAGTTTTTCACAGATTTCGTTTATTACAGTTTGAAATATTGTGGAAATTTATTCTAAAAATATTTAGTGAGTATTATAACACTTCTACGCCTAGGAAATTTCTCTTTTACATATTGGAATCAAAATAAAAAAATCCACCTGTTTGTGAGATTAATGATAGTGGTCCGTAATGGGAAAAATTAAAAAATATAAACTACCACAAGCAAAACAAAGATCGCAAATTTGCAGTGGTGTCAAGAGACACCAAAAGAATATACTAAATAGAACCACAATAGAAAATGTGAATATGAATGCTTAATTTATCAATAAGTAATTCAAGTAGATTTTACTATATAACATCCTTCGTAAAACACAACTTGGAGGGCCAAAGGAAGGTGTTATTAATTAACAAGCCAAACCTTCCAGGAAGGAGGGCCTTGCCATTGCTGCCTCTGGTTCCCTCAACTCCCCTCCTCCTCATGACAGCTCCCCAAGGATTCATTAGCTCCCACAATGTGACAAATTTCTCCATGAGAAGGGGCTTTGTGAAGGTTTTCAAAATCTGGTCATCAATCTGCACAAATCTGAAATCTAACATATCCTCTTCAATGCATGGCCTGATGTAATGCTGATGAACCTTAATATGCTTCATCCTAGCATGTGCAACTGGATTATGAGCAACATGCAAAACACTCTAATTGTTGTAGAAAAGAATAGTTACCACTCGCATGGAATGCTAAGCTTTCCTAGCAATTCAGGGTCTAAAGCCACTTCCTGTATTGTATTCACCACTCTATTTTTGACCTCAGTTGTAGACAACGAGCATAACCTACCAAGTACTTAACACCAACTCTGAGTACCTGATACCAATCTGAGTAGTACTCTGAATGTATCTCAATCTCCTCTTGGCTGCTTCCCAATGACTATTTGTGCTTTTGTGTAAATCTGCACACGAGACCATATGCAAAGGAAAGATCTAATCAAGTATACCTAATATACATCAGCATAACTCACTAAGAACTTATCGCCAATTATAGAGTGTAGGATAGCTATCTGAGTATTACCCTGAATTTACCTTAATCTCCTCTTGGCTGCCTCCAAATGACTTCTTAGGCTTCTGTATAAATCTACACACAAAATCATCTGCAAAGGAAAGATCTAATTGAGCATAATATATTTGCCATGAGCTACCTATACAAAGTAGCTTCAACTTGTGGTGTAGAACATTTAGCTGTTGACTTAACTCTTGTTTGGTATGGGGTAGAGGCTGATTTGTACATTGCCATGTTGAATTTTTTGAACAAAACAAGTCTATGTTCCACCAAATTTCTGGGACGGGGGGATGCGTTTTGGGGATGGGCTTTTTTAGGCCATTTCTAGGGACGACAGGGGATGGCTATATAAAAAAATAGAGAAAATTTTAATAGGTCGGTGGGGTTGAGGTGAATCAGTCGGTCCCGAAGGGCTGGCCACGGGTGGGAGGAGGAGAGGGGATAGTTTGGATAGGGCGTCCTGGGCCCCCGGGGGCCCTACCGCCCCTACTATCTAGCCGGCCTTTCTCTATCCATGACGTGACGTTTAAAAATATAGGAAAATTTCAAATATTCATATGATAACATTGATAACATCATAACAATCATAAGAAATTCATCATATTGACATATACATTATGGAATCCTTAATACACAAAAATAGAGTTCACATGAAATTCGAACAAATTAATAGTAATAACTAATAACTTTAAAAGCTCTGAAAGTAAAGAAACCATAAATTTCAAATAGATAGCAACTTAACCTTTGAAGAAGTGCCTACCTTCTATTTACGTATCACTCTTACAGATATCAAAAATTCAACGTCCAACTTTACAAACATCAAAACAATGTGTCTAGATTGTATATAGATGTACACTACGCCTTTACACAGTTACATACCAAATATTCAATATTTGAAACAAGCATTAAAGTAGTTAAATTTAACATGGGATTAAAATAATGAAGACTGAAAATTGCAAACATGGCAGTGCAGCCAAGAGCCAACAACAGCAACAATACTACTGTTGCAACTTACACCTAACAACGGAAAATAAAAGGAGGCTTCCTGAAACTTGAGGTGAACCCCAATATTTTTCTTCTTCTTTCTTTGTACATGTCAATGGTGTATCTTTTTTTTTGGCTATATCACATTTAAGTTTAAACTTTATATAAACTCTTCTACTACTTTTATCCTAAGTTGCCGAATTGGGTATGGGTACAGGTATGGGTACTTCCTTTTGCCAACAGCCTAGCCTTGTACCTTTTAGTAGAGCTATTTGAAGTGAACTTGTTTTGTATATCCACTTGCACTTCACAATGTTATCAATCTTAGAATATGGAACCTGTTGACTAGCTTTCCTTCCTTTGTGCACTACAACTATATAGTCACAAATTACTTGACTTGTGCACCAGCTGCCTACAGCAGCAAACCCCGAAGGGCTGTCCCACCTGAAGTGCACAAGGATCTGAAAACCCAATGCTTGTCCTACCATGGAGATCACACACACAACCATATCGATGCAAACACCAAGAACACATGAAGTTATCACATAATACTCAAAAGCTTCCACTATTTTTTATATTGCTAATTGTTTACAAATATTTTGCTCATACGAGCATCAACATTAGACCAATACAAGCTCTTGCGAGCATAACAATGAGGCTAATACCAGCTCCTTTCGAGCAAAAAGCTTCCATTATTACATCACAATAACTGAATATATAGCCAGGGCCTCCCTTGCCCAAGGGGGCAGATTAAAGTAACCATCCCTTTGTCTCCTTGTTCTTCTTGAAGGCTTGCTACAGAATATTGGATCAATCCTCTTAATGACATGCTCGCAAATGAATAGGTGGCTTGTTTATAAAGGCATTCAAGACTCTCTGTTATAACAAATATTAAATGAGCAAACATTAGTTACATGTGCATACAATAACTGCCTATGCTATTTTTGAATAATTGCATTTTATAATTTTAAATGATTTTCTCAATGGAAGTATGGTGTGAACATTTGTTGAACACAAATAATGTATTTCATTCTCAGAATACTAGAAAAATAATCAGCTGAGACTATACTCTGCAATGCTTTACAACAATATGCTCTCTACTTCCTCTTTGCAGGATCTCCAACATAAACAAACACACCTACCTTCATTACACACAGACCTCTCTCTTGTGTGTGGTGCTTCCTTGCTCAACCAACCATAAACCAAACTAACAAATGAATGCAAATTGGTATAGCACCACAAAAAACTCAACTAAGACCCAACTTTAAAACATCTTGGCCAAGAAAATGAAAGCAACGAACATCAAACCACAAAGTCCACCATCTCATGCAAATTCACAAAGTACGGGGAATCAGGTACTTTATCAAACAACGTGTGAATGCCTGCATGGTATTTGCATTGTCCCACCAAATCACAGCTCATTAAAAACCTCCATAGATTAACATCCAAACTGTATTGTTATATCAACCCAATCATTTACACATCAGTTGTGCACTTCAACATTTCTATCCGTGCAAACTCCCAACTGTGTGCTTTAAAATTGAGTAAAAAAAACCACGACTGACAAAAATCTATCATGCATTGTCAAACAAAGTCCTGATCCACTATCAAAACTACCTCTAATATGGCATACATGTGTGCATGTTTGAACAAATCTGTGCAACTAAAATACAAACCGTGTGCATTTTGCCATAATACATGCACATCAAACAAGTCTAGAATGCTATAAAAAGTATGCAATTTGGAAGCACATTCTCATCACAAACAAATGAAAGGCTAGCTTTAGGAATCAAATGCAATGGGTGATCAAGCCACAAAATGCCTCTAGCAACCATGCAAATTACACAATAAAATTGTTGTACTTATCCATATGTGTTTCAATCTTCAATCCAACAAAGGAGCACAAGGAGATCAATACTCATACAATCACACTTTTGCACTTCACAACAAAACAGTCCATATGTTGACATAGGCCAGTGCATACCATTAAATCTGTGTAAATATATGCACACATTCCCTGTACTATTGTGTGTAGCCTCCTGTCAAAATATTCACATACATACATACTTTACAAATGGAAGGCTTGCCAAGCATCTTGGAAGGCATGGTGTGAACCCATTGTAGGCATGCAACATAATTAGTTTGTTAATCCATGTGCATGGTGCTTTCTACATATGGCACACACAACATGCCCAATGATCCAAGTGAACTGTGTTTACTCACTAGGTAGTGTTTAGCGTACTACGGGAGTAAACGAGAATAATTCATAAACATAATGCATGTACTAGAATATGAATCACATTTGAATCACAGAACAATCGTAAGAGTAATTGCATAGCACAATGGATTGATTGATTTCATGAAGTATCTCAACAATACATAGCAATTGTCCGTGTCCGACTACAAATGACAAGATACATATATAGATGGCCGAGGTTGGTTGGGATACCAACCGTCGGCAACTCTTCCTAACTACCTGCTCGACAACTAATCCAACTTTTACTTTAAACTGTGCATGTATTATTTAAACTATTATTATCTATTCCTAGTATGACCGACTACAACATTTATTTAATTAGTATGGTCGACTACAATATAATTATTTATTAACATGGCTGTCTACATCATCCCCCCACAAAGTAGTCGTCTTCCAGACAACTGAAAACAAAAAATGCCAACTCCTTGTCCTTTTCCTGTAATTGATTCTCCCTTTGTGCTGAAAGTCATTGCGCATTGGCCACCTGGGTATCATTCTCTATCAACTGACCCAATACTCTTACCCTCTCCACCAACTTCTCCTCGAGAGCTGCCACTCTCGTTTGCTCGGCTGCCAACTGCTCTTGTAACTGTACTATGATGGTTGGTTGTACTGCAAATTGGCAATTCCAATAAATTTGATGGTGGTTTGGGGGCAACGCCCCTAGCGGGGTCAAGGGGCAGCGCCCCTTGCGGGGGTTTGGGGGTAGCGCCCCTAGCGGGGTTGAGGGGTAGCGCCCCTCGCGGGGTCTGGGGGCAGCGCCCCGGCCGCCAAGACCAATTTAACACTTTTGAAACCACTCGAAACTACATCGCATGCCTCATTTCCATGATTTTTCCACAGGTTTCAAATAGTGCTGATGAAGCCGAAAAATACAGATTTTGCATTGTTTTTCTTAGGATTTACTTTCTCTCGATCGATGAATGGTACGACCTCTTGCTGCTTGCTACGTACGGCTTCTCTCTCCTGCTTAGTCTGTACGCCTTGAGGGATCAAAAATTGCCATACGGCTTGATCTTGGAGATGCCGTACGACCAATGAATTCTCAGTACGCCGTACGATGTGAAGAATTGCTGAGTGTTCCCTGACCAAGATAAAAATCCGTACGACCTTTAAATTGCAATGTTGTACGACCTTTAAATTGCAATGTCGTACGACCTTTAAATTGCAATGCCGTACGACTTGGATAACTTGTGAAGTTCTTACAATTTGCAGACCCTGTGAATGTCGTATGATGAAGTTCCCCTGTAAATTCCGTATGATTAAGATCTCTTTTAAATGTCGTACGATGTAAGGATGCCATATGACCTTGTTGACCACTTCAAGACTCCATACGAGCGGAGAAGATGCTAAATAGCGTACGATGTAGATATCTTCTAGATGTCGTGCTACTTGAAAATAGTCTGAATGATGCCATACGATTTGAAAATAGTTTGGAGAATGGCTTGAATGCCGTACAACCTTGATACATTGTGAACGCCGTACGATGTGATCTTTATCTTCGTTCGCTTTTCTTGACCTTGTCTTCTTGTGTGTCCCTTCCTTCTCCAGACTTGGTCTCCAGCTGTACGCCCTTCCCACTGTTTGTATGACCTCCTGTGTGATGCGTACGGACTGTTTGATCACTGGCCGTACAATGCTTAAGACTTTGTATTTTCGCTTAGCTCTTCTCTCCAATGCGCGTACTGCCTCCTCCGTTTGTTCTCCTCCCGTCTTCCTTACCTGGTGTCTAGTCGTTCCTTGCCCTAAAACCTTAATCGTGCGACTTGTACTATCCACTTTTTTTTCGCCGAACTCTCCTTTCTTCTACTGTACAGTGCATAAGAGAGCGATATTTCATCCTTCTTAATCTTATTTTAATTGCCATCATATTTCCCACTTTACTTTTTAATTTCCTTCCAATTCTTTTATTTTTCTTTTCTGGTATTTTTTCTCTCTTCTCAATTTCTTCTAATTTCTCCTTCATATTTCTTTTATTTTTATTTTTTGAAATTTTTAATTCATCTACTTTATTTTTTCTATTTCTTCCAACTTCCAATTTGTCCTTTATTTTTTCAAATTTTTCATTTTTTTTCTCCATTATTTTCTCCTTTGCTATTTTTTCATTTTTTGGCTCCAATACAATTTTTCCATCCCGTACCTATTCGAATTTGTGGGCTGGCATATCCGGTTTTGGTATTCTTTCTTTGTACTCTCCGTACTCAGCCGGAAGTATCTGGCTGGGCATACCTTGTTTCTCATCTTCCTTGATTTCTCCGATTTGTAGCATGTTACACTCTCGCTGGAACACTTCATAATCTTCCATCTGCCAATGAAATAAGCCATTCAGTGAGCTTGTCTCGTCCTTCGAACAACTCCCGAGTTCAAGTACGCCTTCAGTGTTCGGTTCCATAGCTTTCCTTCCTTTGTCCACATCCGACTCACCTCCATCCAATTCAGATCCGGAGGAAGCCAATTCTTCGCTCACGGCCTAGTTCTTCAAGTCGATGATGTACTTCTGCCCGTTGTTCTCAATCGAGTGTGTTCCTCTTCCAATTATGATTTGCCTTCGCGGCTATCAACCATCCTCTCCCAAGTAGTGGATTGTACGCTTTCCTCTGTAATGGGATGACGACAAAATTTAGCAAAAACTGTTGTGTCCCGATCGTCACCTTCTGCGCCATCAATGTTCCCAACGGCTTGATACTATGTTGATCAGCGCCAACCAGTTGGAATGTCGGCGACCACAGTGTAGGCTTCTCAAGACTCTTCCATGTGTCTTCGGGTAGTACGTTGACTCCCGATCCTCCGTCGACGATAGTATTTGTCAAGATATTCCCTCTGATCTCCCTATGCACGACCGCTGGCATCTTCCCGATGTTCGCTGTGAGCAAGACTGGGTCGATTGTTTGTTCACCGTACGATGGCGGTTCTGGTATCAATTCTTGCCTTCGTTCCTCCAATCGCGGTTGCTTGCCATCCCCAACGACGTTTGTGATCGCCAGTCCCAACTGCGGCATGGTCTGGAGAAGGTCAGTTACTTTGATCGGTATGGTCGTTTGTAGTACCTGCCGTATGATGTTGGTTTCCGCCTCCGACCGCCAAGAGGTTCCTAGCTTCTCCAGAGGTACTTTGTTTTCCTTTGCCATTGCCAGTTCCACTTCCATTTTTGCTTCCTTCATCCTTTGTTTCTCCATACATGGATCTGGGTACGTGGCCTTTTTTGCTTGTGCTCTGGTGATCACCAGTACCTCTTGTTCTTCTACTTCCAGCATGTGGATACCCTTTTGCTTAGGGCATTCGTTATCTTCATGATCGCCTGGTCCACACCACTTACACAATCTCCCTCCCGAACCTTGACCGTTCTGGCAGTCCCTGGCAAAGTGGCCCCATTTGTTGCACTTCCTGCATTGGATCATGGGCCTCCCTTTTGCATCGTACTGTATCATGTTTCTCGGACTCCTGTTGCTTCGGTAGCCTCCAGGGGATGCATTGCTATTGTACTGGGGCTTCGGTGGTGTGTTCAGCGGTGTTGACAGCTCTCCTTGAGTGAAAAGTACTTGCGTACCCCTTGCTCTCAAATTGTATGGGCATTCCTTGATGGAATGTCCCATAACTTGGCAGATATCACAGAACATCTTCTTTGGACAGTTCGCTTTTATGTGACCTTCCCCATTGCACTCTGTACACCACAGTTCTTGGGCTTCCCTCGCACTCTCTTTGTCGGCCTTCAATTCTTTCATCATTCGCATCATATCTTTTCCGAGTGCTTGTACGGTCTTGGATTCACCATCACTATCGTCCGGACTCTCCTCATCGTCTGTCTTCTTTTTCTCTTGGGAAGATGTTTTATTTTCACTTTCTATGTCCATTGCCCGATTGTATGCTTCGGCGTACGACGAAGGAGGTACGCCTTTCATTTTCTTTCTTAATGACATAAGCAAGCCCTCGATGAACCATCTTTTCTTCAACCCGTCGGCCGGCTGTGCCTCCAATTTCCCCAGCAAGTCTTTGAGTCTTCGGTTATAGGTCCGCACACTCTTGTGCTTTCCTTGCTTGGTATTGTATATCTCCGCAACAATCTCACTATCATCCCGCAGGAGTTTGAATTCCTCTTGAAATGCTTGCTTCAATAATCTCCATGTAGCTTTGTGTGCTTGATCTAATTCAGAGTACCAATCAATGGCACTATCTCAGAGTGTCGCTGGAAATGCTTTCAGCCACTGGTCCGGATCATCCTGTCCACTGGCTATCTAGATAGTTTCACATGTCTTACAGTGTCGTACTGGATCTTCAGAGCCATTCCCCATGAACTTCGGCAGCTTCTGCCGCTCCGGAGTAGCCATCTTTCCCCGCTTTCCTCCTTGTGTGTTGGACCCGATTAGATTGGTTTCCTCGCTACGTTCCGGTGTGTCACTTGCACTCTCGACCACGTAAGAGTCACTCCCACGTCATCCGTCAGCGTCCGTGACACCGTGAGTCTCCTGGGGTTCCCTTTGGTACTCTCTTCGCCTCGAGGTACTGGGCTCTAATCTTCCACTCGTCAGTCGTTCGTCGTCATCCGATAAGGACAACTCTCGAAAACGTCTGATGCTACTACTCAATTCATCTTCGTTCTCATAAGGATCATATCTTCCTATATACAGGGTGCCGAAGGGTTTTTTGTCCCTTCCTCTCCGCAAACTTTGGTGCGCTCTTCCAATGGATGTGTCTATTCTTGTCAAATTGTCATATGTTCTTTTAATACTTTGATTTATTTCAATTAAATCCTCATCCAATTCCTTATCGGCTTGCTTCAGTTGTCTTCGCCGGTTTTCTTGTTCTTGCAGCTTGAGTGATCGCTGAACTTGCTCTTCCTGAGTCCTGTGCTCATCAGGTACTTGATTCTTGTCTTTGTTCGGCCGTACGGGCATTTAATATTTGTTCAGGTAATCATTGCTAACTACCAGATGTACGTCTCTAGCTAGTGTCTCGTTCTTCTTCGCGCTTGGTTCTCTCTCCGTAATGCTGTAGTATTTGCTGCCTTTGGCGTTCCCAATCCTCTTCTTCTCGGAGGTCCTGCAAAATAATGAAATGACGGGCCAGCAATCTGGGCATACGATTCAGGAGGCGCTTCACCTCGTCATTCACTTCCAACCTATCCCAGATAACTTCCTCAGGGATCTCCCGTTTGCAGGATTCCCTACGTACGTGATCTCGTAATGATATCTTCCAGAGATTGATAAAATCTTCAGTCAATAGGTCTTCCCTTTCCTCATTGCTATTCACGGGTTCATCTGTCGAGATACCCATTACGCTGCCATGACGAGTGATTCCCTAGTCCACTTAGGCAACGGCACCAAATGTTTACTCACTGGGTAGTGTTTAGCGTACTACGGGAGTAAACGAGAATAATTCACAAACATAATGCATGTACTAGAATATGAATCACATTTGAATCACAGAACAATCGTAAGAGTAATTGCACAGCACAGTGGATTGATTGATTTCATGAAGGATCTCAACAATACATAGCAATTGTCCGTGTCTGACTACAAATGACCAGATACATATATAGATGGCCGAGGTTGGTTGGGATACCAACCGTCGGCAACTCTTCCTAACTACCTGCTCGACAACTAATCCAACTTTTACTTTAAACTGTGCATGTATTATTTAAACTATTATTATCTATTCCTAGTACGACCGACTACAACATTTATTTAATTAGTACGGTCGACTACAATATAATTATTTATTAACATGGCCGTCTACAAACCATTCAACCAAGTATAACAATGCATTCACAAAAACTTCAAAGCATAGACTTAAACACATAGTGCTCTCACCTTATCCATAGAATATTATAGATAAAATTATGTCATCTTATAATGAGAGGTGCTCCTTACAAAGAAACTTCCATTAGTGTGCATGTTTAAATTCCATTCCTTATCATTGCCATGATCTCTTTATGCAATCACAGAAAATGAATTCTACTTTTCATGGGTTAAAGTATGTTGTGGCTCCAAATAAATGAAGAAAAACCTATGTTTGTTGGGGATGGGTCCCTTGGGTTTTTCTAGGTGTATTCGTATCGGGGATGTTCCGGGGATGGCTTGGGGACGTCCGCTAGTCATCCCTGTTTAATTTTTATTGGCAAGTAACGTCTCGGGGATGTGGGGATGAGCAAGGGATGGGCAGGGGACGATTGACTGTTCTCGAGACTGTTGGGGATGTCTTAGACATCCCCTAACCGTCTTGGGGACAACGAACCGTCCCCTACTGCTGTAGCCGAGTTTTATGAAAAGAAAACCCCAAACTTAAATAATTAATTATTTATGAAGTTGTCCCCTACTGGTGTAGTCAAGTTTTATTAAAAAAACCTAACCTTAAAAAAGTAATGATTTATTTCAAATCCTTCTTAAGATTTTCTAGAGGAATTTTTTCTTAATATAGCCAGAAAAAAAGATACACCATAGACACATACAAAGGAAGAATAAAAAACCATTGGGGTTCACCTCAAGTTTCAGGAAGCCTCCTTTTATTTTCCGTTGTTAGGTGGAAGTTGCAACAATAGTATTGCTGCTATTGTTGGCTCATGGCTGCCTTGCCATGTTTACAATTTCAGTCTTCATTATTTTAATCCCATGTTAAATTTAACTACTTTAATGCCTGTTTCAAGTATTGAGATTTTCGTATCTAACCGTGTAAAGGCGTAGTGTACATCTATATACAATCCAGACATTGTTTTGATGTTTGTAAAGTTGGACATTGTATTTTTGATATCTGCAAGAGTGATACGTAAATAGAAGGTAGGCACTTCTTCAAAGGTTAATTTGATTATCTATTTGAAATTTATGGTTTCTTTACTTTCCAAGCTTTTAAAGTTATTACTATTAATTTGTTCGACTTTCTTGTGAACTCTATTGTTGTGTATTAAAGATTCTATAATGTATATGTCAATATGATGAATTACTTATCATTTTTATCATGTTATCAATGTTATCATATGAATATTTGAAATTTTCCTATATTTTTATAACTTTCCCTATTTTTTATATAGCCGTCCCCTTTGATGCCCCCAAAAATGGCCTAAAAAAAATGCATTCTCGAAATGTGTCCCCCTGTTCCAGAAACCTGGTGGAACATAGAATAAAACAGAACATAAAATTAGACCTTGGGTGTGCCATGCCATAGGTACCATGTTTGGCCTGTGAACATGTAAAAAATTCACTAATATTTTGTTGCCCCAGCCATTCAATGAGATTTAACTCTTCAATATCAGTGGTGCCATATGTATTATCCTTCCAAGTCAAACCAATTTGAGGCAGTTCTTAATCCATGTGCCCTATCATAAACAATCCTTGCATGGTTGAGGCTGCTCCCTATATCTTTCTATGCTAAGGAAGAATGGTGCATATCCCCACAACTTTGGCATTAGGAATTATGTCATATCTAAAACTGTGACATATTCTGGTTGGTTGCAATAACATCGGCAAAATCCCATAAGATTTAATCACCCTCATAACATGTAATGTCCCCATTTTGGCCATTAGCTCTTCATTTGGTTTTAGCCTATTTCCAGAAATCCGTAGGCTTGTCTAAGGTAAAATCAGGGTTTCCTTCTTTGGAGGCTTTTTGGCATTTCTCTGAATTTACTATTTTTAGTGAGTTCTAATTTTGGCAGTGGTCCAGTTGGCAGCTCTTCAGTAAGTTTTCCATTTCAGTTGGAGCAGTTGAATATTTTTGAATTTGGCTATTGAGTTGTAAAAGGGAGAAATGAGTTATTTCAAGTTATTAATGTTTTAATTTAAGTTGTTCCCCCCCTTGGCCTAATATGATAACTTGAAGTTGTTTTAAAAGGTGTTCATGAAGGGTGGACGCCTCATGGAGGGAATAATTGATATTTTATATTGTTTTAATATGCCTTGGGTTTTGGACGCCATATTAAGGGAGAATTAAATATTTTGAAAAGTAAAATATTTAAAAAAAAAGGAGCTTTTGGCGTCCCTTTCTTGGAGGAGTTATGGAATTTGAAAAGTCACTTTCAATTCTATAAAAGAGATAGTTTGCTCCAACATTTAGGATCCATTGTTAATTGCTAAAGTTATGCTGTCGAAATGACATTGTGATTATTTCTTCGAGAGATGCTTACCTCTTAGATTTCAATCAATTTCGTGTTTGAGAGACAACACCTAATTGGTTTTTATTGCTGCTTCTCATTCAGACTAGCAGATGGAGTTCAATTGTTGAAGATTTTGGAGTTATTCTCAGTTTTGATGTTGCTGATATTGCTACAACTGAAAGTGTTTTTTATTAACAGCTTTTTGAGCAAATTATGTATCATTCTGGGTATGTTTGCAAAGTGTTTCTAGACCCAAGGCGACCCCTTTCACAAGAGATTGGAATTTATTTCCAAGTCATTGATTTTATATTGCTAAATCGCCCTTCTCAAGAGCCGTACCATTTGGAGAGCATTGGGAATTGTGCCATAAATTAATGGATGACTTTTGAGGCTGTTTCTTCATCTTGTCATGGGCACCTATCCTCCAAAGGTTCATTGCACGTTGTTTCATGCCATTCGGAGGTATTTTGGTGAAATTATGACCATTTAATTGATTTTTATAGTTGCTGGTTATTCATTTCCAGAATTGCAAATTTATATCAGACTTGTTAGTTTTTGATATAACGCTAGTTTGAGCTTCATTTTTATATCATTATTGTATTGTAAGAGTTAGAGGAAGTGTTACTCTAACCATTGATTGATTTGATTTGGAAGCATATCTTTCTTATTTGTAGCTGTTTAATTCATTGTAAAGTTGATTAGTAGTACTAACAGCTATTTATTTTATTTGCTGCAATTAGTTTAAATTTCATACTCCCATGATTGAGTGGTTGAGTTTAAATAATCATCTTTCTTTAATTGTAAGTTTCCCCCCATTAAATAAGTGGTTGTGTGGATTGTTTTCTCCCTATGTTTATAAGTGGAAGTGAGGATTTAAATGGCTGGCTCGCCGCCTTTAATAATGTAATAATCTTACCCACTGAATAAGTGGAGTATCCCCATTGCTTGTGGATGCTTGCATCAGCAAATGAATTGTAATTTCAGTTCAGTTTATTCCTAATGATCCTCTGACCATATGCTATCACCTCGCCCACATTGGGATCTTGGTGAACATTCTTGGTTAGAGTTACTTTCCATGCTGATTTGCATTTGGAGCTAACGCTAATCAGTGATTGGTTGTTGATTTGTGTGTTAAATTTTGGGAAAAAATTAAGGGGAATATTTCATAACAACAAACATAATTGGATCTTGTTTAACCAAGCAAAATCTATGCATGAGAGCAACCCAAAACCCAAAACCTTCCATTGCAAAACACTTGATTAGGTCTTGGCAATGGAACCAAAATGTTGACTAGCTTTCCTTCCTTTGTGCACTAGGACCATCTAGTCACACATTGGCCAACTTCTGCATTGGCCCCAAATCTTGAAGGGCCATGTCACCCAAAGTGCACAAGATTCTTGTCCTCCCATGGAGATCTCACATACAATCATATAGATGTAGACACCAAGAACACATGAAGATATCACACAATACTTGGAAGCTTCGATTATCACATCATAGTAGCTTAATACATAACCATTGCCTTTCTTGCAAGGGAGTAGATGAAACTCACTCTCTCTTTGCCTCCTTGTTCTTCCTAAGAACTCACTAAAAAATACTAGATCAATCCTCTCAATGACATGCTCACAAATGAATAGGAGGTTTGCTTATAAAGGTAAGCAAGACCTCCTCTTACAACAAATATTAAATGAACAAGCACATCTAGTAACTATCTATGCAATTGTTAAATTTTCACAATATTAAATGATTTTCCTAATGGCTCAAAAATATTGTTTGTTAAAGTAATTATTATTTAGTAATGGTCAATTAGTTATTAGTTGTAGGTTTTAATAAAGTCGTTTTGAATTTAGGATATAGTTTATGTTTTATTTCCTTTTAATATGTCCTTTTTATTTATCCCACATTCATAAAGGGGTTTGTTGCCCTTTATTGTAATTCTAGATAAGAAAAATCTTGCTTCTTTTTTTATTAGTAAATATCTTGGTAATCTTTATGTGCTCAATTTTTGTAATATTACATTAGAGCTCGACAAGAGCCATAGAGTCCGTGAAAGCATGAAGAACTAGGGACTGCTGCTAGCAGAGACAGATTGAGGAATTGCAAACATAGCAAAGAGCCAAAAGGATTTATATGGTTGGTTCCGTACAAAATTGCATCATTTTTTGGGGATTCGTGAGTAGAAAAGATGATGAAATTCACATCATTTTTAATGAGTAATAATTGCGGTTTCCTAAAAACTTGTGTGGGCAGTTTTTTTCTTTAAATTGGATCAAGGTTTTTTGAAGGTTGCGGTTCATTTTCTTGAAAATCACAATCTATTTTAAAATATTGTGGATTTTTTCTCAAGAAAATCATGTGTGGATTATCTAAAAATCATGCAAGGTTTTAAAAAAAAAGAATTGCGGATCATCTTTTCTGAAATTGTGTTTTTTTGGCACTCAAAATCATGGATTTTGTGAAGAAAAGGGCATGGTTTTTTTCTTGTATAAAAGGGCACAAAAATGAGGGTTTTTGAGGTCATAAAAATAAGTTTTTTGGGTTGTGATTTGCCCTTTTATTTTGGAAGATTTGTAGAAATTTGCAATCATTCAGTTGAACTTTTAAAAAAAAAAAAATTTCAGCTCTTTTGTTTCTAGGGCAAAAGCTTTTATGCCGAATTTGTAGGTTACAGTCAAGGGCTTTGCAAAAATTTGGAAGTTACATCAGGGAGGCAGTTATTTTTGTCTTCCTCCTAGATTACAAGTTGAGGGAGGGAAGAACAATATAAATGGCCTCTCATTAGCCAACATTATGTTGGAAGGCAACCAAAGATTCTATTGTAAAATTATAATACTTGGAAGCAACATATGTTAATTATTTTCAAAAAAATTGTCCTTGGTAAAGATTCCCATCTAGTGATTGTAGGTAAAGACTAGGATAAATTTGATGGATGGGACTGTGAAGTGGTAATGTTGATCAAGTTATCATGATGGATGGAATGCTTCTTGAAGTCTAGATAGGGATGAATTCAGCTGAAATTTGTAAGCATTTACAAGATTTGCATGAGACTTCAAACAAGGGTAGAGCCTTCTTCTTGAAGAATATATTATTTTTGATCACAATGAATGAGAAAGCTTTATTGCAGGAGCATTTACTCAAGATCAAGGACATCATAGATTAGTTGGCAGCCATTGGTCGAAAAATGGAAGAAGAGGATATGGTGGTAATCACATTGAAAAGCTTACCACATGCGTACAAACACTTTATTGAGACTTTGAATATCACTTGTACAAATGTTAATCTAAAGTTTGAAGAGCTGTGCAATAAGCTCTTACAGCACGATAGATGGAATAAATTGTTTGGTAGTAGCAGTGAGAAAGGTGTAGAATAGGCCTCTGCAGCCAAAGACAAGGGAAAATGGTCACAAAAGAAGGGAAAGGTAGCAATGAGGATGTAACTAAGAATTTGAAGAACATCACATCTCATTATTGTTGTAAGATGGTTCATATGAAGAAGCACTACAGAGGTTGGTTGATAAAAAATTCAACCAGGGAGGGTTTCAATAGAATGCTCATATCACAGAGAATTTTGAGGAGTCAACCTTCTTTGTATTTATGGCCAAAAGACCAGCAGATCAGTCCAAGTCATTTGCATGGTACAAAGATTCAAGAGTATCATGTAATTTCACCAATAGGCAAGACTATTTCATGTAGTGCATTGCTTGCAATGATTCAGTGATCTTCAGTGGTGGGGAGGAGTACATGATGGTTGGCAAAGGGAATGTGTAGATATCCTTTGGAGGGAAAATGTTAACCATTCTCAATGTGTACTATGTGTCAGGAATGGAGTTTATTCTACTCTTACTGATTCAAATAATGAGACATTGCTCCCATCTAGATGCCATCTTTAGCAACCACAAATGCTACATAGTTGACAAAGAGACCAAGAAGACCTTTGCTCTTAGTGTAGAAGATCATGGATTGTATAGATTGGTTGACATTGGATAGGTCAAGAGCATGTGTTGATAGCCAAGAGTGCATTAGATATTAGTACAGTTTGGCATCAACGGTATGGGAACCTTAATTATCCTACCTTTTAGTTGGTCTGAGAGAACTTGTAGATAGAATTCCTAACATCCAACGACAGATATAGGGTATTTGTGGAGTTTGCTAGGCAGGGAAGCAAGATAGAACTCCATTTGATGATGGACAAGCTTGGAGAGCTAAGAGATTCTTGTAGCTAGTTTATGCAAATGTTTGTGGACCAATGAGAACATTTGTCATTGGTGCTATGTATTTTCTTTTGTTTGTTGATGATATTTAGTAGGAAAATGTGGGTGTATCTTTTGAAATTAAAATTAGATATGTTTAATGAATGTGAAAATTTCAAAGCATTAATAGAAAAAGATTTAGGTTGTTACATAACCACTCTTAGTTTAATAATGGAGAAGAATTTTGTTCAAAATAGTTCAACAAATTTTGTACTAAGCACGATATCAAAAGACAACTCACTACACTCTACAATCCACAATAGAATGGAGTAGTTGAGAGGTGGAACTACACCATCACAGAGATGGCTCGATGTATGATTGAAAATGTGAGCGTTCCCAAGAGGTTTTGGGCTTAGGTAGCATTTATAGCAATATATTTGCTAAAATGATCTCCAACATAGGCAGTGAAATAGAGACCCTAGAGGAATCATGGTCTAGGAGGAAGTTGGAAGTAAGTCATCTTAAAGTCTATGGTTTCATTGCCTATATTTGGATTCTAGATAAGAAGAGAACCAAGTAAGATCCCCATATTATGAAATTGATGATTATAGGGTACGACAACATTTATAAGGCCTATAGGTCAGTTGATGTTGACACCAACCTTTTGTCGAGATGTCTTGGTTGATGAAGAAGTTGGACCTATCTAGACTTGTCCAAAGTTGAAAATTATCGTAGAGCATCCTGTTGTGGAAAAGGATTTAGGTGTTTAGCTTCAAGTAGCTTCACTTGAAGGTGGAGAGGATTTTGAGCTTGAGGAGTCTCCTAGGTAGGTTATAGTCCTATAATATATTGATGACAACTTGAATCGACATTCAAATGACATAGATGCAACCAACACAAGTCATTGTGACAACACTAATTTGGATGAAGAAGATCCTAAGAAGAGAGCAAAGTGGTGGAAAAGCACCATTGGATATGTTGGGGTAAGTGAAATGATTGAGGGACGATCATCAAGAGGCAAGAGCAAGAGGAACAAAGTCAACTTTGGTCTAATGGCCAATATTTAGGGAGTCTATGAGCCTTAGGTGTTTGGGGCAAAAGGAAAACTTGAATGGGAAAAGGCCATGGCAACTGAACATGAGAGTCTTATGAAAAATAAGACTTGGGACATCACAGATCTTCCACCAAGGAAGAAACTCATTGGCTGCAAATGGGTGTACAAGGTCAAGTATGAGGTAGATGGTACACTTGACAAATACAAAGCTTGCTTGGTTGAAAAATGTTCTCATAGAAAGAGGGCATTGACTATGAGAAGAACTTTGCTCCTGCAACAAAGATGAGCACCATCCAATTAGCCTTAGCCACGGTAGCTTAGTTTGGCTGGATTGGATGTGAAGAATGCGTTCCTTAATTGAGATTTGGAGGAAGAAATGTACATGTATTAACCATAGGGTTTTCACTTTTTAGGTTATAGGGAAGGAGCGCCCTGTATGCCAATTGAAGAAAGCTCTATATGGCCTAAATCAAGCACCTTGCATGGTACACCAAGATTGACAAGTATTCGGTTGAACATGGATTCTAGTAGAGTCCTTTGGATTCCAATTTCTATGTCAAAAGCATAGGAAATGATCTCATTCTATTGATCATATATGGAGATGACATCATTGTTACAAGTAGTGAAACACATGATATTGAACAAATCAAATCTAATATGAGTAAAGCTTTTGACATGACTAATCTAGGCCTCTTTATTGTTGCCTAGGTGTAGAAGTTTGACAAACAATTGACAATAATTTTGTCTCATATTTCAAATATGCTAGGAGTGAGTTTGACAAATTCAGAATGATAGGTTGCAAAATATTTTCAAGAAAGGGCTGAAGCTTTTAGCCAAAACTAACTCTAAGATAGTTAATGAGTTAGCGCATAGGCAACTAGTGGGGAGCCTAATATATCTTACTTCCAGTAGACTTGATTTGAGCCATGTTGTGAGTTTCATTTCAAGATTCATGACAACACCAAAGATATAACATTGGATTGCAGCAAAGAGAGTGTTGAGATATTTGAAATAAACACTTTGGCATTTTGTACAATAGAAACCAAGGCCCTAGGCTGTGTGGTTTTAGAGATTCGGATTGGGCAGGTTTTGTGGATGACAAAAAAACCACTTTTGGATATGTTTTCAGCTTTGGCATGAGTGTAGTCACATGGACTGTAATGTCCCTAATTGGAAATGCCTAAATCTGCCCTAATTTCCTTGCCCAAATAACAATGAGTTTAGAGAGTACCCTTTTTTTCCTGATTGAAGCCCTGCACATAGGTTAGAAATCATCACCATAATCATTCTGGTTAACAGATTATAAATATCTATCACAATAGCAATAACTAGCAAATAACCATATTCTAAGTATTAGTAAACTCATGACCACATGGTAGGGTAAGTGAAGTTGCAGTGGGTGTCCTGGTAGCCAACTCTTCTAGACCCAAGGGCAGCACCCGTTGAGGCAATGACCAGTACCCCCTTGGCCCATGTGGGCTCATCTTGTCCCCTCCCGAGTGGCGTATTCAGAATATTCCTCTCGCTGTACTCCCTCGGCAAACCTCTCTTCCCTTATCCATGGTGTGGATAGGTATTGGTTTTTCTAACTCACATTTAAATTAAAGTATTTATCAAACTCATTGCACCATGATGGGTTAGGAGTTGCAAAAGGTATCTTGGTGGCTCAACTCCTCTAGACCCAAAGGCAATACTCATTGAGACACAACAGTACTGTTGTGACCTTTTCACACATCGCCCCATCGCCAATGGGGACCCCCAGTTGTCTGCTTGTTTTTAGGGTTTTGTCTCCTTGCAACGGTTTCATGAGGTCACCTTGTTAAGAGTTTCAAGTCAGTTTGCCGAGAGTTACCTGAGCCAAGTCAGTAATCCATGCTTGAATCAGTGCGTATACGTCATGGAAGTGCTTAGAAGGCCCAGGAAACGAAGATCACTGTGAATTCGGCCAATTCTGAGACTTCCTACTTTTTAGGAAATCTTGCTTTTTCGCTTTTTCATTTTTGGCATTTTTGGACCAAACGGGGTTCCCTATTTTTTAGGGTTTTGCTTTTTCTATTTTTAGAAAGTTTCTATTTTTAGAAAGTTTCTATTTTTGGAAAATTTCTATATTTGGAAAGGTCTCGAATTCCAAAAATCCACTCAAAAGTTCAAAAAAATCGAAAAATCACTAAGAAAATCAAATAGAAAATTGAAAATCAAAGAGAAAATCTGGAAAAGCAAGCGAAAATTCTGGAAAATCAGTCAAAAAGATGAGAAAAATCAGACTAAAAAGCATCAAAATTCTGGAAAATCAGTCAGATCTGAGGTTGAAATCACAGAAAATTAACTCAAAAAAGGTGAAATTCATTAGAAATTTGTTTAAGTCTGAAATTCGCCATGAAGGAGGTCCTTGAAATGTGGGACGGAAGGAAAGTATGAATGTCTGGAAGCTTGTGAAGTCCGCCCAGCCTCAAAGGAAAAGTGCTAAGAACTCATGAAGTCCGCCCTCAATGTCCTAGCCCCCTCCAAAGTCCGCCATGCACTTGAGGAAAAGTGGCAAGAAGCATACAAAGTCCGCCATGCACATGCCAAGAGGTTGGAAAGTCCGCCTAGGCACATGAGAAGGAAAAAAATAAAAAATTTTGCTAAGTGTTTAGTGCCTACCAAGGAAAATTTCGAAATTTTGCCTAAGTGAAAGATCCTAAAAAGGTGGAGTCAAGATTTTGGCTAAGTGTTGTGATATTTCCAAGATGCAAAGTGTTAAGGAAAATGCTAAAATCCTTGGAAGTTCGCCATGTTCAAAGAAGGAATGTCCAAGACCATAGAAAATCCGTCCTCACCTTGTCCAAATGCTTGGAAAGTCCGCCATGGTCTATTAAGAGAAAAAAAATCAATTCTTGCCAAGTGTTTGATACCTAGTCAATGGAAATTCGAAAATTTGCCTAAGTATAGAGGCTAAAGGATAAAAAATTGAGGTTTTTTTGCTAAGTATCATGACATTTTCAAGAGGTCAAGTGCTAAGATTGAAAGGACAAGTGCTAAAGAAATTAGGCTATGGCAAAGAATAAAATGAAGTGTGCCAAGCACAAAAGTGAAGAGAAATTTAAATTTCGCCTAAAAGTCTTGAATGTCTAGAAGATAAGTTGGCTGAGTATATAGAGAAAGATGCGCAAATCAAAGGAAGGAAGGATCACCCTTGGCCAGAAGGAATAAGAATTTGTTGAGCGTTAAGAAAATTCGCCTGATGAAGACATCCAGACAAGGATTTTGCCTAGAAAAATTCGATCGAGCAAGAGAAAATTTGACTTTGGCAGAAGAAAATAGGCTCAGTGCAATTAAAAGTTGGC
This sequence comes from Sequoia sempervirens, assembly GCA_007258455.2. Lineage (NCBI taxonomy): Eukaryota > Viridiplantae > Streptophyta > Pinopsida > Cupressales > Cupressaceae > Sequoia > Sequoia sempervirens. The sequence goes on along the minus strand of VDFB02086081.1, from coordinate 209,643,400 downwards.
TATGGCAAAGAAAAATAGGGATCTGGCATAACAATTGTCGACGAAATGGCTTAAGTTTTGACTTGGCTAGACGGAATTGAGAATAAAATTGGAAAATACATTTTTAGCTGAGGAAAATAAAGAGAAAATTGAAATAGCCATGGGTCCAAAACGAACGGGTTGGAATAAATTAAAATATTTTAATAATTTATTTCAACTACTCGGAAATTTAAATGCCTTGGACAAAATCGAATTCGCCAGATGAGAGTTGGAAGGAAATAAATTGTGCCGGCCAGAGATGAAATCCGAAGGGAAAAATTAAATTCACCATGAATTTAAAACTTGGAAAGGTCGAATTTAATTAAATGTTTAATATTTTCTTTCAAAATTCGAAAAAATCAAAGATAAACATTCAAGCAAAAAAATCGAATTTTTGAAGATCAATGAGATTTGCCCGGATAAGCTCGAGACTGATTCTTTTCGAAAAATAAAGGAAACTTGCCTGTTTGAATAAATGAAAACAAATCGAGATCAAGAGAAGAATAGGCAATTGCTTAAATAAATTAAGTCCTTCAGCATTATAATGAGTTTCAGCAACTCATTTTTTTTTCACACAGCTGAAGAGAAATTTGATCTCTCTCGAAATTATCAGGCAGTTGATTGTTCAGTAGGCAAGATCAAATTTTCCAGAGAGAAAAGTAATGTTATGTTGAGGAAGAATTTTCGCAGGAAAAGAAAAGATTTATCTGTTGAAAGTTGAAATTCTTCTGTGCAAGAGGGGCGCACTTCTTCTAAATTATCAGAATTTAAATTTGATTTGTAGCCAGCAGTCTTTTTCTGAGGTTTGATGTTTGGTCAAATTGATTCGCCATTCTTGTTCTATCCTTTCATCTTAGCAAAAGTTCTGGCTAAAATTTTCAACTTCATCCATTTACTTTTAGCTTGCTTTTTCGCAGCAATTTAATTATTTAACCAGCTGAAAGTAAATTTCCAAATCCAAGGCATGAGAATAAATTAATTTAAAAAGTCTCCATATTAATGTTAATTTTCTGACTGCAGGTTGATGACCATTGTGGGCGAATCATCAAAGAGACCGGCAAAAATGAAGTTCGCCAGCAAAGGTACCCAGCGGGAGACTAAAATCAATTCAAAATGGAAGAATGTCGTGGACACCGATCTCGGACATGTCGACTTCGATGAGTTCAAAAGAAGAGTATATGGATAGAATGGATTGCCAACACCCATATCCAGGCGGATGATCAGAAACGGAATTTTCCAGGCAGCAGGATTCCCGCCTGCAATAGATTGTGCAGAATTGATGGTGGAATGTGCTATCCACTATGATGCTCAAAAGAGGCAGATCATTGCACCGGATGGCAAAATTCTGGCACACTTAGGCGAGGTGGCAATCTAGGAAACCTTCGGCATCCCAGAGCATTCACAGACGGTCTATAAGACCAAGGAGGAGGCCAAGAGGTTATATGACAGCCAACCGGACTTATGCACTACCACTGTTAACAAGGCATGGTTGGACAAACCGAAGCCATCAATAAAGAAGATGCCCAAAAGACCTCGCCGGACGGACTTCAAAGAAGATTTTGGAGATATCATATTGATGCTGAACAGAATAGCTGGCAACCCGCAGGGTGCATTTTTTGAGAGCTGGATGTACTATTTCATAGATGAGATCACTTCTGGCGTGAAAATGTTCAATTGATCATGGATGATAAGTGACAATCTCCACGAGCAATTGATCAATCTGGAAGAGACTAAGTCTTTTCATATGAGCTCGTATGTTGTCTACTTATTGGCCAGATCATATAAGTATCTAGGACTCACTTGCAAGGGAAAAGTTGGCAGCGGAGAAAATGAGCTCAAACCTTACGATTGTTACCCGCAACTCTAGTTGAAGGAGAAGTCTCATTTCAGAAGGGCACATGATGCATTCTTAATGCATATCACCAGAACGCTCCAGGGGGGAATACATCAGAGGTTGAGTCATGAGGCAAAGAGTTTAATCAGTAGATATGGGTCTTGGTTCATCCAATTCCCAAAATTTACATATATCAGGATCCAAGGGTTTACTGGAAACCCCTATAAGTTGCCAATTTATCCGACCAATCGGATGGTTTTGCTCGAAGTCCTGAGGCAACTAGAGGAATATCAGAACATTCAGAGGCCAACCAAGAAGGCATCTATTACATTCCCATTGTTCATTGAGAATATGTTGGAATCTTGTCCGTCCTCACAGGCAGCTGAGAGTGCTAGATTGGAAATCCAGTGGTACCCATTTACAGCCTACAAGTCCAGGGTCAACTTTGACCCACATCATAATATCCGGGCAGTAGAAGGAAGAAGGTACAGGCATAGAGTGGAACTGGAAGACTTTTGGGCTGATGCCGCCGATGAATACCAAGTCAGAAGGAGACTGTGGTCCAGAATGTCACTAGATTTTATGAGGGCAATTGAGTTCTACTGAGTACCTAATCAGTTACAAGATGATGGGAACTATATCCAGCCACGTTTTGAGGAGAGTCGACCTCTTCCTCCCGTGAGATGGTCAGAACCCGAGCATGCGGACTTAGCAACGCTAATGAGGCCAGTAGTCAAGTACTCTCAGTGGTGGGTTGACCGTCAGGTCCAAGAAATGAGGCAGAGAAGAATAATGCTCACGTATGATTTACTGAGCGAATCAGAATCATATTCTTCCAACGCTGATGCATCTCATCAGGACTTGGTCGAGATTGGAGAGAAAAGGAAAGAAATAGCGCCAAGTACAGAACCTGTTCAGAAGAAACATAAGGGAGAACCATCTCGTTCAGCAGCATCCCAGAATATTGACGAGCTGATGGCTACCATAGATGAGTCCTTGGTGGAAATAATTGTACCTCCTACAGTTCAGGAAGAGAACGATGAACCTATTCAGCTGGATGATGAGGATCCCTTGTCACCTACAGGCACAGAAATATTAGGTTCAGACAATGAGATAGAAGTCCAAAATAATGACTTCGAGGAGGGAATGATTTCCGCTCTCAGGGAAGTTGTGGATGTTCCGAATGAGGAAGAGGTTCAGGTAGAAGATGGAATTGAGTAGCCGACCATTCCAGATTGGCTGATAGAAAGAATGAAGATTCAACCACCTGTAGAAGCCCAAGAGGAGGATGATACTGCAGATTTCTTGGCAAGGCTGGAGCAAGTTGCAGTCAAAAAGCCCGCCAAGAAATTCTCTACTATTCAAAGGGACGAGACAGGCAGCCGTTCTGTACACATTGCAGTACCCACAGTGGACATGCCACAGGACGAGATTACTCCTCAAGAGTATGCCATAACCACTGTAGATCTTGGCCCAACCTCAAAAGGCCAAGAAGTGGAGGAATTAGATAATTCCGTCTCGACCATCAAAGCGAGATTGGAAAAAGAAGTGGCTAAGAAGAAAGAGTATAAAAAGGAGGTTGAACGCCTTAAGGAGTACATATAACATTTGACCCAGCCACTTGATCAGGGTAATGGGGTAGCTCCTCTTCTCCTCAATTCATCGCAGGAAGTGACCAAAGAGGTAGAGCAAGGAATGGTTACAGCTAGGGAAGCTCAGGACTGGATGGTGAGTGAAGGCACAGAAGCAGCCTTGTTCATGGAAAAACTGGCACTTGCCTATGGGCGAACCTCTTCTTTTCTTTCCAGATTTATGGATATGGCAGAGACATGGGAGTGTATTCCAGATATGCAAGAGAGGCTTATCCCAAGCCTTAGGATCTTGAAAGGCACTCCAAGGGAAGAGTTGGTTGATAGAAGGGTGATTGCTGCAGGAGCAGCATATGATTTCCATCACTGGTTTTGGGCAGTGACTATACGAAAGGAAGTTTTGGAGAAGGCAAAAGTGGATGGGCTCAGAATTGAAGAGCAAGTCAAAGAAATTCAGGAGAAGATTTATATGACAGCTGCAAAAGTGTTCGACCGTGAGATTGTCTGGGAGAATGACATGCATTTGGAGAAGTTGAAGCGTAAAGTTCAAGAGACTTTCTTCTCGGCCACTGGACCATTTCTGAGACAAGATTTTGCGAGAGTGGCAAGACTCTCAGCCATCCAAAATGATTTTGGGAAACAGGAGGATTGGGAAAATACTTTTGCCAAATGTGCTGAGAAGTTGGACGGACTTGAATTCCGGATTAGCATGCTGCCACCCGTCACGATGGAGGAGGTCATCGCAGTAGTGTCCAGATTCATCGAACGTAATGCTGCCCAGAAGGATAAGGACGCCTCTCCTAGATAATAGCTGCAACTACCACTTTACTGATTGATTACTAGTTGATAACTCATGCTATTTTGGGAAACCCTAATTAGGGTTGGGTTGTAATAATCTCGGCTGTTGATTTGAAATCAATCTTGGCCATTGAATTGTAATTGGGGAGCCTATAAATTGAGCTCGCCCCCTCATTTGTAATGTGTGGAGACAGAGTATGAGATTGTTGCATTGAGACTATTTCGAATAATAAAAGCTCTTGAGCATGATTTGCCTTGAATAACTTTTATTGTCAAATAGTAAGCGAGGTTGCATATCTTCTTCCGCCATAGATTAAAGTTAGAATTAGATTAAGTAGAATTTGCTTTGAAAGTTGGTTAAGTGAATGAGAGATTGATCGTATCGATTCAATGGTGAAGTATTGCTCATACTTTCTTCGAATGGATGATTTGCATTCGATGCGTAAAGTTAGCCTGAGCTTATAATCGTGGAAGCTTAACTTCAGCCTCATTCGAGGTTTGAAAATCATTATCACACCCCTTGAAGATTGCACCCATTTTGCGTATGTTGTCCAGCAGGAGGCGAAACAAAGTGTGGTTTATCCCCTTCACCAAATCTTTACTGTCTCTTAAGTTCTTAGGCATAGAATAGATTCCCCTAAACCCTTATCCTTTTGTTATTTTTTGAGATCCACATTGAAAGTCCTAAGTGAAGAGAAGCCTTTTAATGATAAATCCGCCTAAGTCCCAAACTTGTGAAAAGTTCTTTAACGGAAGTCCCCTTGTTTATTACTAGCAAATCACAACGGCCATTGAGCTTATCCACATGTCGAGACCCGACAAAAGAAACCTTGGAATCGCCATATGATCTTCTCGCAATCTTGGCATACGTGGTGGTTTTTCAAGAGAGGATAGAGTCTTTTTGGACATTTTATTCTGTGTGTTCGGTGGATGATAAAACGTACACCAACAAGTACCCCTTTGGCCCATGTTACTTATCTTGCCCCCTCATTTGGGTGGTGTATCTAGAAGAGGACCCCTTGATATACCCTCTTGGTAATTCCCCTTTTTCCCACCATGCTGAAGGCATAAACATAAATGTAATTCCTAAATAAATAGTATCAATAAAATGTCACAAGTTATTATCCATGAGTAATATAGATAAGAAATTAATAATATCAATTGGCAATAATATCATAAATAATACCATACTTCAAATATTACTTAACACCCTAAAGCATCACCTTATTATCTCTACTCGTAATAAATAACACAATACCAGTGATAATGGTTGATCTGTAGGCTCTTGTCTCTCCGCTGATCTGCAGACTCCCTCTTTCCTGGCCAGCGATGATCAGATTTTAAAGAATATCCTTTGTCAAATGATTATTCTTTCAGAATCTATTCCTCTTTATCATCCATGCCCTCTTGGCTGTTTATGGATTTCCTTTAAATATCCTTGATTGGAAAGGAGTTGCACCTCTTCAACGGTGGTTACCTTAAATGGTTGTGTCTCTTTAGATCGCTGTCTTTTGAAACTAATTCATAATCCCTTTTAATTTAAAATAAATGGTCACTGCCTTCTCTTCAACATAATCGCTGCTTTTATTAACACAAATGCTGCCTTATATGGAAACACAGCCTCTTAGTGAATGATACTAATTGGACTCCCAATCGCCCACCTTTTAATATGAATCATTGCCTTATATTAATTGCTGCTTCATTATTTAATAGTCTTTAACATTGTTATATACTTTAACTAATATGAATCGCTAACTTTTAATAATGCTTCCTGCATTTATCATGATCACTCCCTTGTCTTTTTTTTAGCTTTCATTAGTCTTAATAGCATTTGCTTCTCTTACTATATATATTAACTTGATTGGGTTCAGCCAGTATGTATTTGGGCAATTAAAATTTGTCTTTTACACAAGCATCAAGTAAAGTTGGCTAGCATGGGTTGACTATGTATTATTTATGTTTATTGAAATATATGTTTCCTTGTTTAATATATATTTTATATTATAATAATAATTATAACAATATCGATTGCTCATATTTATTTTGCATTGTTGATATTAATATTATTATATTCGGTAATTATATTTATAATATTTTCTTATGATAATTATAATTATAATAATAATAAATTGCTAATATTCCTCTTTATATATTTAATATGTATTTTATTCATTTTACATTCCAATGCTTTATGTCTCAGTGTTACAATTTCGGGGACATGACGTGGACCGACAAGAAGCAACATGTAGTAGCTCTTTCATCAATTGAAGCATAATATTGAGTAGTAAAAGTGGTGTGGGGCAGTTTGTCTTAGAAGGATGCTTTCAGATATGAAGGTGCCACAAATTGAGCCTTCATCCTTGTTTAGTGACAATCAAGGGGTGCTCAAACTTGCCAAGAATGCAATCTTCCATGAGCATACTAAACATATAGAAATACTTTGTCACTTCATTAGACAACTTGTAGAAGATGAATCTATTTGGTTGTAGTATTGTCCAACTGAGGACCAAATCGCAGACATTGTTACCAAGTTTTTGGGTCTTGACAAATTTGTAAAAAAAAAAGGTATAAGCTTGATGTAGTTAGTAGATTGACAATTAAGTGAGGGTGTTAAAGTAATTATTATTAAAGTATTATTGTATTATTTAATGGTCATCTTAGCTTTTAGTTAGTCAATAGTTTACTTTCAGTTAAACTAGTCTGCTTTAGTTAGCTTTTAGTAGCTTTCAGTTCTTTGCTTTTGTTATCATCTATTTCTTTTTAGAAACATTGTCCTGTATTGTATTATTTAAGGAGCTTTCATCTCCTTTGTAAATAACGAATATCGAATATCAATTATCATTTCATGGTATTAGAGCTTAGGCTCAAGTTTTTTGATAGATTTTTATAAAAAATTGTAAAGTTTTTTTTAGCCCCCCCCTTTTTTGTTTAATAAATTTGAAGAAATTTCTGTGAGGAATTTTTGTGATCTGATTTGTCAAAAATCAGAGACTTTTAAAAATAAAAAAAATGAAAATTTGTGGGTATTGCCTGAGAATTGTGAGGATGTTGAGGGATGATTTTCCAGAGGCAAGAGCAAAAAGAATGCAGTAAACTTTTCTCTTATGGCCAACATTCAGAGTATCTATGAGCCCCAACATTATTTAGAGGCCAAGGGTCAACCTGAATGGGAAAAGGCTATGGATTCTGAGCATCATAGTCTTTTGAAGAACAAAACATGGGTTTTGTCAGATCTTCCACTAGGGAAGAAACCCAGTGGCTGCAAATGGGTCCACAAGGTCAAATACAAGGCTGATGGAACACTGAATAAATACAAGGCTCACTTGGTGTCTAAGGGGTTCTCGCAGAGAGAAGTTATTGATTATGAGGAAACCTTTGCTCCCACAACAAAGATGAGCACCATCTGACTTGTCCTAGCCATGGCAACACAGTTTGGCTGGAAGGTCCATCAGATGGACGTGAAGAGTGTCTTCCTTAATGGAGATTTGGAGGAAGAAGTATACATGACACAACCTCGTGGATTTAAGGTTCAGGACAAGAGCACAAGGTATGCAGATTACAGAAGGCTCTTTATGGCCTCAAGTAGGCACCCAGGGCATGGTACCTGAAGTTTGATAAGTACTAGTCTGCTTCAGTTAGCTTTTAGTAGCTTTTAGTTCTTTGCTTTTGTTATCGTCTGTTTCTTTTTAGAAACATCATCCTGTATTGTATTATTTAAGGAGCTTTCATCTCCTTTGTAAATAACGAATATTGAATATCAACTATCATTTCAATTATTATTTAGCAATGGTCAATTATTTATTAGTCGTAGGCTTAAATAAAGTCGTTTCGACTTTAGGATATACTTTATGTTTTATTTCCTTTTAATATGTTTTATTTATTTATTTGACACTCGTAAAGTGATTTGTCATCCTTCATTGTAATTCTACATAAGAAAGCTTTCACTTGTTATTTTATTAATGAATATCTTGGTAATCTTTATGTGCTCGATTTGCATGATATTTTCAACAATACCCATTCCCTAGTGTGATTCTTTATCATGGAATTTTACTTTTCTGCCATACCATTATCACATCCTTTCTTTCCCTTGACTTCTCCATAGCACTGTGGAACATGTGTATCCATCACCCTAGTCATGATAGCAAAGCTGGCCCTTTGTTTTTCGTTAGTTTTTCCATTGTGTCCTCATTTCCCTTACTTTCTTTAACCTCTTTAAGAGTTGCAATGGCTCACTCAAGATGACTAATGTTCCCCTAGAGGAATCTCCTGTGTTGGATTTGACATGGAGACCCAAATATTGCCTCAAGTCCTCTAAATTGAGTGGTTAATGGTCCTCATGATAGTTGCATCACATTTTAAGAAACCAAAGGTAGATAATTGAATTGCATGCCATTAAGATTTACAACTATTCTTGGTTATCCAATAGAGGGCCTCACCAACAAAATGGTCAATGAATAAATAGTTAAATTCAGTTTGTAACCATGCCCCATGTCTAATCAAAAGATCTTTATGGACCAAGGTACCATTGAGTTTTTTGGGTCAATTATCTACCTGATAAATATTAAACTAAATAAAAACAATTTAAATATATCAAATAATTGCTTGCTTGTGAGGCACTTTTTAATCCCTGAAATTTCCCTTGGTGTGCTAAAAGTATGTCTTTATAAAATGTGAACAATTGGCCCCTTTCTCCCACAAAAAGATTGCACAAAGCATCTATGACATCAACCTTGTGACATTTTAATTTAGCTCGTACCAAATGTGTCATTGATGTAACTGATAGTTTTGAAAAAGAAAAAGTTTCTAGATAAAAACTGTATAAGAATATTTAAAAAAAGAAGAAGATGTTTTGGATCACTCTTCGTGATCAATCATCAGGGTTTTTCATCCAGAAACTTATTTTTTGAATAAAACAAGTATTATCAAAGCTTAAAATATTTATCAGCTTGCAGTTCCAACAAACTCCTTAGCCAAAAAGCACTAGTCTGGCCAAATTTTTGCTGGTAAACAAAGGGAAAATGTTGAAGTGACTATGTGAAGATTTAACCAATCTAAATAGGCCTCGATACTAAATTCTAAGCATCATTCAGTCACTCATATTGTTACTCAAAAACTTACCACCTACTAGGTAGCATTGATTGTTGTAAGGAGGATTGATCCTTAAAGTGTGAATGCCTTAGTATAACCAATTACATCATAGAGTTGGAAAGGAATCTTGAGTTTGTAGATACATTGAGCAGTTTGAATTTGGTGACGTAGTAAAATCTACCATGACACAATATTACCCACTACTTTTACTATCCATTTTTCTGCAAGGATTATGCCTCAAGCCCTTGTGTCAAGGATTCCTTGACCCCATTGATCCCTTGCCATTGTGCATGTATCCCTATGACCAAAGGAATACCGTTCATTGCCATTGCTTGCTCCATAGAAAGTTTCTAGGTAATTTCTCCAATATTTATTAGCAATTTGAGTGGCAAAAAGGCAAGAGTAGTAGATGTGCTCACAATTGTGATTTTTGAATATTTCTTTGAGTTTTTGAAATGGGGGGACATGGGGTGTGGATGAGGTTTCGTAGACAACAATTTTGATTTCCAGATTATGGGGATGGTAGGGGGACAATGAGGGGGATGGTTATTAAAGTAAATTAAACAAACTAAAAATAGCTGAAATTTTTAAAAAGTAAATACAATGTGCTATATTTGCAATGATAGTCTTCCCCCATTTAGGGTTTTAGGGAATTTTTTCTTTAAAAGGTTGCTTTTAAAATTTTGTATGTACTAAACGGAGTATGTTGTTCATCATTGAGATGAAGGAATTTTCCCTCCAAGTTCCCAAGTCCTTGGGATGTTTGGACAATGGAGACGTCACTTGAATCCTCATGGATGTGTCTTTGTGGAACATTGTGATTTTCCTAGCAAGGAGATTGAGATTTTTTCTATTCACAACTTCTATTTGTTCATCATTTGTTGATGATAGATTGAATTAAACTTTAAATCAATAATATTTTTTTCAAAATTAGCGATTATGTTCCCAACCCTTTTGGATGCGTTGTCATACTAGGAATGTTTTGGGTACATAGGGATGCCTTGGAAACATTCCCCCACACCCCCCTAATTGTCACTTTGTAGAGGAAACATTTCAAAAATGCCTTGGAAATGGCATCATTGATTGGGGATGGCTAGGGACATCAATGATGTCTTTTGACTGTTCTTGTGCTAGAAAGGTTAGAAAATTAAAAGAACGCCCATGTTTAATAAAAAATAATAAAAAATAATTAATTGTCTTGTGTTGTAGGCCCTCACACCACACTCAGTGTGATGTCCCCATCCTAGTCAACGCAGCTGGATATGTGGTTAGCCTATTATTTCGATCCTCGTAGGCTGACAGATGTGGGCAGAGGATCATTTGAGGCAGTTACCCGGTGTTCAAGAGCATCCTTCTTTCAGTTGTTTCAGGTTGGGCCTTCGCAGAATCCTTTAGAGAGGTTTTTCGGAGACTTTCTATTTTTAGAAAGTCATACAGGCGGAAGCTGCTATTTTGGGTTGGGCACTCGGTTCAGCCGGTTAGCTCAGAGTCGACCCAGTTTGTCAATTTGGTGAGCAGATGGAAAATAACGGAGTATTTAATGATTATTGAATAATTAATATTTTGACTTTATATTAAAGTCACTTTATTAATATATTTAAATATTAATAATTAATGGTATATTATAAAGTATTTTCAATACTTTATAATAAAGTGAAATATTTGATATAATGAATAATTATTATTCATTAATGGGACGCCATTTAATTATTATTTTCCTCCTAAGTCAAAGAGGACGAATTTGAGCATATTATTTAAATGATTATTAAAATGATTATTTAAATGATTATTAAATGATATTTGTTTGTTTTGATCGTTTTGTATTTTTTTTGTGTTTTTGAGGTTTTTTTTGCAAACAAACTTGAAGCTGCGATTTTACCCTAGGTTTTGCAAACTTCAATGCTCAGAGCAAAAAGAAGACAAATTGAATAATCAAGACATAAGAGTTCGATTTGTCTTTGGCAGTCAATATATATGCCTCTTTCAAAAATTCGACCCAAGCTCACTTTTAATAATCATTGAAATAATATGCTCAAATTCGTCCTCTTTGACTTAGGAGGAAAATAATAATTAAATGGCGTCCCATTAATGAATAATAATTATTCATTATATCAAATATTTCACTTTATTATAAAGTATTGAAAATACTTTATAATATACCATTAATTATTAATATTTAAATATATTAATAAAGTGACTTTAATATAAAGTCAAAATATTAATTATTCAATAATCATTAAATACTTCGTTATTTTCCATCTGCTCACCAAATTGACAAACTGGGTCGACTCTGAGCTAACCGGCTGAACCAGGTGCCCAGCCCAAAATAGCAGCTTCCGCCTGTATGACTTTCTAAAAATAGAAAGTCTCCGAAAAACCTCTCTGAAGGATTCTGCGAAGGCCCAACCTGAAACAACTGAAAGAAGGATGCTCTTGAACACCGGGTAACTGCCTCAAATGATCCTCTACCCACATCTGTCAGCCTACGAGGATCGAAATAATAGGCTAACCACATATCCAGCTGCGTTGACTAGGATGGGGACATCACACTCAGCCCTAAATGAACAAAAATATTGTGAAGAGCAAGGTGCAGCTCAAGGTAACAAATTGGCACAGCAAGGTGTAGCATTAGTTTGCATTGAACACTAAGAAGTAGGGTAGCAGCAAAGGTAAGTGTATGCTTTTCTTTTTCCTTTTTTTTTTTAAAGTTTCAAGGAATCAATTTGTAGTTTTTTTATTTTTATTTTTCGGTTTGCACTTGTATTCTTTTTGTTTTTAGAAAACAACATGGGCAGCAATAGTGACAATAGTGGACATGAAATGGAAGAAATAAACATAAGAGTTTTGGGTTCAACTGAGGTTTCATTGGGTTGGAGTGGTGTGAATGGAGGACAACCATGTAACTTGTTTGAGCGACATTCCATTATTGTGAAACCTTATGCAAAGGGGCTTTTCAAACCCTCCAAACCTCATTTTCAATTTATGATAGATCTAGATAAAGACAAAAATATTTTTTTTTGGGGGGAGTAGAGTGATTGTCATTTTGGCTGTAGATTTTAGATGGAGGTACATCAGGGTATATAGTCACCTCTTGGGTATTATAGGATAGGAGGTTAATATTTTTCTCAATATAAAGGTAGATGATAAGGTAGAGTTTAATAGATTGTTTATGGAGGGCACATCATGGTCTAAGGGCATGCCAATGCCAATAGTGTCTGCACAATGAGCTATGACATCCATGGTTGCTATTGGTATTGGTGATTTTTGTACAAGAGGAAAGAAATATAGGGGGTAGTGAGAGGGTAGAGATAGTTGTAGGTATGCTCAATATACAAGTAGGGGAAGTGGCAGTCTTCTAGTGCCAAAATATTCCTTGCCCATGTCATCCCATTTTATGTTGTACGCTCTTATTTCAAACAAATGTTCAAAAAATGTAATTTTGTTTGTCCCTCAATTATCGCCCTTGTAAAACGTAAACTATGCACTACTCTCCTTGACAAAGAATACTCGAAGGTGAATTTGGTGATGGAGGACATGCGATAGACTTGGATGAGGATGAGTTGCTCTATTGTCATGGATGGGTGGACCAATATTAGACATCGACTACTCTATCAACATCATTGTCACATGTATAGTTGGCTCTTATTTTTAGATTTGTTGATTGCTTAGGGAAGTGCAAGGATGTGGACTTCCAATTTCAAATTTTGAGAGATGCCATAGAGGAGGTTGGGGCCTCAAATGTTGTACAAGTGGCCACTAATTTGGAAGATGTGTGCAAATCAATTGGCATGATAGTGGAGGGTGCTTACAAGCACATCTTTTGGATCCCATATTGTGTTCATGTGTGGAACAACACATTGAAAGACATAGGGAAGATAGATTGGTGAAGCAAGTAATGGTAGAAACTAGCGATATTCAGATGTTCATTTGCAAGCGCCACTTTTCATTTACTCTTTTTAGGACTTTTTTTGAGGAAGGAATTCTTCAAACCTGTGGAGACTAGATATGCTAGTTATTTCATTTTGTTAGGTGTAGAAGGTTCTACAGTTGATGATGGCTAATGCAATTATTATTGAAGAAAGAGGTGTGAAACAAAAATCCTCAATAATGATTGGTGGTCTACTATGAGGTAACATAATTTTGATGTTTTATTAAATTTTTGATTTATTAATATTTGTCACTTGATAATCGTATTCATTTTTGTATTAACATTCGCTCTGTTATTTGAGTCTTATAATCTTATTTTTGATTTATTAATATTTGTCACTTGATAATCATATTCTTTTTTGTATTAACATTCGCTCAGTTATTTGAGTCTTATAATCTTATTTTTGATTTATTAATATTGGTCACTTGATAATTGTATTCATCTTTGTTATCAGGTTCTTCATTTTAGCCCCCCGAACCAGCCAAAATACGTGTGGGTTCTGGTTCGGGTTCGGTCCTTTTGTGGGTTCGCCTGGGTTCTCCATTTGCCACCTGGGTTCTCTGTGGGTCCTTCATAGAAGGACCCACAAAGAACTTGGGTGGCAACTAGAGAACCCTGGCCGAACCCGTGGAGAACCCAGAAGGACTCGAGTGGACCCACGTCATCCAGCCCAGAAAAAGGCAAAAACTCAACTTAAAAACATAAAATAAAACCCTAAAAAGTGCCCAAATTGCCTTATATTGACTTGGCCGACCAAATGAGGCTCATTTTGCAAACTCAAAAGAGCAAAAAACACCATTTTTTTTTACCTCCAAGCTGAAATAGTTGATTTTTGCAGGTTTTCAACTTGAGTATTTACTATTTATATTTTTGCAAATTATGAATATGATTATATGAGGTATTATTGTATGGCGTATTTCATTGTTTCAATATTCTATGGCATTATGGCATTATGATTATAATTTTGAGCATGCTTATGAGTCTATGGCATTATGTTTATAATTTAATAATTTATAAATTATATATATATATATATATATATACTCTCGTACCCGTACCCTAGGAAAAAGAAAAATTGCCGTACTGGCGTACCCGGAACCTGAACCCGCATCTAAATCCGTACCGGAACCGGCAACTTAGGTATTCATTTTTGTATTAACATTCGCTCTGTTATTTGAATCTTATAATCTTATTTTTTGAAACTTCTGTTTGCAGATATGTTTTCTCCTTCATCTCACCTATTGTAGATGTCCTTAGATATGCTGACATGGATTCTCTTAGTCTTGGAGAGATTTATGAGACATTTTATAGCATGCTTGGGAAGATGAAGTAAACAATTTATGAGAGGGATTCTGATTTGCGATTATACAAGTAACATATCAAGCCCATTGTGATGTGGCAATGGAGCACTATAAACACCCAACTTCATATGGTAGTCTTGCTTTGAATCCCAAATGGTATGCACCAAAGGATTGGAAGCAACCTCCTTTTGATGATGAAGAGGGGAAAGAAGGGTTAATGGAGGCCCTTTGAAAGATGTATTCAGGTGAGGATTTAACTTTACTTCACACATAGTGGCTTACCTTTGCTAATTTTCGTGGTCTAACATTTAGCAAATCAAAGGTGAAGGTAGATCGTCATCGAACTACATTAGCTTAAATTGACCCTATGGGTGGTGGACATGGCATGGTACACTAGAGTTGAGGATACTTGTCATTTGCCCCCTTTCACAACTTTCTAGTTCATTTACTGCAAGGAGGAATTGGTCCATAGACAATTTCATCCACTCTTTTAAGAGTCTTTTAAGAGGAATAGGCTTACCTCTAGACAAGTGGAGAAGTTGGTGGCTGTGCATAGTGCCTTGTGACTTTAGGATTGATAGACTTTGTAATGTCCCCAATCAGGATCAACATGGGAACATGCGATTTTTTTTGATTTGTGAAACAAGAATAAAAGTACAATAGCAAACTGAAATTATCAAATTAAACTAAATGCTAATCACAACTTCAAGTTGCTGGAAAATCATGAATTAAACCCTCATAAGCTGATATAAACTCTCAAGTACGTCGCAAACAACAGAGCTAACATATAGATGACGACTTAGAACAAATAAGCTTGCTGATCTATGTCTGATTATTAATGAACAACAAGTACGAAACCCTGGAACAACAATGGATGTTTGAAATTAATGTTGATCAGCAGTGTGGGATATTTGTAAACCTTTGTCAAACAATTGTGCAACTCCGAACTGTGAATGTAGACTTTCGCAAGCTGATATATACTTTGGATGAGACTTTAAAGTGCAAATTAATGAAATATAACAGTGGATCTGAATTTTATATACCAAAATACCAAGTATATTTATCATGCTTAGATCTGATTTATAGTAGCTAAAAGTAGAATACTAATAAACCCTACTCCATGTATTTATGCTGCCAACAGCAATTAAATCTTCTTCACTTCTGGCCAATACTTTATTACCAAAATTACTAGCAAATTTGTTTTTTTGAACTACAACAAACACCAAATTTTTCAGTAGTATTTTAATGATTTCAAAATGATGTATGGCTGGACGCACACCATGTGCTACTCACAAAATAGGATTGAAGTCATCAATATTCCACACGGCAACATTGGATATGGATATTCTTTCGTATGGCAGCTCCTTAATTGCTGTGGTCATTACTTGACGACAATTTCCCTATTGCTGCAATCTCTTTAAATGTTGCACTCCAATGTGATTAGGCTGCAGCAGCATACTCCCCTTTCATTATCATGCAATCCAACCATTAGCATAGTGTTGGGAAAATACCTTCATGCTGGCCTATGATGTATAAATTCTGAATTTGCAACAATAATCATTGAAGATTACAAGGATGCTGATTTGACAATATTGCCAATTTTCTTGCAAATACGAATCGAACAACCATAACCAATAAGCCCAAATGTAATTCTTGAGTAGAATTGCCTCAATGGATATGAGGGCATTCCTCCCTAAATCCAACTATAGAAAAACAAGACAGTTTTTGTCATTTAGTAAGTTTCAAATTTAGGTTGGAAGCTGTGCTTGCCAGGAAGCAGACATGCCATTCTTCATTAAGGATATTTGGTTTTCAAAATAATACCCTACTATTGGATCCCAAGTCAATATTGTCCTTTCTTGGGAAAAGGATAGCAAGAAAAAAAATGATGTAATTAACAGAAGAAAATTAAATTTAGTTTCACAAGCATTAAGATTTCTGACAAGGTCTTATTGGTTGTGAGGCAAATTGGTGCAAGATCTGCCTTGGGCTGTCCCTTACAGCCTTTCTGGTCTCTGACAGCAGGTACTTTCACCTCTTGCATCTCTGTAACATGGCTGAACTTGCAGGCAGTTCAATATTTTGATTCAGACTTGGGACTTAAGCAAAATGTGGCAAAAAAATGAGGAAATTAAAAATATTTATAAATTTTACTAACATGCAAAATGCTGTTAAAAAACATGAGAAATGGATTTATAGAAAGCATAGCTAGGAAAATTATTAAAAGTTTGCCCCAGCAGCAATGCATGTCAGGAGACAACGGGTGATGGGTATCCATATCTCCAGATCACTATCATCCTGAAAATGGGAACCAGGGAAAAGGGCATGTTTATAAAATAAATTGGGTAAAAGAAAGAAGGAGTCACCGAAGTGTTCCCAACAAGCAGGATACAAACTGTGGGAATACCTCCAACGAGCATTCCTAGCATCAAATCCACTGCAAAGAAAAACAAATTGAAAAAACAAAAGGAAAACAAAATTAATTTGTTTATTTTGATTTTCTTTTAACTTTAAATTGTCTAGTTTCAGGTGATTACTCTAAGAAACTTGGGATAAAACTTGGCAAATACTTGCCTTCCAAGTTTTTGGCGAGAGACTTACCAATCCTCATTGGCTCACAGGTACTCAATGATTAATATATTATGATTAAAACCTCTGCTCAATTTCTACTTCACTGTCATGCTTGGCATAGATAGTGGTGAAGATTTCTGGTGACCCAAAAAGTTTCTGTACATGTCATGTCAGGTTTGCTTTTTCCTCCATGCAGGTGTGCAGGGCTGTGGTCTAGGTCAGACTCTGCCAATTTAGGTTCAGATGGTCCTGCGTATAATTTTTAAAATTTATTGCCCCAATTAAGAACCAAATTAGTTTATCAAGTTGAGCTAGAGGATAATGAATATGACATGTTATTCTAGGGTGTTGTGATAAGATCAGTAGTGAGCCCCACGATGAGAGGTTTCTAGTTAGCTTAAACATACCGAGAAGCTTGATCTAGGTTTGTTCATTCATAAATATCCTCACAACATTCTTCACAGTAGTTATCTTTTCTTTAGTACAACAAATTTCTAAGCTGAGGGATGTGGTATGGCTTGCATAAAACAAAATTTTCTAGTATTTGTGAAAATCTCAATCTGAATGAGTTACGATGTCTGATTTTCCCATGTTCTGTCAGGCCTTCATCAATAAAGCCTGTGTATATTGTTAATTGTTGTATAGTTTAATGGCCCAGCTTTCCATAGATTGCTTTTTGTGTATAGGAAATTAGGAATTGCTTTTAGTATATTACTGTGTCAAGTAGTATCCATAATATTCTTCCATTTAGCTTCCTCTGGGAGACAATTTTGGAGCTTGGACTTTGTTAAGAACTTAAGATTGATTGGGAATCGAGGTGGTTATATTATTTTGACTTATTTAGACTTTCTCATGTCCCATTGAAGCATTATTGCAAATGTATCAGGGTTTAGATCCTAGTGACATTCAATTTACGTGCTTCCAGAATTTAATGATTTTGTAGCTGTAGCTAAGCATGGGGATTTGACAAATGGCCTGTCTCCTGACAGAGGTAAGTATAACCCGTAAGAAATCATATGGCAAAGCCTTTGCACAACTTGATGTGGGAAAACCTGGAGTATGAACTGTCCTCCCAAACAGGTTACTAAATGACCTGTGTGAGTTTATACACTTATAGGTACCTAAGTTTTCTCGAGGCTTCAGTGAACAAAAAATTTGTGATGTTTAACTTGCAGTGGAGATGGGATTTTGTGAACATAAATCATTAATATAGCATGACAACTACTTTTTGGCAGGGATCAAACTGATAGACTATATAGCAGCTTATCATTTTAATAAATTTTGGGATCAGCCAACTTTTGACAATAATCTGTATTACTGGATCCTGCAGGTGAGCAGTCAGATCCCAGTCCGGTTTGCCTGGCTGGGGGATGCAATAGGCCACCCGGTTCACCTGGGGCAAACCCGGGACAAACCCAGGTGGATCCAGGCAAACCCACAGGGAACCTGTCCCTGCAACGTCCAAGTTTTGGCGCTTTTTTATTTTTTAGCTTTTGCTTTTTTTAATCATTTTAGTCAATTGATTTGATTGGGCGCCCAAATGAACCCTAATATTGACTTGCAAAACTCAGTAAACACCAAAACAAGTCCATTTTGATCATTTCTTTTGCAAACAACAAATATCATTCCAAGAGGCCGAACATTTTTTCTTTCTTGTTGGATCAACAAAGAGAGTTGAAGATTGATCTTTGAAGGTTCTACATCGATTGCCTTTTCATTCCTACGCATTTACAAGTGTTTATTGGCTGCCAAAAAGATCATAGAAGGAATTTTTTGCAAAGAGGTAATTTTCTTTTAATTTTTTTCCTCCATTTTTGTTTTACAGACAAGAAACAATTTTTTGCTTTGTTTATCTATGTTTTTTTCCTTCTCAGAATGTATCAAAGATTCAAAAGAGCTAGGTTTTGTATATCTTTTTTTTTGTGTTCAATTTTTGTTTTTGTTTTGAATGTGTTGTTTACAAAACTTATTGCCATAGGAATCACAATGGTAACTAGTTCTAGCTCCACGACTCAACGTAAATTCAAAACAGATCCAAATTCTCTTCTATGGAAATATGTTCAAATGATACAACATGTTCCATCTGGTGGGGGATATGTTTGAATTTGCAATGGGTGTGATGTTAGATATTCTAGTACATATAATTGAGTGAAAACTCATTTGTGTGGATGTGATGTTAGATATTCTAGTTCATATAGTTGAGTGAAAACTCATTTGTGTGGAATACCTGGACAAGGCATCAAAGCTTGCCTTTGAAAGAATGGTGTAGCTATGCCATCAAAGACATCGATAGGATATTGTGGAGCAAGAACAAGTAGAAGAACGGGCAGGCCATAAATCAAGTCACCCCTTAATAAAAAAAGATCTATGTTCCACCAAGTTTCCGGGATGGGGGGACGGCGGGACGGCGGGACACGTTTCGGGGACGACAATTATTTGAGGGGATTTTAGGGGATGGGGGGACGGCTGTATAGTGTATATATATATATATATCTCTCTCTCTCTCTCTATATATATATATAGAGAGAGAGAGAGAGAGAGAGAGAGAGAGAGAGAGAGAGAGAGAGAGAGAGAGAGAGATTTTAAAAATATAGGGAAATTTCAGATATTCATATGAGTAATGATAATCATAACAATGAACATTCATAAAGTTGCAAATGTAATCACCAATCATATTGACATATGCATCATAGAATCGAATTATCGAACAAATTAATACTACAGCTACCTAATTGCATCCATGGACCATAATTCATGTCAAATAGTCAATGTGCATATGATATAAAATAATAAAATGCCCAAAAGGCTACAAGTTTGTACTACAAATGTCAAAATGACAAAGTCACAAGTGTCCAAACGCAAAACATAGAAATAGTAAGTATGATGATTGCCGCTACTCGGCATCTGCCAACATTGCATCAAAATCAGACTCATAGTCTGAGTCACTGTCACTATGAGGGGCTGGCTCATCTAATGGAACTCCAACCAATCCCTCCTGTCTCTCCTCCTCATCAAGTTGTGTGACGTCCTCTGGATCAACATCCCATCGTAATGCTGGAGTCTGTCTATACTTAGGAGTCTGACGATCCTTCAAACCCTCCTCTTTCTCTTTTCACTTTTGCTCTTGGCTGCAATTTTATTTTGGCAAGTTAAAATGAGGTCAAATGAAGGTAAGAAGATGTTTTAAGTGCTCACAAAGGAAAGAATTAAAAAAAAGAAAATTAAAAAAAACCTTTTGTTTTTGTGTTTAAAATGCTGCTGGGCGAAGGGGGACGGCCGGTCGTCCCCGGGACGGTCAAGGGATGGCTAGGCGTCCCCTATCCGTCCCCCTTCCGTTTTGGGACGTTTTGTCCAATCGGGGGCGTCCCCGAAAATTGGAAACCTTTCGGGGACAGCTATCAGCCGTCCCCCAGGCGTCCCCTGTCCCTGAAACGTTTTCGGGATGGGTATGGGGGGCAAAAACCTAGGGGACGCGTCCCCATGTAACACTAAAAAGATCAAAGGGAATGCAGCCCGCATGTAGTCCCAATGTTGTGGTAGAAAACCATCCATTTTTTGCCACTCATCTTCAAAGTGAACAATTCATTACAAGAAAAAAACCAAAGAAACCTTTGGAAAGTGCATTTCAAAATGAGAGTTGAGACATTGCCGACCAACATGTAGCAAGATGTATTTGTGGCTATGCAAATGGATTGTCTTTTAATGTTGTTCTTTCTCCATATTGGAAAGAGATGTTGAAACAGTTAATGATGCTCCAAAAGAGTACAAGGGTCCAAGTTATGAGAAGGTGCGTGGCACCTTATTGGAAAAAGAGGTCAAGAACATTGAAGATGCATTGCAGTCCATAAGGGATTCATGGGTTGAGGCAGGTGTATCCATGTTTCAAATGGGTGGAAAGATGCAAAAAATTGGCCCTTGATCAATGTCATAGTGGTGTCCCCTAAAGGGGCAATGTTTCTGAAAGCTGTTGATTGTGAGGGGCAGGGGAAAGATGGTCAATTTATTGCTGATATTCTCATCAGAGTTGTTGAGGAAGT
This sequence comes from Sequoia sempervirens, assembly GCA_007258455.2. Taxonomy (NCBI): domain Eukaryota; kingdom Viridiplantae; phylum Streptophyta; class Pinopsida; order Cupressales; family Cupressaceae; genus Sequoia; species Sequoia sempervirens. Next base: position 209,622,236 of record VDFB02086081.1, on the reverse strand, counting down.
GGGTCCCCATAACATTGTTCAAGTAGTAACGAACAACACAAAAAATTGTAGAGTTGCCGGTTTGTTGGTTGAGGAATGATATTCACATATCTTTTGGACACCTTGTGTGGTCCACTCTCTCTATCTTATGCTACAAAAGATTGGGAATAAAATTGATTGGATCAGAGAGTTGTATGTAGAGATTGAGGATATCCAAATGTTCATCATCAACCACCACATCTCAAGGCATTTTTAGATCATTTTCAAAATTGGAGCTATTGAAGGTAAGTGAAGTAGAATAAAATTTACATTTTCATAATTTGATTGTGTATTCTAATTTTCATTTAAAGTTTGTTTTTAAATTTTAATTATTTTATTTTGTATTCTTAATAGGTTGCAGAGACCTGTTTCGCCTCTAACACAATTGTCTTGAGACGACTTGTGAAAGTTAGAGAGAACTTTCTAGCATGGTGATTGGCCAAAAGTGGTTTATATGGCGGCAAAGCAACTCTAGCAGGGCAACAAAAATTAAGCAAATGATATTTAGATGACTCGTGGTGGGATCGTGTGGAGTATCTCCTTAGCTTCATTGAACCCATTTTGAGCATGATTCGCTATACTGACATGGACAAACCTTGCATTGGAGAAAATATGATGGCATTGAATCAATGATTGAGAAGATAAAGAACATCATAAATGCAAAAGAGCAAGACCCTGAAGAGACTTTCTTCAAACAAGTGCATGCAATTGTTGAAGAAAGATGGAACAAAATGACCACTCCATTATATCTTCTTGCCATCGCATCGACTCCAAAATACTATAGTGCTGAGATTCTTTTTGTGCTAGGAAGGCTTCCCCCATACAGAGATTTTGAAGTGGCTAAAGGGTACAAGGCAACATTCTATAGACTCTTCTCTGAAACGGAATTGTGAGATGTAGTCACAAATGACTTCATTGATTTTGTGCACCCAAATGGTCAAAGTGTTGAGGCTCTTTGTGATAGGTTTAAGAAGGATTCTCATAGTTTTTTTTTTTTTTGATAGATAAGAGAGTAGTTATATTGATAATGCAAAAAATTTACAGAGCTGGCCCATGGACATAGGGGCAGAAGATTTCCTAATTTCCAAACCTTATAGCAAAGCCCCTAAACCCAAAATACACCTACCAAATTATAATAGAGAACACCCCAAAATTGACCACGCAGGGTCATACCACTGTATACTAGTGTAGTTAATTGTCATATGCAAGGCCTATTGACACCAGGAAACAACATAAACGTAACATTAGTCATACTTGCCAAAGATATACCAGACCCAAAACAAACCAGAACTAGGGGGAATTTTGTTGGACGAAGATCCTGAACTCTTGCTTCCAAGTAGCACCCTGCACAAGAGTGAGATGAACCCAAACCAGGACCAGTACCAGAACTGGCAACATAGGCAATAATCACTAATTCTTAAAAATCCACCTTGCATTGGCTTTACTAAGCATTATGCTTACAATTTTTATGGACCAGGTTATCTCACCTGGTCCTAAGGTTCTGATCAGCCTTGTGTTTACTTGTTCATGAGCATGTTCTTGAGGTTTCAAGAAGGAATTGGAACCTCATTTCAGCTTCCTTTGCATATACTTATTTGGGAAAACAAAGGGAAGAGTCGTGGCAACTGTGACATGGTTTCTAGGCAATAAAGAATAAACACATCTAGAGTTTAGTTGTACTGTTGATTATTACGTATCAGTTCCATTTTTTTTTGGAATTTGGAGTTTTGAAATTGTTGGAACTTTGATCTGCATTTTAAATTGATGTTTCTGTAAGCATCCCTGCTTGAAATTTGAATGGCTTTGTGCTATCTGTTGTTTCATTGAGAGTTCTGAAAATATTATATGAGAATTCACTATGAATATTCAAAATTTCAAATCAATGTTCCAAAATTTCTCTCTTAAAATGGCATGGTAATGGGTTTGATTAACCGCCATTGTCTCTATACATCACTATCTATAGGTCATATTTGTTTCTGAATGTAATGAAGATGTGATTGGTTTTTCTTTGGTTCAAATATAATCCAGTTGAAAATTTGTTCTCAAACCCATGTCAAATTGCTTTTCTGACTCTTTGACAATGCAGGTTCATTATCATGAATTTAACAAAGAGGAGCAGCTGGCAGCATTAGAAGAAGAAAAAAGAATATTGGAGAAAAAGAAAAAAATGAAAGAGGCAGGGATCATTAACAGCACAGCAGATGCAATTGATGGAGCAGTGTCATTGGTTGGAACTGGTGTTGGCGGAGCAGTATCGCTAGTTGGATCTGGAGTTGGATTTGTTGGCACTGGCATAGTTCAGGCTGGTCGTTTCATGGGTAGAACTGTTTCAACCCAATTTGGTAATTCTTCAAAAAAGAACAGTACACCTTCACAGGAAAATGGAACAAAGATGTAGGTCATCCATTGCTTTTTAACTTCTAATGGGTCCAGATCCTGTAGCTTATGGAGAGTAACAACTATGCAATGATCACGTGTTTTTATAAGATTCCTCCATTTTCTACTTCGGATATACCAGTCGGTATCCGTTAGTCCATCTTTTGAAAGCTGCATAATATTTATCAGCCATTGGACCGTTCTACATCTTCTATGTTGAGAGTCTTGAGACAATGGCTACAAGATTTGTCTGTATTATATTGAGCATTTTAAAATCTGTATCCCCCTTATTTTCTGTACATCGTGCCTTACTTTTAAACAACTGTATTTGCGTGTAAATTGTCATTCATTCTCCAATAAGATATATTAGAAATATCCAGGGCTGCAAGTTCTAATACAATACTTACAAGCTTAGCTTAAACTAATTTTGGTGATTGTTTATACAGCAGCTGAATTGTTATCTGATTTGATGCATACAGTTGATAGCTGGTAATAAACAGTGTTCCACTTAAGCATTTAAGTTTTAACATATTTCTTTTGGTCCTTTGGGCCCGTGATTTGTACTTATCTTGTGTATCATTCAAACTTAGTCTCAAAAATCAAACTAGTCACCAAAACACAGCAGGATCAAGGCTGTTTGAGTACCTGGTCTCGGTTAGAATATTGAAGCCTGGTTTTAAAATCTTCCTTATATTTTGGAAATTCTAGCCTTAGAAACAAGATTGTTATGGAATCAAACTCAAAACTTGAACATCACTGTTATGAACTAACGTGATGGCCATTATGTTTATACAGTGGGTGGAAAGTTCTAAATAACACTAAGACAAACATGAAGTTATGTTTTTTTTCAATGGTGATGATAAAATAGGTGCTAAAAACTTGTGGCAAGAGTTCAGGAATCAGCTGGGACAGATTTGAGCCCTCGAGCTTATTGAATGGTTTAGACATCTCATATATCTTCTCAAGCTTTGAAAGTGCATTGGGTCATATCCTATTGCACTTGAAGTGCAGATTGATCATCTTTTTTCATGGTTTAGTGTGCTGTTAAGAGACAGCAAAGGCTACTTGATTCTTTCCAGTGAAATGCAACCTGTAAACTAAGCATTTCTAGTGGAACATCTTTAACTATCCACAGAATAAATGAATGTTCTACAGGATAAATGAATGTGCCTATAACCCATGGGCATTAATTAACTCGCTTCAGGTTCACATGAAGGAAAAGAAAGTGAAGTTTTCTAAAATTTAGAAATAATTCAGTTGCTAATAGTGCCCAATTGGCTATTTTTCACAAATTTTCCCCAAAACTATGTTCCATGTGTGAATAAAGAGAGATTTGATTTAATCTAAAAAATACTATATTTTCATGCCAAATTTGTGTATATAATACATTAAATTTAAAGGAAGAACCATAGAAGCATAAGTGGCAAAAAAATGTAAGTAATCATGAATTGGGTTGCAGGCTGATTTTTTACAGGCAAGAACCATGTTTTTGTTTTTGAAAAAAGTGACCAAAACGATATTTTGATGATATTCAGCACACTATGTGCAAAAAAATCACCAATACCTCCGTCTAGACCACGATAAATTGTTGTTTCACCAATATTTTGATTGAGTTTGTCAAAAAATTTGGCAACTTTTGTTTTTTCTGGTAACCTTAACACTAAATGCAATTTGTGGTGGCTGTGCGATCATTTTTTTTTCCCCAAAAAACCTCACCCAAAATTTTGATTTTTTTATATCTTTTGATGTGCCAATTTATTCCCGAGAAGGATTTTTGTCTATGCTCCATGGGGACGCGTCCCCTGTGTTTTTATGCCGTTTCCTGTACCGGGTACGAAACGGGAACGCGGGGACGGCCAGGAAATGTCCCCTAGCCATCCCCTTTTGCCCTCCAAGTACCCGGTACTTCAAGGGGACTTTTGGCAAAAGGCAGGGGACGTAGGTTACTTTATTTCTACAAGTACCCAAAACTTCCCAGCCATTCCTCGTCCGTACCGGGTATGGCTAGAAGTACCCTACGGCCCAACAGCAAAAAAAACACATTTTTATAAAAAAATAGTTTTTTAAAATTTAAAAGTACCCTACGGCCCAACAGCAAAAAAAACACATTTTTATAAAAAAATAGTTTTTTAAAATTTAAAAAGGCATGGGCGGGCCCACAAGGGACACCCCATGCCACTTAACCTAATTTATGTCTTATATATGCCCTAAAATGAGAAAAAAACAACTCATTTCTACATTTGGCTTGTGAAGTGAAGGAGAGCAAAAGAAGAGCAGTTGAGTGAAGGAGTGAACAACAGTTTGAAGGAGTTAATCCCGAAGATGCTATGCAGATTGAGGAGGAGGATGCACATGAGGGATTGTTTGGGTTTCCATTGGTTGAGGTAGATCCTTCTATTGACATGGACACTGGCATTGACTTAGACTCGAGCTCTAATGGCGAGGGCGATGCTGATTTAGACCTACCTTCTGCTGATTAGGGACCTTGGACAGCGATATATTTTCTTAGTTTTATGTTTATCATCTCATTTCATAGTTGAGACTTGGAGCCTTTGGGCATTTTGGTTATAATTATTAGACTTTTATATGATATGTATGCACATTGATAATGAAAAACATTTGAATTTTGTTAATTTGTTTGTCGATTCTCATGTGAAATCTCAATTCAAGCCTAATGATATGTATTTAAGCTTATACAATGTCTAGAATGAATGCTTTATCAATGTTATGCTATGAACATTTGAAATTTCTCTATACTTTTAAAAAATTCCCTATTTTTTTTATCATCCGTCCCTTGCTATCCCCTAAAAAATGACCCAAAAGTATCCCCGTACCGAAAACTTGTCCCGCCGTACGGGGTACTCCCTGTCCCCGAAACCCCGTGGAGCATAGATTTTTGTTACTACGGGAAGAATATTTTTAGATTATGGCTCACGATCTATGTTCTACACTCTCCAAGACAAATTACATGTTACATTTTGGTGACGATAGTCCTATAAACATATAAAGTTTAGACATTCACATAATGCTTCAAATTTGAGATTCAATGTTTAATGTTGATTGATTCAAGTACAGTAAACACTAAATAACTAAAAAATCATTGTTTTCATTATGACAAAAGGGCATAATTTCGAAAAGCTGCAAGAGCAAATTGATTGTGGTAATTGGTTACAAAACAAAGTTGCAATGGGAGGATGGGTTGGTTATATGGAAGGTTTAGTGCTTGATAAGGGGCATGGAGGGCCTTTAAACCCTCCTGCACTCCTTCCTTTTCTTTCTGAGTTTTTTAAAGTGACAAAAAAAGCATGGCTAGATGTCATTAGGATGTAGGGCATTCAAGGAGCACGTTGGGAATCATGGGACAAGGGATGGCTAGAGGACTTCCCTTGTAGTCCCCATATCCCAAAAATAGTGTGGGGACAAGGACTTATGGTTTGGGAAAGCTCACATTTTTAGATGAGTTATGTAATTTTGACACTTATTTGTGTTGACCATTGATTTTTTGAGATTTTGCTTTCAATTGATTGCTTGATGGACTCGTAAATGAGTGTCTTTGAGATTTTAATTCTTCAAGTGTTGTAGTTTAATATGTTGCTAGGGGAGGGCTGTATTTTGGAAGTTTTGTAGGTGAAGAGTAGCATGCTAAGTTAGGAGGATTATCAAATTCACAATGCATTCCCTCATGTGAAGGGCAAGAGCATGTTGGTGTCTCAAATGGTGTTTGCCTTTAACTTGCTTCCAATTGAGATAGACCAAGTTTAACAACATTCAAATTGGGTAGCATTGTTGGTAACGAGCCTAGAAGAGTGAGGGTGCAGGGAAGGGGTTTTTGAAGCATTGGTCTTCTCCTTGGGTTGGATAGATTGCATTGATTTTCAAAGTTAGTGGAATCATCATAACAATTAAGATAGCATAAGATATCTAAAGAGGGGTATACGAAGAGGATGGGTGGAGGCATTTAAGAGAGGGACTTGAGAAGATGGTAGGAAGGGTGAATGGATTTTGAGTGCAAGAGGGGGGAATGTAGGGAGATAAAGGGGTGGGAAGATGAGCAAGAGGTGGAGATTCTCAAGTCAGCAAGGGCATACCTTTTGGAAGGATGACTAGTTTAGTGAAGAAAAACACACAATAAAACATGTTTTACAAATGATGGGGATTGATGTTTATCATTGAACCACTAGGGAGTAGTTGTAGAGCCTTGGGACTGGTAGAAACCTTGGTGAAATGTTTTGTCTTCATCTTTATCCAACTTGATGAGGTTGTGTTATGGACAATAAACATTGCAATCATTTGAGCTCTTCTTTGAAGGTTTTTTGTCATTGAATTGACCTCATCTTTGTATGTTTTATAGACCTGGACAACTAGTTTTTTCTCAAAAGAAAAACACTTCAGAGCTCTTTTATAAAATGGATTGAAATCAAGAACTCCTTAAATCATGCTTTGGGAATTTGTAAATTTTAAGATTTTACTAGAACAAATATGGGATTTGAGATAAGGATTTGGAAGGTGTGGTTTGAGGGAAGGAAATAATAATGGTAAATTTTTCACATGTGGGAGATGGATTTATTGATTACAAGAGAATGGGATTTTGGAGAATGTCAAAAGAAAGCCTTGGGAAGATGAGAGGTAGAGAGAAGATATAAAAGCAATAGTGCTAGGGTGGACAATTATAATTTGCTCTAATAGGTAGCCACTCAACACCGAAGAGCCTTTGATCATGTGATCAAGTACCAATTCTCAAATCCATTGAGATTTATATTGATAAGTTACGTATAGAGATATCATTGTAGTTAAAAAGGATGATTTCATCAAAACATGTTTTGAGGGAATACAATTGCCTTAAGTGGGAGAAGAGGAGATGAATGCATCTAATGAAACACGTTGGAAATCATGGGACAAGGGATGGCTAGAGGACTTCCCTTGTAGTCCCCATGTCCCAAAAATAGTGTGGGGACAAGGACTTATGGTTTGGGAAAGCTCACATTTTTAGATGAGTTAAGTAATTTTGACACACTTATTTGCGTTGACCATTGATTTTTTGAGATTTTACTTTCAATTGATTGCTTGATGGACTCATAAATGAGTGTCTTTGAGATTCTAATTCCTCAACTATTGTAGTTCAATATATTGCTAGGGGAGGGCTGCATTTTGGGAGTTTTGTAGGTGAAGAGTAGCATGCTAAGTTAGGAGGATTAGCAAATTCACAATGCATTCCCTCCTAAGAGAGGCAAGAGCACATTGGTGTCCCAAATGGTGTTTGCGTTAACCTTGCTTCCAATTGAGATAGACCAAGTTTAACAACATTCAAATTGGTAGAATTGTTGGTAACAAGCCTAGAAAAGTGAGGGTGGGGGAAGGGGTTTTTGAAGCATTGGTCTTCTCCTTGGGTTGGATAGTATTGCATTGATTTTTCAAAGTTAGGTGGAATCATCATAACAATTAATATAGCATAAGATATCTAAAGAGGGGTATAAGAAGAGAATGGGTGGAGGCATTTAAGAGAGGGACTTGAGAAGATGGTAGGAAGGGTGAATGGATTGTGAGTGCAAGAGGAGGGGATGTAGGGAAATAAAGGGGTGGGAAGATGAGCAAGAAGTGAAGATTCTCAAGTCAACAAGGGCATAACTTTTGGAAGGATGACTAGTTTAGTGAAGAAAAACACACAATAAAACATGTTTTACAAATGATGGGGATTAATGTTTATCATTGAACCACTAAGGAGTAGTTGTAGAGCCTTGAGAGTGGTAGAAACCTCGTTGAAATGTCTTTTCTTCATCTTTATCCAACTTGTTGAGGTTGTGTTATGGATAGTAAACATTGCAATCATTTGAGCTCTTCTTTGAAGGTTGTTTGTCATTAAATTGACCTCATCTTTGTATGCTTTATAGACTTGGACAATAGTTTTTTCTCATTATTGATTACGAGAGAATGAGATTTTGGAGAATGTCAAAAGAAAGCCTTTTGAAGATGAGAGGTAGAGAGAAGATATAAAAGCAATAGTGCTAGGGTGGACAATTAGAATTTGCTCTAATAAGTAGCCACTCAATACTGAAGAGCCTTTGATCATGCGATCAAGTACCAATTCTCAAATCCATTAAGAGATTCATATTGATAAGTTAGGTATAGAGATATCATTGTAGTTAAAAAGGATGATTTCATCAAATAAAACATGTTTTGAGGGAATACAATTTCCTTAAGTGGGAGAAGAGGAGATGAGTGCATATAATGAAATCCACACAAGGAGTATTGGATATGTGTGAGGAGTATGTAATTGTGGGATAAGTGTTGTTAGGAAAGTGCCAAGTGGGGTAGGATAGGGGTGGTGGATTATCATAGAGATGTGGGAGAGATATAACAAGACAAGATAATAAGCGAATGCCATGAAGGTTGGTTGGTTGGAATGGGGGGTGGTAGGGGGGAGAGGAGTTAGGAGAAACATATGTAGGTAGGGAAAACATAGAAACATGTGTGATAATGGGAGGAGAGAAATATAATAGTAATAGTAACACGAAAAAATATAGTAGTAACAATAAAAGTAGTTATAATAATAGTAGTAATAACGATAGTAATTATAATAATAGTAGTAAGAATAGTAATAGTAATAATTGAAACAATAGCAATAGTAATAGTAATAGTAAAAATATTTGTAAGTAATAGTAATAGTAATAATGGCGGTGGTAGTGGTGATTGTGATGGTGGTAGTCATTGTAATAGTGGTAGTAGTATGAGTGGCTTTTGTTGGAGTTCTTTTCAAAGTTGCCTCAAAAGTTGAATTCCCACATGTAGAGTAAAAATTATATATATGGCAATAATTTGATATTTGAGTTGGGTCTCTTTAGGGATCTAGTAGTGATAGTGAGAGGAGGGGTGATGGTTGTGGTAGTAGGAACACTAATATTAGTACTATGAGTGGTTTGTGTTGGAGTTCTCTTGAAAGTTGCCTTGAAAGTTGAATTCCCACATGTAGAGTAAAAAATATATATAATTATTTTTTATGGCAATAATTTGATATTTGAGTTGGGTCTCTCGAGGGTTCTAGTTGTGGTAGTGATAGTAGTGGTGATGGTGGTGGTAGTAGAAACAATACTACAAGTACTATGAGTGGCTTGTGTTGGAGTTCCTTGAAAAGTTGAACTCCAATGCCTATAGTAAAAATATATATAGTTGTTTCTTTTGATGGCAATATTTTGTATATGTTTGAGTTGGCTCTCTTAAGGGGTCTAGTAGTTAGTATTACAATGAGTTCCTTGGAAAGTTGATTTCCAACATGTAGAGTAAAAAATATATATTTAGTTGTTTCTTGTGATGGCAATAATTTGTATATATTTGAGTTGGCTCTCATAAGGGGTCTAGTAGTAGTGGTAGTGGTAGTAACAATAAGAGTGATGGTGGTGGCAGTGGTAGTAGTAGCACTATTAATATTACTATTAATGGCTTGTGTTGTAATTTCTTGGAAAGTTGAATTCCCACATGTAGAGTAGAAATTATGTATATTTGTTATATTTGAGTTGGCTCTCTTGAGGGATCTCAGAGCATTCCTTCTTATATTGGCTTGTTTGGGGTTCCTTTTGGGGACAACATTGAAAATGCATTTGAATTATTGCATATGGAATGGTTCCCATTTTGTAGTGGGTTTGATTTGGAAGTTTAATCTACAATGAAGACATAAGGGCCATTGAATTTCCACGTGGAAGTCAACTAGACTGGAAGATTCAAAAAATGTATTTACGCAAATGTATGTAAGGCTCATTGCTTGGAGTTGACTTGGGATGCATTTTACTATTAGGCCCACATTGAGCACATGGTCCTTAAGGATTCTCATATTTCATTCTTTACAAATGTACTAGTAGATGAATCTAGGACTAATGTGATTTATGTGTTGAAGTTGCATCTCATCTAACAGAATTAGTATATTCCATATTAAAATGGGATCCAAGAAATATACAAACCATAGAAAGTGGTTTCCATTTTTGGTGGATCTAATTTTGAAGAAGTTGACCTTGTGGTGAAAAGGGAAGGCCCACTAAAGTGCCAAATTGTATCTAGATTTTGGTTCCTTTCATATGAACTTAGTGCATTTAGTATACTTCATACCAAAATGATAACCCTTGAACACATTAGCCATAATGACATAAATTTGAAGTGCTAAAGGGAAATTGAGAATAGGCATTACAAGGTTTCATCAAAGTGGAGGAAGAATACACATCTATAATTAAAAATCTTCTTGATTTTTTGTAGATTATCTTTAAGGATAAGGTTATTATGAAGAAGGACTGAAAGGAAACCCTTGAATTTTGGCTAGGGCCCGAAATTGTCATCCAACTAATAGAGACTTGTTAATAGAGATAATCATGCATAAATACTCTAGAGAGAATCTTTAGATGGGATAGTTAGGACCATTGTTTGCTAAGAAAATTCCTTGGACAAGAGTGCTTGAGTTGTGAGGTCATGGGGTGATCTTTGAAGGGCCACAAAGTGTTGGGAGTCTAACTACCAAATAATCTAATCACTATAGTTGAGAAGGCTATAATTGGAGACATAAAGAAGTCCCTATGAAAGGAGTAGGTGGCCATCTCAATTATCTTCTCAAAATTTGGTGAGTGTACCATTGTTGGTATTCAAGGTAAGATTATCTAGTAAGAGGTTCGTCCCTATGCATAGTAGCTTTGTGGTGTTAGAAAATCATGTCTTGATGGAGCCAAAATGATTTGATGGCAAGAAGGAAGATAACATTTTCCCTATATCAAATGATTGTATCTAGTTGTTGGTATATAGTCACTAGGAAATGCTCATAGCCAAGGATTGGTAGTTTTATGATAACTTGTGCTCCTAGATGCTTGAGTTGGTAGGATATATTGTATGTTCTTTTCATAAGAAATTTCATTTTATGCTTAGAAGGGCCTTTTAAATTCAATGAGGAAGGGGAGGAATTTGAGAAAATATAATGGTACAAAAATTGCAACACTAATTTAAGGGCATGTGTAAGAAGTTGGGTCCACAAAATGTTCAAAAAGTGGAAGTGTTTTTCTTGATTTTCAGAATTTTCCATAGTTGGATTGAAAATTTGAAGCACTGACACATTGACTTATAAAAGTTCAGTAATTTTCAAATATGTAATTTTCTCTAATACGGAGATGATACAAATTAATTTTTAATATGCACGTATAAAACCACTTTTTAAAAGTCACTTTTTTAGGACCATACAAACACCATAATTTGACTTAAATAGAAGTAATTTTCTAATTCCTTTTTGGGGAAAGATGTGTAATAAACTAAAGATTGATGAGGATATTTTTAATATATTTTCTAAATATATATATATTTTAATTTTTATATTGGCCTAAATTGTTATTTTTGAAAACCCTCGCGTACGAACACCATAATTTGACCTAAACTAATTATTTTTTGTTATTTTTTCATTGTGTAGAGAATTGCTTGTAGATTGATGTCATAATTTTTTTTACAAAAAAATTAAAAAAATTAAAAGTTATTAAAAAAACAAAAAAAATCCCGACATTTCAATTTTATGGACCAAATTCCTTAGAAATTAATTAAAAATTAGAAAACATAATCCAATCATAAAAATTACATATATGAAAACTAGACATCATGATCTATAATGGGTTTTAATTTCATAAACCAAATTTGAAAAAAAAAACCCGTTAGCTATATTGCCAAAGTTAGTTATTTCTCTTGACATTGCCTTAGTCTTTTAGTTGCTGGTCCAAGGCTAAGGGTTGGGTTGCCAAGCCTTTCCCAAGCCTAAAACAAAATCAAAAAGCGGGTTGGGATTTCAATTTTTTGAGAATGGGCATCTGTTCTATTTTTAAAACAGGTACTCATTTGGGAATGAGATCTTGATCTAAGGCTTGGGTTCCCATTCCTATCGACATTTTTTTTGGCTGAAACTTCCCCTCTTCGTGGACCCAACTTCTTGCACTTACCCTTAATGATATGTATTTCTATAGTAGAGACAAGCCATTGTGTGTCTAACGAGAGAATTTACAATATTTGTTGTATCATTGTTGTTCAAAAGTTATTTTATTAGTTTGTAGTGTAGCAAGAAACTGATGCATAAATGAACCTTCTTGAAATCATGTAGTAGGGTGATAACATAATAGTGCGCCCTAGTCTTGGGCTATACACAAAAACATGCAATAGAATTTGCACAAAAACATGAAGAGTTTGATCAAGCCCCTTTCTTTCCAACATATGACAAGGCTTTAGACTGAACTCCTTTTCCTATGACCAAATCGTAAGGAGTTAGATCAAACCCCCTTATGCCTATATAAATGAACTAAAAACCACCCCCATTTGAATGAATTTCTTCTATCCACTTCATCCCCAACCTCCTAGTTGTGAAAAAGTTGATTAAGCATTTGTAGGATATATTATATAAAGTTAACTAAGTCCATCTAGATAGTGCACCAAATAGAAAATTGACAAGATGACCCTCTTGTATCCTAGAAATTTATCAACCACACGTATAATTGAGGGCTATTGAGGTTGGGGTGATAAGGGGACTAAAACACATTTTCCTTGCAGTTAATATTTTCTCTATATTTATCTCTTTCTTTTGCTAATGATCTATCATTAGGCTACAAATCTAATGTGGAAAGACTACAATTTCGAAGGGCCAACAAAGCCTTTCAATTCTCATGTACCTTTTAAGGTATGCATAGCCTTTTACTTGCTCCTTGATTAGGCATGCCTTTAGATAGACTTGAGACTTTGTATGTAATAGTTAGTTTCAATGTACCACTCGCCCATACCATTGTCTTCCACATACCATTTTGCTATCATACCAAGAGTTATTTTGAAAGGTTTTTCCTATAGGATAATTTTCTTTAATATTAGAAGGCTTATTATTTATGAAGTTTGGCATATAAAAAGGTTGAAGAGATAAGGTTTAAAGTAATACTATTTTCTTTTGGGAGACAAGGATATTTAGGTTCAAGGTTTTTTCTAGTTTTTACATTTAGGTTTTAGGGTTTCAAATGTGGAATTTAAGGTTTAGGATGTAAGGTTTAGGTTTAAATATGTACACTTTAGGGTGTCATTTATAAATACACACATTTACATTCATACGTTAACACACACACATATAACATGTATACACATGTATATTTTATACATATATATGTGTGTATATACATATAAATGTACATAAGTATGTGTATGTTTATATATATATACATGTTTCATCTATCCATACACATATATGTATACATGTGTTTTTATATATACATAATTTAGGATGCCATTTGTAAAATATATTTTAAATCAGACCTTCTGTAATGCTTGCAAAGAAAATAATAAGGAGGTTTATTGTAGGGGTTAGAGATTTATTGAGAGATAAGGATGTATTTAAATCTTTCATGATGTTTGTGATATATATCAATGCTCTCTATAAGCATGTGATGAGTGTATTTATTAATTTTGTAGGGTGCATCCTAGTTTTATGCTTCTTTTCAAATTTTGTGGGGAAACTACACTTATTTTCTTTTGTATTATCCCATGTTAAAGTTGAGGGTGCAATTGATGTGTTTGTTGGTCATGGTAAACAAAGATAACATTCATAATGCATCTTATCTCTCTTCAAATAAAATCATATTATGAGAATATAATATGATCATCCCAAGGATTTGATTGTTAGGCCTTGACATACATGATAATTTAGAAGTTCGTTGTGGATACTATTTAAAAAGGTGTATTTATGGCTCAAAAGTCAAATGCTAGGGTTATCTAAATGATTCTAATCAAATTAGAATGTTCAAACCCTTAAAGGATCATTAAATTTCTTATTAGTTGATGCTAAAAAAAATTGTGTCTATAAATAAATGGAGAAAGAAAGGGGAGAAAAAAAGGTTAGAACTCCTACTTAAGAAAATTGTTCAAATTAAAACCTAAATTTTTAATTGAATATCATAAAACTGATCTACATTTCACTACACTCACAATTACATATAGACAATGCAAGATTCAATGAAAAAACTTCAAATCATGAAAGAGATTGAAATACCTAGAAACATGGCATGATTCCATAATATTTCACAAAATGAAGGAACCTTTAGGTCACTTTTGGTATTCATATGAAAATGAAAAGTATTAGATATATAGTTACAAATTTACAATAATTTAAGACAAGACTTACATGACAAGAAACCATGAACAAAATTGGAGAATAACATTTCTTCATTGTCATTCCCAATGTTATTAACAATTTCTCTCATACTCTAAAATGACAGATTGATGGTCCTTTTATAGACACAAATAACCAAAAATTAGTTACAAATGAATGACCCAAATCAAATCTAAAAAAATGAGTGATCAAAATTTAAAATATAAGAATATTCTCTTTACAAAAGTATATCTCATCATTGAGCATATCTTAGGAAGATTCACTTCATCTATAGGTGGCTATTAGGATCTATCACTCAATTTTCTTTCTCATCATCTATTTCAACCAAGATTTTATCTTGTTTAACTTACCTTTTTTGATAATCTTTGTAAGTCATTAATGCCTTGATCATGGCATCCTAATCTTGTTCCTACATGAATTTCCATTAGAATCGTTGAGAGCCAAAATTTGACAAAATATTGGAATATCTTATATTCCACTTAGCCTTAGTCCTTTTATACTCTTTGATAAAATGAAATCTTCATCATTCTACCAATAATTTCCATAGCAAACTCCTTGGCCTACTGATCAAGCTTATTCAAAGTGAGTCTTTTAAAATTAGAGAAGATATCATCAATATTTTTAACCTTATCTAGGAGAACCACTCAGTTTGTGAATCCTTCAATTAGTGCAATCTCCTCATAATTGGACTCATGTAGTTTTTTATTTAACCTCTTCATTTCAATTTCACATTCAACAATGAATTTATCCTCCCATTTGAGTAATTTGTGCCACCTCCTAAATTGAGGATTTGGTCGATCATTCAATATGTTCTCCTTGATGAAATTTTGATCATCTATTTTTTCTATTGCTAGGAGTGTAGAGAGTTTTATTTTATCCTATTCTTGTCTATTGTCACATTCTTCAACTATCTTTTGTATCTTTCCTTACAATACCATAGAATCCTAGGAATTAATGACAAGATTGAGCTCCTCTCCTCCTTCATGTATTGGCTTGTTGATCCATTATTTTGTGTCATTAGATATGTTCATCATCTTATCCAAGGAAGGTGCCTCTTCTTGTATTGTTAGTATTGGAGATGTATAAAATCAATCTTCTTATCACAATGGTTTTACAAGTTTATGTTCTCCAAAAATTCTCCAATTTTCCTTTTTAGTTCTTGCTTCTTTTGTTTATCCTTTTGTATTTTAGTAGTTTCAACAGTAATCCTGGATTGCAGTTCAATATTTCTTATTCCCTAGTAGCATGCCCTAAATTGACCATGGATGCATGGTGATCTTCCAAGTCCATGTCTTCATGGTATTTATATGCCACAAGAGTAGTAATTTGAGTGATCCTAGATCAGGTTTCATCCCTTGTGATGGATGATATAGCCTTGGATTTCCTTTTGAGTTTTGGGGTGTCAATCTGGTCCAACATTGTTTTGAAATCCATAGGGACTACGCTCACTTGGGATTTATTTCTTTGCATCTTCACTTTTGGCCAAGTAGGTGCAGTTATCATTTTATATTATTCTCTTTTCCCTTCTTTCTTTGCCTCATATTGCCCAATTTCTGGTAGCTCTATTCTCATAGGAGTAGGTGATTTTTCTTGTTCTATGCCCCCGTTTTGGGCCATGGATTTGATTGCTACTTCTTAAGGAATTTCTTTTGTTATTTCTTGAATTACCTCTGGTTGAATTTGTTGTTGAGTAGAAGAATCATTTTCTTATTTTATTGACTTGAACATCTTCAAAATCCTCAATCTCTTTTGCTGCCACATTTATTTGAATCTCTTCAATCATAGGGCCACTTTTTTAATTTATTTCCTTGTAATGGATTGAGTTGATAAAAAGGGATTAGTTTCATTAGCTATCTATTCCATCATTTCCTAGAAAGAGATTTATTTTCATCTTCATCCTATTGAGGGGCTTTTGGGGCAATATCTTCATCTATATCAATAATATTTGCCTTGCTTGTTACTTCCCCTTAGGCCTCTTCTCTTTTTGTCCATTGTTGGGCTATCTTGATGGTGTTAGACAATGAAGGAGGAGATATAAATTGTGTATCCTTTATTGGAGAATGAACATTCTATTACTCTAGGTTGATCTTGCATTGGTGAAAGGGATGTCTCCTATGCTATTATTATTGGGATTTCTTTCATTGGAGGAGTCAAATATGATAGCATATTGATGATTGTCACTTTTAGAGTCTTAGGAATGTTGCTAGCCATTATTTCTTATGAAGTTCCTTTAGCTATGGAGACCATTTCTCCTATCCTCATTTTCTATATTGGTACATTCTCTTCTTCCTTATCCATTTTTCTCTTTTGGGGCACATATTTATTATATGTGAATGTTACCCCTTATGTTCTTAAAAATTTAACATATTGATCCAACCAGCGGCCATTATTATTCAAGATGCTCTTAGGGAGTCTAAATGTTTGATTCTTCTGGTTTAGCCCAATGTGGTTCCAAAATGGGTGCATCATGAATTCTTTGCATCTCATAGGTTTTATGTAGAATGAATTCATCATACTTGATGTGATCTAACACCCTATGTGTTTTGAATGCCTTCATTTGGGAGGTTGTTAATATGTAGTAACTTATTTTTCTTACTTCCTTTTTCATCATTGTAGTCTCTAATAGTCCTCCACATGAGGAATGCATTTCACATTGGTAAATACCCACTTTTCCATTATACCAAAGGGATCAAAAAATTTGAGATTCAAATAAACATAGATTGTATAGTAGTAATTTAATATCCAAATATTTAGCATAGGCCAAGGCTAGACATGCATAGTTTCCAAGGAAAATGGAGAATTGAACCCTAGTATTTTTCTTAGATTTGAAATGTTAGAATGGGTGTCAACTAGCTATTGTAAGGAGAGCTAGATGCAGAAACAACTCTCCTAACATCAAAACCTCAGGGAAGAACGCAAAGAAACTTTTAAATTTTACAATTACAGTCCAATTAAGATGCACTTGAAAGCAATAACAGAAACAAATTATTTGAAAAACACATATGAACACCAAATTTACATGGGAAAACCCTTACGGGAGAAAAACCCACCACAACAAGAGAAGTCACTTTGTATTACAGTAATAAAGATTACATATAGAGTACAAACTTATCTTTCTGATGTTAGCTTACAACAACATTCACTATGAACAACCTTGTTACAAAACATTCACGTTACAACCTTCACAGAATAGAATTCATCCACTGATCATACAACCACACACCAATCCGTTGAGCCGAACCAGACTTCATCTGCTATTCTAGACTATATTCATGTTGTTCCTATCTGTCACACTTCCTCATAGAAGTGCCACAACGAACTGTCTTCCAACAGTTCCCATTTGAATTCTCTGATTGGTCGACTACAAGCCACATAGGATAGTCTTCACTCGGTCAAAAAGCTTCAATCTATGTTGGCATGTTGGTGAGACACTAACCGTGTCTCCCCAATGCCACATAGCCAACATTCAATATCGCCATGAGTCATCGCTATTAGTGAGACGTCATACCGAAGCTCCATAAGTCACATAGACATGAGTGTTCACATCGGCTAGACAAATGTCTTTTGCCAAGACATCACACCGAGCTCTTTACAAGGTATTCCGAAATGATCAACAGTCGGCAATACTATCGTCCTTCGCTGAGAGATCATACCAAACATGTAAGACTCTCTCCGAAGGCTTCAAAAGAAACGTTGTCGATGAGACTTCATTCGTCGCTGAGACTTCACACCGAGATCCCTTTCATTATCCTGATGACTTCAATGCAAAACCGTTCAGCAGGACATCACACATTGGTAAGACTTCTTACTGAGCCACTGCATGTTACTCCGAGTGTATACTGTCGGTGAGACAAACCAACTATCGCCAGGAGTTCATAGCAAAAACTCCATGTTACCCCGAAGACACCAAGCGAATGCTATCGGCGAGACATTCCTATCGGTAAGACCACATACCGAAACATCGTAAGTTACTCTAATGACCACATTTGTAACACCCTGTCGGCAAGACTTTAGCTATCGCTGGGACTTCACACCGAAGTAATCCTTTTGGCCAAGGGTCTCCTCGATATACGATATGAATGGCCTGTCGGCTAGAGATCTCCACTCGGCATAGGGTTACAACGACTGTCACAAGTCACAGACATAAGCTCCTTCAACATGACTTAAACATTGTCTCGGTGACCTGTACAAACCACAAGATCCAAAGCTGCTAGTCGGCCAGACCCAAAGCATGTCACACCGACTTTCCTCTCTTAGAGGTTTCAACCTATGAGATTGAGGCATATATTTCCAACAACTATCTTGATACTTTGAGTAAGATGATCTTATCATTAGGATACCTGAGCAACTTATAGGAAGCACCAATGAATCCCTCAAGTTTGATGTAGGAGAACTTATAGAACTTGATGAATCATCTCCCATTCTTTTCAATTTCAAATTTGGCTACATGTAATATTTTTTTGGAAAGATGTCCTTCCAAAAACCTAACCAACCACATTGAGAATGCATCATTCACCCCTTTGTAGTGTACAATTGATTATTTGTACTCCAGTTTGGGATAGTGGTCATATATTAGGACTTACCCTAGCCTCATACCCATTACTCATTTTCTCTCCAAAGTTGGAAAGGTGAATTGTCTCACCGATGAGTATACTAGGTATGAAGTCATATTAAACGTCCTCTTGTTTCCAATACTAGTTAATTGGGAATGTAAATTATCACTTACAATATTTTCCCAATGCAGCATGATGTATCCACTTATAATCATGCTCATATACATGCACATCCATGCCTCAAATTCACTAAAGTTGGTAGTCCCATCACTCTTCTTAGCAATGTAATAATATCCCTAATTTTTGTTATAAATTTCTTTTATACAAGGTTTTGGGTGTTTTGGTAATGATTGGTTTAGGATGCTCCATCCATATAAAATTGGCATGTTTGTGACATGTCTCCATATCTTCTTTATATGTCTTTCTAGAATTTTCTATGTTAATCATTCCCACTTCTTTGTAAAAGGGGATGTTGAATGTATCTCATATAACATTGATAGTCAAGTCAACAAAAATATGTTTATCTTTGGCTACCATCCTTCTAGATGGATCGTAGTGTTGGGAATATTCCATTACTAACTCTAGAAACTATAGTGAGGTTGGAAAACCATCTACTTTATCTAGTCCATTATTTACTATTTTACGAGTCCTTCCATTCCCATTCACATTTAGTCATTCTTTGGTTGAAGCCTATTAAACTGACATGCCATAGATTTGTATTTATTATATTTCCCCATAGTGTGGTTATTTTAGATTTAGGTTGTGCTCCTTTGAATTCACACTTCATGGTTTTGGTTGGGGACATCATTAATGCCTACAATCATAGGTTGAGATTAAGCTAATTTCTAATTTGGAGGAAATTAGGGGTTTTAACATAAAATACCAGGTATTTTAAATCACGTGTTGAAAATATCATGGATGTATTGTGAGATTGTGTGGGGTATTGTATTTATGATTATGTTTTATATGATTTTTATCATCCTAGAGAATCCTTATATAATTTCATTTATCATATGGTTGAATCATGTGCTACCATTTTTGGTTGGGTTTTAGTCTTTCCTGATCATTATTTTCTTTATTTTCCTTTTTACAAAAAAGAGAAAATAAAACGATAGTGTTGAGGGTGCTTACTTGATGTTCAATATATTGATAATTATAATACTTATTTGGTGTTTTGATCATGATCTTCTTCTCTTAGGAAGTTACTAAAATGATTATGAGTTTCTCTTTTCTTTTGTATCTCACTTATGAATGCTAATATTGATTCTTGATTTTATGTAGCAATACATTTATGCTTACACTTATATAATGCATTTATTATCAAAGGTGGTAGATAAGTCATTAGTGCCTTCACAAGTGCAATCAGATGTGAAGATGAATAAATGGATAAAAGTTATTAAATAGAGGATAAATGTAAATGAAGAAAAAATTACCTTGCCTTTTACATTTTCACCTCATGGATTGAGCTGAAGTAGATGCACCCATGGCTACTTGATATTCTCCTTGATTATACAACTATGTGGTTGCTCTCCAATGCAACATAACCTGCATATGGAAGAGGATTTGATACTGATTTTAACAACATAAGTTTGGAAAATGTGTGATGATCAAATGGGATGGGAAGGCTCCAATTTATAGATTCTTGGAAGGATGAATGGCGGGTTGAGATTTTATAGTGAGATGAATGGTTGGGATTGAAGGATATAGTGATGAATTAGCATTGTGACAAGTGTCACAAGATGGAAGCATGTGAGTATGACATGTTGGCATGGGGAAGAAAGCAAGGTGAGCACACATTGGGAAGAACAAAAAAATGATAAGTGGAAACAATTGTGGCAAAGTGTAAGAGGTGTAGGCTTTGGAAGTGTGACAAGTAGGAAGAAATGGAAAGTGTAGGGTGGCTTCATG
The DNA here is from genome assembly GCA_007258455.2 of Sequoia sempervirens. NCBI lineage: Eukaryota > Viridiplantae > Streptophyta > Pinopsida > Cupressales > Cupressaceae > Sequoia > Sequoia sempervirens. The sequence continues at coordinate 209,601,239 of VDFB02086081.1, read as the reverse complement.
GGGAAGAGGATCTCACACATGTGTGAGAATCCAATAAAAGAGGAGATCAAAGGATGACTTGGAGATGGAAAGTGACATGTGCATGCAAGTCCGTAAGAGGGATTTTCAGACACATGTCACATGTCTACAAGTTTGGGGAAGTGGGAGGAATTAAAAATTGGAAGAAATGCCAATGAGGATTAAGATGTGAGTTAAGTTAATTCATCATAGATTTATTAACTTAAGATTGGATGACTTAGGGGAACAAAGGGCAAGGCTAAATTAAAAAAATGAATTATTTAATTAATCTTTAAAGAATAAAGCATTTAATTAAATGCATCAATGGAGGATAATTAATCAAATAAATAATTTGATTAATTACGAATAATAATAATAAATTATTATTTTTAACTTAATTAATTATTGATTAAGGAGAATTTATACAAGGAATGCAAATACTAACTAATTAAATTTACATTTAATTAATTATATAGTAAAAGGGTCAATTTAGGGTATCTACATATTGCCCCTCTTTGATGTGGTATTGCACCCGTAGGAAGTGATATCACATCAAAGATAGTGAAGATATGCCCCAACTAAGTAATAAGAAGAATATTGTATAACAATGCCCCCTTGAGAGGACATGTGGGTTAAAGAGAACATGATTGTCCTCTCAAAAAGGTGGTGACTAATAACAAGGTGGATAGATAGAGGATTATATGAGTGATTGTTCAACAATGTTGCCCTAGTTATGTGTAAAAGCCAATATGGATTGATGGAGTGTTGTTGTTGATGTGGGATCGATATTCCCTAAAACAACATAGATATTGGGAAGGATACATCCTAAGAATAAGGTGATTCAAGGATTCTCAGGAAGCAATTTGAGACAAGATTTTGATATTAAGGATTAATGGATGGGGTAGGATTCGGTGATGATTTTAGGATTAATGAAATAGGTGGAGGTGTAATGTAAATGACCTTGAATTTTTTTTTGGGTAATTTCTCAAAAAATTAGAAGAAAAATTAGTGGAGAAAGAGGAGAAGAAATGAAAATGAATAGCGAAGGAACGAAGTAAAAAGACTAAGAAATGATCAAAATGACATAGTGAAGAAGAAAATAAGTGGGGCCTCCAATATAGGAGGGTAAAGGTGGTGAGGTAAAAAGGGGCCTCTAAGTAGGCCCAAAGGGGGAAAGAGAGGTCATTTTCTGTCACCCCAAATTTTGGCTTGTAGTTACTTTTAAATTTTTACATTAAATATGTAAGTTTTAAATATACATGAATGGATGATTTTACTTTAGTTGATGTTTAGATTAAATTATAATGCAATATGAATGTTTCATTAAAGGATAAGAGAATTGTGCTAGTTATTGCTTTTGATTAATGATTATGATACCATGGCTATTAATAGACTAACCATTGTGATGGCTTTATAAGTTGAATGCATGAACAATTTTTCCCTCCCAGAAGGAGAGGGAGAGTATCATCAAAGAGAAGTGTATAAAAATGGTAAACAAATGGACAACTTCCATCTTGAGTAAAAAACACACTCACGTAGGTCTTGCATCAAAATCTAAGTAAGTTGTTAAGATCTTCCCTATGTTGTCAAAGACTTAATCTTGTGTGGTTTTATCGTAAGGTTATGTTGAATGCAAAATCGGTCTTTGGCCTAGTCTCAAGTATTGGTCAAGAGGCAATAATATTGTGTCATCATCATCTTTTGGTTTACCTATTATTTGTAAATGCTTATTTGTTAATATTTGTAAAGGTATTAATATAAAAATATATATATATATATATATAATATAAATATATCATTATTATTAATAAGGAATACATGGCTAATAAATGAAATTAGTTTACCTTAAATGCATGTTAGTGAAAATGAATAAAAGATAACATAATTAAACCTTAGGTGGAGGCTATGTGCCAAGGGAGTAGGCACCATTCTTGGCATGAAAATAGTTTAAACTTCCTTCCTTTATGGCATAGTGAGGGGAGAGAGAGTGGAGTCACATGATTAAAGAGGTAGTTTACTATTAGAAGAAGGGGATTGTTTAAGTAGGAGGTGTAAGCATTGGTGAGGGGGATGTTTTTGAGCCGTGATGAAAGGAAAGAAAGAGAGGAGTCAAGGGATGTGAGAAAGATGTAGGATTCTAGATATGGAAGATTTTATAACACTTACTGGTGCAATTGTAAACATGTTGCTTTAAATGCAATCCACATGTATGTAAAGTAAAAGAAAAGATCATTATAATTTTCTTATTGCAATGTTGTATTTCAAATTTAAATATACTTTGGAATGATTCTAGTTTCCATTTTAATATCGATCATGTAAAACAAATGAAATATTAAAGAGAAATCTTTTTACTTATGATGTGGTTATTTACTTTATTATTTCCAGTTATGATGGTTGAGTATGTTTCATATGGTATTAGAGCTATCGGGTTCAACACATGGACCTAGGAGCTCACTGTGAGAAATTATCTCAAAAAATTAACATATTAGCTAATGTTTGAAAGTGTTCTTGTGTCAGAATGGTTGGAAAAGGAACATGAAAAACTGCTTGGAAATCTACCTATGAAATTGCCTAGCTTAGTGGTCAAGAAAGAACCATCTTCAAAGGTGAAATTCCATGAGGATATCAGTTGCTCAGGAAGTGCATGTATTTTTTATTCTAAAACCCTTGTCAACGCTCTTAAGTGCATTCAATTGGTAAGGAAGCAATAAGTAAATAAGACAAAGAAGTCCATTGCCCCACTTCCTCCGATAAACCAAGTAAATTGTCTACCCATCATGATATGCCAGTCGGATGTGGTTGCAATGTACCTAGAGCAGGAAAAGAGGTGATGACAAAGTACCTGTGAGTACACCCACCCTCCAAATTTTTCCTGGTAGATCTGGCGAGGAAGAAGAACCTGAAGAAATATCTTTATTTGATAGTGACCTGTAGTTGCATAAAATCAAAGAAGTTTTGTTTTAAATAAGGATGTACTATTATCCACCGAATAAAATATAATAAAGTTTTTCTATTTTTGTTAAAATTGTGCATTGAGATAGATATTGTTATAAATGATGATTTTGGTTTAGTACAATGGTAAAATTTAGAAGATCTAATTAAACACTTAAAATGAACTCCAGGTGTGAGAAAATAATTCAACATGGTGCAAACTCGAGTAAACCTTGGAGGAAGTCATGAGATGTCAAACCTTCTAAAAATCTGATGGCCAAATTGGATCAAATACTAACCATGTTAAATGAAGCTAAGGAAAGGCTTAGTACCCTTGAATAGAAATTGATGGGCCAAAGTAAACTTGAAGGAGAGAATGCGACATCCCAAGAAAGGGGTGATGAAAATAGGCATAATCATAGCACACAAAGTGTGTGAGGGGAATATAATATTGAATCTAGAAATCATAATGAAAGGAAGAATCAACTTGCTCTTGAATTGTCAAGGGATATGAAGAAGCTAACACCACCCAAGTTCAATGGGATAGTAAGTGGTGATGTTGTAGAAGCTTGGCTAACAAAAATGGATAAGTAATTTGAGATCAAAAACTACTTTGAGGTAACTAAGGAAATATGGAGTGCCTATCTGTTGGTGGGTGAAGCATCCACATGGTGGATGAATTAGAAAATGGAATTGGGGCTAAGATGCTTAAGTTTAACATGGGACCATTTTTTGGTCATTTTTAGACAAATGTGGTTACCTCAACTCTTCTTTTACCAAAAACATAAAGAATTTCAAAATTTATGTCAAGGAGACATGTCTATGATAGAATAATAGAAGTTTACCCATATTTTGAAGTACGTACCCTAGTACTAGAAATATAAAAGGTTCAAAATTAGGAAATTCATCATGGGATTGAATGACCAAATAGGCAGAGAAGTTGATGTGCATGGCCCAACCACTATGGATCAAGTGTTCAAGAAGACTATAAAGCAAAGTAGAAACCAAATTCAAATTCTGCTTATCCTAAAAAGAATAAAAAAAAGTATAATTGGTCACAAAATTCTCCATCATTTAAGAAAATAAATGACAAGAAGGAAGAGAGAAGGAAAAAATGATAAAGGATTCAAAAACAATTGGAATGAGTCCAAGAATGAAAAGAAAAATAAAAAATAATTTCAAGAGAAATGGAGATAATTCTAGTAAACCTTTTGAAAAGTGAGGACCTCATGGAGGATGTTTCTCTCTTGGAGGTGATCACTATGAAAACCAGTCCCCAAAAAAAGAATCAAGGATTTCAACAATGAGGTAATCTATTACCAACCCAACAAGAAGCCTTCCAACAAAGGATTCATGCAGCCTTGGACAACTATCAAGTGAAGTACCATATTACTCCCATAGAGATGAAAAGTACTTTATTTGGAGTTCCCATTTCTACTATAATTGATACTAGCGTTTTTTTATTACACCAAGGATATTAAGTAAATTTTCTAGAAGAGCTAGATTTATGGCTAAACCTTGGTCATTTGAATATGCTAACTAGACAAAAGCTTAGGTAGAGCAATGCCTGTTTCAAGCTAGAGTTGATCTCCCAAGTTACTCAACCAAAGTGAACCTATATGTAGCACCTTTAGGTTCCTATGATGTTGTCCTAGGGAGAAATTGGTTATGGAAGCATAGGGCCAAGGTGGTCTATTTTGTTGGAACACAACAATCTATTGAGAGGGGGGTGAATCAGTAGATCTTGAAATTTAGTCCTTAAATTTTTTGTGTAGATTAAAACATAATAAGCTATGAAAAACACATGCACATGATATATCAACACATAACACAAGATGTACGTGGAAAACACAAGATGAGAAAAACCACGGTGAGAAATGCTGCTAGGAGCTATTGTCCTAACCCAACCTCACAAAGAAATTTTCTATTACAACTTTTAAGGGCACCAACCCTAAGGAGACACCAATCACCTAATTTGAGCACCAACTCAATTATCTGATGACACAAACCAATTAGATTTACAACATAAAGGATTATAGTTTGATTACAATTCAAAGTTACAACTTACTTGCAACTGCATAAATATATGTTGCTCACTCTGTAACACTCTTCACTTTGCTCTTCTGCTCACTTTTCACACTAATAGTCACTTACACATTTGACACACTCTCATCATCACTTTTTAGAGCTTGATTTTCTGTGTTATATCATATTCATTGACCTATGGAGGTTACCTTGAGATTCTCACATGTATCCATCTAGAACATTCTGTTAGGGTTTTTTATCTTTATTCTTTGTTGAAAATGAAGGTGAAATTGTAACTTAAAACTTGTAAACTTATGAGACTATAGATTTAATTAAGTGTTCTTTGTCACAATTCTTTGTGTATGATTACTTGTTTAGATCAATTTTACCAATTGTAGAAAGATACAAAAGATTGTAGAAGAATGAGATAAGAAGATAGAAGTGACACAACATATATGTGGAGAAACCCTTTCAAGAAAAAACTCCACCATAATCAATAGTGCTTGTATTATTTAACCTTAGAACAAGATTACAATAATATTGTATTAATCCTTGATTGATATGCTTCCTTGCCTTCAACAATCCTTCTTCACAACCTGCAATAAACTCTCATACACTTTTTGCAGCACAATCTATCCTATGGTATTCCATGTGAGAAAGCATGATCCACACATCCCATGCCATGCTTCAAACCCTCACACATGCACAAGCTATACTTGCTAACCTGCAATAAACTCTAATGTAATTGTTGCAATAAATAGACAATTAATGAGAATGTAAACTCATAAGAGTTATCAAATACAAGAGCATAAAGCTCCTCTCAAAAATCTACACCTAGATTATGCAAGTAGAGTTCCACACTGTAACATGAAGTTAAAACCAAGGTCTCCTCAATTTAGGCACCCCAAACTAAACATTTAACTCTATCATTTGTCAAGAAAATATCTTGCAAGCATCACCTCAGAGTTGGCACTCCAAGAATGGGCCCAAGCACTGGAGTTTGTAAATAACTTCATGCAAAGGTGTTAACTTAAAGATACCAACTTACTTCAAGGTGGGTCCAAGTCAACGAAGTTAACTCTAAACATATCTCCACCACACCATGCAAACATTATGCATGATTGATCATCCCCACTTAACTGAATAAAATACTTTGTTATCTATCATGCACCAAGTCATTATTCATAACCTAATTCAACTAAAGTCAACTAACATGCAACTCAAACTAGCTACATGCAAATCAAGATAACTAAACTGAATCGAATCAACTGAATCGAATCGAATCGAATCAATTGTATTGAATTAAATTGAACTGAATTGAATTGAATTGAATTGAATTGAATTGAATTGAATTGAACTAAACTAAACTCCACTCATGTAAATATCAACTCTAACTTGTGTGGATCTTTACATGCATTACTAAAGTGTTATCAATCCTCCAAACGCTTAACTTAAGCAAGGTGAGTTCCATCAGTCTATGTATTTCCATGTGCTCCTATTTTGTGGAGCTCTTTCTTGGGCATCCCCACATGTTCCTATCATTTAGGAATAATTAGAAATGTCAATTTACATGTTCATTTCATTCGAATTTAATCTCTTTCTAATCCTAGTGTTTGGGAACACTTTCCAAGGACTTAGGAAATACATGAAATATGTTTAGGATTGCAATTAAATGACATCCTATTCCCAACATTCTCCCACTTGGCATTATACATTGTAGTTATTCTAAATAGGGAATCATTATTATAAAACAAGTACAAGACTCATGGCCAATGGCCTTCCTGCAACAAGAGAACTTATTCAAGTAACATTGGATCAAAGTGTCAACTTAAATCAATACCCTACCCAAGTCTCTATAACCAAACTATCATAGGTAGAACTTCATGTTATCAATATAACAACCCAAATCTGCAAACAAGTCCTTGTATATCCACCATCCTACAAAATAAGACTCCAAGGTAATAACACACATAGACATGCGATAAAAAACCTCTGAAGTAACTCACTGTAGTAAAGTGTAACTAGTCCAAGAGAGGTGCCCCTCTCATACAAAACACATATACCTTCTGTAACTCCCACTACACAGGTAATGTCAAATTTGAAAACAAGATCACAACATTAACAAGTCCTCCTATAACACTTCACATAGAGGATGTGGCTAACTCCTCTATCATAGTGTCAAAGAAGCATACAATGATATGCAAAATTCATCTCTCATAACATAAGAACCTTCAAGAAGAAACAATATTCCCACAAAGAGAGAACCTACAAATCAAACCATGTTCTTATACCACACTAACATGTGCCGAACTGTGTAAAGTAAGATCTCCTTCAACACTCCCAAACTGAAAGGATATCAACATCTAACCATTCAACTTATAATGAAACATGGCAAAACTTAGATGTAAACCTCTCACAGAAAGTAGATCAAACTTAGCCAAATATTCCCACAACAAAAGGGATTATGCCCAAAGCCACTAACTATCTCCCGTAACTCTCCTACCCAAACTCTAACTAACTCAAGTTCAAGATTGCAAGGAGAACCATGGAAATACATAAAATCATGCATCTACTTCTCAACAATCCCTCAGAACTCAACTTTCAAGATTAATGCATAAGAGAAGACAAGATACATATAAATAATGCATCTAATAATCAGGTGGGCAACACCTCTTAGATCATTTACTTGCCGAGTAGACCAAAAGTGGGATACAAGATTGTCCTGTGCATACAACACCAAGCAATATAGGCTTTCAATAAAGACAACCTTCTCATTAGGTCTATGATGGACTCACATCCATTTCTAGGTGTAGGCTCCTCGGTCTTGACTATTGAAAAACTTTTATAACAAGTAACCATTTCAACACATATCTCTTAACATAAGAAATATTTGGCCTAACCCAAGTCTCTCTAGTATGCATGGGCACCCACCAATCAATCCATGCCAACTTCAAATGCAACCTGCATAATCATGAAGCTCCAAGCAAATGATTAATACTCAAAAAAAAAAAAACTACATCCTCTCCAAAGGAAGAAAAATAACACCTTTACCAAAGAATCTAATGGTCCTCCATGAAACAAGATGTTAAAACCTCTTCAAATTACAAGAAGATAACCATATCCTACCAAAACTCCCATTGAACTGTGATACCAAGCTATACATGGCAACAAGATAAACATCAAACCATCACTATCAAAAGCTCCCACTTAAACATGTAACCAAGCTATCCATGATATCGTGATAACCATCTCCTAACTAGATCCATTGAATCTTTCAATATATAGACAAGAAGTAGAACTCATTATAACATACTTCTTTACAAATCTGCAATAACACAATAGTAAAGCTCCCACTTACAACCAAAACCTTCAAACTTTTAAGAGAAAGATGTCCTAAACTCTACCCAACTGTTAGCTTTGATACCAAATGGTGGAAATTGAAGGTAATATTGTAGCTTAAAAATTGTAAACCTATAAGAATATAGATTTAATTAAGTTTTCTTTGTCAAATATTTGTGTATGATTAACTGCTTAGACTAATTTACTTAATTGTAGAAAGAGACAAAATATTGTAGAAGAATGAGAAAAGAAGATAGAAGTGACACAACATATATGTGGAGAAACCCTTTTAGGAAAAAACTACACTAGAATCAATAGTGCTTGTATTATTTAAGCTTAGAATAAGATTACAATAATAATCAGATCAATCCTTGATTGATATGTTTCCTTGCCTTCAACAATCCTTCTTCACAACCTACACAAAAATCTCATACACTTTCTGCAACACAAGCTATCCATGCATTCCATGTGACCAAGCATGAATCCATACATCCCATGCCATGCTTCAAACCCTCACACATGCACAAGCTTAACCTACTAACCTACAATAAACTATGATGCAATTGCTGCAATAAATAGACAATTAATGAGTATGTAAACTCATAAGAGTTATCAAATTAAAGAGAATAAATCTCCTCTCAAAAATCTATGCCTAGATTG
>VDFB02086081.1:209395060-209592187 GCA_007258455.2 Sequoia sempervirens | reverse complement strand
AAGGTGTTAAGACACTGCAAAGTATTATTAACATTATTTGTTTCCTCAAAGAGAGTGAAGAATAAATCATTTGTAAAATGGCCATTAACAAGTTGGGAGGAAGAGTTAGGAAGATAAATACCCTTGAATCTTCATTGAGATATAATATTGGCTAATAGGTAGCTGAAACCTTATACAACTAAAATATTGTGTACTAGTGCGAGGAAACCTTGTGATGGAGTAAAACATGCCAAATGACCCTGGGATTAGTTATCATTGATAGTGAGACTGAAGTAGAGACATGTAAATGAATTTGAATCAACTAGATAAGAGTGGGACCAAAAAAGTGTGTGGTGTATGGTAGTAATGAAAGGTTATTCAACACATGATCATAAGATTTTCAAAATTTAAGATTTTTAAAGAAAGCCTACTACAAAGAGTGTGAAGCACATTCTAAAGCTTCCCAAACAACAATGATATTATAATGAATGCCAAAATATTTGATAAAGCATGTTTACTTTGGATATTTATGAGAAAAGATTAGATGATGATGAATGGAGACATGTTATGATATTGTATGAAGTTGAAGATGAATAAAAAGGTTGAAGGACATAAAACATAAGGTAGGTACAAATGAAGAAAAAATTACCTTGTCTTTTACATTTTCACCTCGTGGATTGAGCTAAAGTAGATGCACCCATGGCTACTTGATATTCTCCTTGATTATACAACTACGCGGTTACTCTACAATGCAACATAACCTGCATATGGAAGAGGATTTGATACTAATTTTAACAACATAAGTTTGGAAAATGTGTGATGATCAAATGGGATGGGAAGGCTCCAATTTATAGATTCTTGGAAGGATGAATGGAGGGTTGAGATTTAATAGTGAGATGAATGGTTGGGATTGAATGATATGGTGATGACTTAGCCTTGTGACAAGTGTCACAAGATGGAAGCATGTGAGTATGACATGTTGGCATGGGGAAAGAAAGCAAGGTGAGCACACATTGGGAAGGAACAAAAAATGACCAGTGGAAATAATTCTTCTTAAAAGTGTAAGAGGTGGAAACTTTGGAATGACAAGTAGGAAGAAATGGAAGTGTAGGGTGGCTTCTGGGAAGGGATCTCACACATGTGTGAGAATCAATAAAAGAGGAGATCAAAGGATGACTTGGAGATGGAAAGTGACATGTGCATGCAAGTCCGTAAGAGGGATTTTCAGACACATGTCACATGTCTACAAGTTTGGGGAAGTGGGATGAATTAAAAATTGGAAGAAATGCCAATGAGGATTAAGATGTGAGTTAAGTTAATTCATCATAGATTTATTAACTTAAGATTGGATGACTTAGGGGAACAAAGGGCAAGGCTAAATTAAAAAAATGAATTATTTAATTAATCTTTAAAGAATAAAGCATTTAATTAAATGCATCAATGGAGGATAATTAATCAAATAAATAATTTGATTAATTACGAATAATAATAAAAAATTATTATTTTTAACTTAATTAATTATTGATTAAGGAGAATTTATACAAGGAATGCAAATACTAACTAATTAAATTTACATTTAATTAATTATATATTAAAAGGGTCAATTTAGGGTATCTACATATTGCCCCTCTTTGATGTGGTATTTTACCCATAGGAAGTGATATCACATCAAAGATAGTGAAGATATGCCCCAACTAAGTAATAAGAAGAATATTGTATAACAATGCCCCCTTGAGAGGACATGTGGGTTAAAGAGAACATGATTGTCCTCTCAAAAAGGTGGTGACTAATAACAAGGTGGATAGATAGAGGATTATATGAGTGATTGTTCAACAATGTTGCCCTAGTTATGTGTAAAAGCCAATATGGATTGATGGAGTGTTGTTGATGTGGGATTGATATTTCCCTAAACAACATAGATATTGGGAAGGATACATCCTAAGAATAAGGTGATTCAAGGATTCTGTAGCAATTTTGAGACAAGATTTTGATATTATGATTAATGGATGGGGTAGGATTCGTGATGATTTTAGGATTAATGAAATAGGTGGAGGTGTAATGTGTAAATGACCTTGAATTTTTTTTTTTTGGGTAATTTCTCAAAAAATTAGAAGAAAATTAGTGGAGAAAGAGGAGAAGAAATGAAAATGAATAGCGAAGGAATACAGTAAAAAGACTAAGAAATGATCAAAATGACAAAGTGAAGAAGAAAATAAGTGGGGCCTCCAATATAGGAGGGTAAAGGTGGTGAGGTAAAAAGGGGCCTCTAAGTAGGCCCAAAGGGGGAAAGAGAGGTCATTTTTTGTCACACCCCAAATTTTGGCTTGTAGTTACTTTTAAATTTTACATTAAATATGTGTTTAAATATACATGAATGGATGATTTTACTTTAGTTGATGTTTAGATAAAATTATAATGCAATATGAATGTTTCATTAAAGGATCATAGAATTGTGTTGGTTATTGCTTTTGATTAATGATTATGATACCATGGCTATTAATGGACTAACCATTGTGATGGCTTTCTAAGTTGAATGCACGAACAATTTTTCCCTCCCAGATGGAGAGGAAGAGTATCATCAAAGAGAAGTGTATAAACATGGTAAACAAATGGAGAACTTCCATCTTGAGTAAAAAACACACTCACGTAGGTCTTGCATCAAAATCTAAGTAAGTTGTTAAGCTCTTCCCTATGTTGTCAAAGAGTTAATATTGTACGGTTTTATTGTAAGGTTATGTTGAATGCAAACTCGGTCTTTGGCCTAGTATCAAGTATTGGTCGAGGGGCAATAATATTGTGTCATCATCATCTTTTTGGTTTACCTATTATTTGTAAATGTTTATTTGTTAATATTTAAAGGTATTAATATAAATATATAAATAAATAAATAAATAAATAAAATATATCATTATTATTAATAAGGAATATGTGGCTAATAAAGGCAATTAGTTTAGCTTAAATGCATGTTAGTGAAAATGAATAAAAGATAACATAATTAAACCTTAGGTGGAGGCTATGTGCCAAGGGAGTAGGCACCATTCTTGGCATGAAAAGAGTTTAAACTTCCTTCCTTTATGGCATAGTGAGGGGAGAGAGAGTGGAGTCACATGATTAAAGAGGTAGTTTACTGTTAGAGGAAGGGGATTGTTTAAGTAGGAGGTGTAAGCATTGGTGAGGGGGATGTTTTTGAGCCGTGATGAAAGGAAAGAAAGAGAGGCGTCAAGGGATGTGAGAAAGATGTAGGATTCTAGATATGAAAGATTTTATAACACTTATTGGTGTAATTGTAAACATGTTGCTTTAAATGCAATCCACATGTATGTAATGTGAAATAAAAGATTATTATAATTTTCTTATTGTAATGTTGTATTTAAAATTTAAATATACTTTGAAATGATTGTAGTTTCCATTTTAATATCAATCATGTAAAACAAATGAAATATGAAAGACAAATCTTTTTACTTATGATGTGGTTATTTACTTTCTTATTTCCAGTTATGATGGTTGAGTATATTTCATATGGTATTAGAGATACCGGGTTCAACACATGGACCTAGGAGCTCATTGTGAGAATTTTTCTCAAAAAATTAACATATTAGCTAATGTTTGAAAGTGTTCTTGTGTCAAAATGGTGGGAAAAGGAACACAAAAAACTGCTTGGAAATATACCTATGAAATTACATAGCTTAGTGGTCAAGAAAGAACCATCTTCGAAGGTAAAACTCCATGAGGATATTAGTTGCTCAGGAAGTGCATGCATTTTTTATTCTAAAGCCCTTGTCAATGCTCTTAAGCGTATTCAATTGGTAAGGAAGAAACAAGTAAATAAGACAAATAATTCCATAACCCCACTTCCTTTGATAAACCAAGTAAATTGTCTACTCATCATGTTATGCTAGTCGGATGTGGTCGCAATGCACCTAGAGTAGGAAAGGAGGTGATGGAAAAGTACCTGCGAGTACACCCACCCTCCAAATTTTTCTTGGTAGATCTGATATGGAAGAAGAACCTGAAGAAATAACTTTGTTTCATAGTGACCTGTAGTCACATAAAATCAAAGAAATTTTTTATTAAATAAGGATGTACTATTATCCACCAAATAAAATATAATAAAGTTTTTCTATTTTCGTTAAAATTGTGTATTGAGATAGATATTGTTATAATTGATGATTTTGGTTTAGTGCAATGTTAAAATTTAGAAGATCTAAATAAACACTTAAGATGAACTCTAGGTGTGAGAAAGTAATTCACCATGGCACAAACTTGAGTAAACCTTGGAGGAAGTCATGAGATGTCAAATCCTTCTAAAAATATGATGGCTAAATTGGATCAAATACTAACCAGGTTAAATGAAGCTAAGGAAAGGATTAGTATCCTAGAACAAGAAGTGAGGGGCCAAAGTAAACTTGAAGGAGAGAATGAGATATCCCAAGAAAAAGATGATGAAAATATGCATGATTGTAGCACACAAAGTGAGTGAGGGGAATATAATATTGAATATAGAACTCATAATGAAACGATGAATAAACTTGCTCTTGAAATTTCAAGGGATATGAAGGTAACACCACCAAAGTTCAATGGGATAGTAAGTGGTGATGTTGCAGAAGCTTGGATAACAAAAATGGAGAAGTAATTTGAGATCAAAAACTACTTTGAGGTAACTAAGGCGATATGAGGTGTCTATTTGTTGGTGGGTGAAGCATCCACATGGTGGATGAATAAGAAAATGGAACTGGGATTAAGATCCTTAAGTTTAATATGGGACCATTTTTTGGTCATTTTTAGACAAATGTGGTTACCTCAACTCTTCTTTGACCAAAAGCTTAAAGAATTTCAAAATTTTCATCAAGGAGACATGTCTATGATAGAGTAATAGAAGTTTACCCATATTTTGAAGTACATACCCTAGTACTAGAAATATGAAAGGTTCAAAATTAGGAAATTCATCATGGGATTGAATGCCCAGATAGGTGGAGAAGTTGATGTGCATGGTCCAACCACTATGGATCAAGTGTTCAAGAAGGCTATAAAAAAAAGTAGAAACTGAATTCAAATTCTGCTTATCACAAAAATAATCACAAAAAGTATAATTGGTCACAAACTTCTCCATCATTTAAGAAAAGAAATGACAAGAAGGAAGTGAGAAGGAAAAATGATAAAGGATTTGTAAAAAATTGGAATGAGTCCAAGAATGAAAAGAAAAAAAATTAATTTCAAGAGAAATGGAGATAATTTTGGTAAAACTTTTGAAAAGTGAGGACCTCTTAGAGGATGTTTCTCTTGTGGAGGTGATCACTATGAAAACCAGACCCCAAAACAAGAATCAAGGATTTCAACAATGAGGTAATATATTACCAACCCAACAAGAAGCCTTCCAACAAAGGATTCATACAGCCATGGACAACTGTCAAGTGGAGTACCATATTACTCCCATAGAGATGAAAGGTACTTTATTTGGATTTCCCATTTCTACTATAATTGATACCGGTGATTTTTTTTATTACACCAAGGGTATTAAGTAAATTTCCTAGAAGAGCTAGAATATTGGCTAAACCATGGTCATTTGAATATGCTACCCAGACAAAAGCTCAAGTAAAGTGCAATGCCTATTTGAAGCTAGAGTTGATCTCCCAAGTTACTCAACTGAAGTGAACCTATATGTAGCACCTTTAGGTTCCTATGATTTTTCCCTAGGGAGAAATTGGTTATGGAAGCATAGGGCCAAAGTGGTCTATTTTTTTAGAACACAACAATCTATTGAGAAGGGGGGGTGAATCAGTAGATCTTGAAATTTAGTCCTTAAAATTTTTGTGTAGATTAAAACTTAATAAGCTATGACAAACACATGCACATGAGAGATCAACACATAACAAAAGATGTACTTGGAAAACCCAAGATGGGAAAAATCACCGTGAGAAATGTTGCTAGGAGCTACTATCCTAATCCAACCTCACAAATAAATTTTATGTTACAAATTTTAAGGGAACCAACCTTGAGGAGACACCAATCCCCTACTCTGAGCACCAAATCAATTATCTAATGACACCAACCAATTATATTTACAACATAAACGATTACAATTTGATTACAATTCAATGTTACAACTTACTTGCAACTGCATAAATATATGTTGCTCACTCTATAACACTCTTCACTTTGCTCTTCTGCTCACTTTTCACACTAACAGTCACTTACACATTTGACATACTCTCAACATCACTTTTCAGAGTTTGATTTTTCATGTTATATCATCTTCACCGACCTGTGGAGGTTACCTCGATATTCTCACATGTATCTAGATCGTACAAAACATTATGTTAGGGTTTTTCATCTTTCTTCTTTGTTGAAAATGAAGGTGAAATTGTAACTTAAAACTTGTAAACCTATGTGAACGTAGATTTAAATAAGTGTTCTTTGTCACAAATATTTGTGTATGATTAACTATTTAGATCAATTTTACCAATTGTAGAAAGATACAAAAGATTGTAGAAGAATGAGAAAATAAGATAGAAGTGACACAACATATACGTGGAGAAACCCTTTCAGGAAAAAACTCCACCAGAATCAATAGTGCTTGTATTATTTAACTTTAGAACAAGATTACAATAATACTGTATCAATCCTTGATTGATATGCTTCCTTGTCTTCAACACTCCTTCACAACCTGTAGAAAACTTTCATACACTTTTTGCATCACAAGCTATCCGTGCATTCCATGTGAGAAAGCATGAATCCACACATCCCATGCCATGCTTCAAACCCTCACACATGTACAAGCTCAACCTGCTAACCTGCAATAAAATCTGATGTAATTGCTACAATAAATAGACAATTAATGAGAATGTAAACTCATAAGAGTTATCTAATACAAGAGTATAAATATCCTCTTAAAAATATACACCTAGATTGTGCAAGTAGAGTTCCACACTGTAACATGAAGTTAAAACAAAATTATCCTCAATTTAGGCCCCCCAAACTGAACATTTAACTGATCATTTGTCAAGAAAATATCTTGCAAGCATCACCTCAGAGTTGGCACCCAAGAATGGGCCCAGTTAATTGAGCCTTGTAAATAACTTCTCATGCAAAAGGTGTTAACTTAAAGATACCAACTTGGGCGCCCAAGGTGGGTCCAAGTCAATCTTAGTTAACTGAAACATATCTCTCCACCAATTCATGCAAACATTATGCATGATTGATCATCCCCACTTAACTGAATGTATCACTTGTTATCTATCATGCAACTAAGTCATTATTCATGCAACTGAATTCAACTAAAGTCAACTAACATGCAACTCAAACTAGCTACATGCAACTGAAGATAACTAAACTGAACTGAACTGAACTGAACTGAACTGAACTGAACTGAATTGTATTGAATTAAATTGAACTGAATTGAATTGAATTGAATTGAATTGAATTGAATTGAATTGAACTAAACTAAACTCCACTCATGTAAATATCAATCCCTAACTTGTAGGATCTTTACATGCATTACTAAAGTGTTATCAATCCTCCAAACAGTTAACTTAAGCAAGGTGAGTTCCACCGTCCATGTGGGCGCCCCATGTGCTCCTATTTTGTAGGAGCTCTTCTTGGGCATCCCCACATGTTCCTATCATTTAGGAATAATTACAAATGTTAATTTACATGTTCATTTCATTCGAATTTAATCTCTTTCTAATCCTAGTGTTGGGGAACACTTTCCAAGGACTTAGGAAATACATGAAATATGTTTAGGATTGCAATTAAATGACATCCTATTCCCAACATTCTCCCACTTGGCATTATACATTGCAGTTATTCTAAATAGGGAATCATTATTATAAAACAAGTACAAGACTCATGGCCAATGGCCTTCCTGCAACAAGAGAACTTATCTGCAACATTGATCAAAGTGTCAACTTTCTAAATCAATACCTTACCCAAGTCTCTATAACCAAACTATCATAGGTAGAACTTCATGTTATCAATATAACAACCCAAATCTGCAAACAAGTCCTTGTATATCCATCATCCTACAAAATAATACTTCAAGGTAATAAAACACATAAACATGTGATAAAAAACTTATGAAGTAACTCATTGTAGGAAAGTGTAACTAGTCCAAGAGAGGTTACCCTCTCATACAAAACACATATACCTTCTAGAACTCCCACTGCATAGGTAATGTTAAATCTGAAAACAAGATCACAACATTAACAAGTCCTCCTATAACACTTCACATAGAGGATGTGGCTAACTCCTCTATCATAGTGTCAAAGCATCATATGATGATATGCAAAATACATCTCTAATAACACAAGAACCTTCAAGAAGAAGACAATTTCCCACAAAGAGAGAACCTACAAATCAAACCATGTTCTTATACCACACTAACATGTGCCAAACTGTGTAAAGGAAGATCTCCTTCAACACTCCTAAACTGAAAGGATATCAACATCTAACCATTCAACTTATAATGAAACATGGCATAAATTAGATGTAACCCTCTCATAGAAAGTAGATCAAACTTACCCAAACATTCCCACAACAAAAGGGAATATGCCCAAAGCCACTAACTATCTCCCATACCTCTCCTACCCAAATCCTCAGAACTAACTCAAGTTGAAGATTGCAAGGAGAACAATGGAAATACATAAAATCATGCATCTGCTTCTCAATAATCCCCCAGAACTCAATTTTCAAGATTAATGCATAAGAGAAGACAAGATACATATAAATAATGTATCTAATAATCAGGCGGGCAACACCTCTTAGATCATTTACTTGCCGAGTAGACCAAAAGTGGGATACACAATTGCCTTGTGCATACAACACCAAGCAATATAGGCTTTCAATAAAGACAACCTTCTCATCAGGTCTATGATGGACTCACATCCATTTCTAGGTGTAGGCTCCTCAGTCTTTACTGTTGATTTTTTTTTATAAAAAGTAACCATTCCAACACATATCTCTTAACATAAGAAATATTTGGCCTAACCCAAGTCTCTCTAGTATCCATGAGCACCCACCAATCAATCCATTCCAAATTCAAATGCAACTTGCATAAACATGAAGCTCCAAGCAAATAATTAATACTCAAAACCAAAGATAACTACATCCTCTCCAAAGGAAGAAAAATAACACCTTTACCAAAGAATCTAAGAGTCCTCCATGAAACAAGATGTTAAAACCTCTTCAAATCACATGAAAATAACCATATCCTACCAAAGATCCCATTGAACTATGATACCAAACTATACATGGCAACAAGATAAACATCAAACCATCACTGTCAAAAGATCCCGCTAAAACATGTAACCAAGCTATCCATGACATCGTGATAACCATCTCCTAACTATATCCATTGAATCTTTCAATATCTAGACAAGAAGTAGAACTCATTGTAACATACTTCTTTTACAAATCTGCAATAACACAATAGTAAAAGCTCCCACTACAACCAAAAAACCTTCAAACTTTTAAGAGAGAGGTGTCCCAAACTCTACCCAACCATTACTCTGATACCAAATGTTGAAAATGAAGGTGAAATTGTACCTTAAAACTTGTAAACCTATGTGACTGTAGATTTAATTAAGTTTTCTTTGTCACAAATATTTGTGTATGATTAACTGTTTAGATCAATTTTACGAATTGTAGAAAGAGACAAAATATTGTAGAAGAATGAGAAAAGAAGATAGAAGTGACACAACATATATGTGGAGAAACCCTTTTAGGAAAAAACTCCACTAGAATCAATAGTGCTGGTATTATTTAAGCTTAGAATAAGATTACAATAATACTGTATCAATCCTTGATTGATATGTTTCCTTGCCTTCAACAATCCTTCTTCACAACCTACACAAAACTCTCATACACTTTCTGCAACACAAGCTATCCATGCATTCCATGTGACCAAGCATGAATCCATACATCCCATGCCATGCTTCAAACCCTCACACATGCACAAGCTTAACCTACTAACCTACAATAAACTATGATGCAATTGCTGCAATAAATAGATAATAAATGAGTATGTAAACTCATAAGAGTTATCAAATTAAAGAGAATAAATCTCCTCTCAAAAATCTATGCCTAGATTGTGCAAGTAGAGTTCCACATTGTAACATGAAGTCAAAACCAAAGTCTCCTCAATTTAGGTGCCCCAAACTGAACAATTAACTGATCGTTGGTCAAGAAAATGTCTTGCAAGCATCACCTCAAAGTTGGCGCCTAAGAACGGGACCACTTAACTAATCCTTGTAAATATATTCTCATGTAAAAGGTGTTAACTTAAAGATGCCAACTTGGGCACTCAAGGTGGGTCCAAGTTAATCTTAGTTAATTGAAACATGTCTCTCCACCAATTCATGCAAACATTATGCATGATTGATCATCCCCACTTAACTGAATGTATCACCTGTTATCTGTCACACAACTGAAGTCATTAGTCATGCAACTAAAGTAAATTGAAGTCAACTAGCATGCAACTCAAACTAACTACATGCAGTTCTAAAGATAACTGAACTGAATTGAACTGAACTTAATTGAACTGAACTGAATTGAACTGAACTGAACTAAACTAAACTAAACTGAACTGATACTGAACTGAACTGAACTAATACTGAACTGAACTAAACTAAACTAAACTGAACTGAACTGATACTGAACTGAACTGAACTGATACTGAACTAAACTAAACTAAACTAAACTAAACTAAACTGAACTGAACTGAACTGAACTAAACTGAACTGAACTGAACTGAATTGAACTAAATTGAATTGAATTGAATTGAAATCCACTCATGTAAATATCAATCCTTATCTTGTAGGATCTTTACATGCATTAATGAAGTGCTATCAATCCTCCAAATAGTTAACTTAAGCAAGGTGGGGTCCACCTTCCATGTCGACGCCCCATGTGCTCCTATTTTGTAGGATCTCTTCTTGGGCGTCCCCACATGTTCCTATCATTTAGGAATAATTACAAATGTCAATTTACATGTTCATTTCATTCAAATTTAATCTCTTTCTAATCCTAGTGTTGGGGAACACTTTTCAAGGACTTAGGAGATACATGAAATATGTTAAGGATTGTAATTAAATGACATCCTATTCCCAAAATTCTTCAGGAAAGAAAACATTCTCTACATTGAGCCTCCCACATTCAATTTTGTTACAAAGAATTTTATAAGAATACCAACCCTAGAATCAGATATGTGATACATTTCTTGATTATTTGCTCTAATTTTGAACTCCCTTGACATGTAAATCTATGCCACCATCCTACAAATCAAAATTTCATTCACAATTTTAACAATCAGGTGAAACCATTTTACACAAACTTAGCCATTTGAGCTCTTCATATTTGGAATTTGGCCATCGATCTTCTCTTTTTGGGCCAAGATCTAACGATCTCTGTTCATTGTTTAAATTAAAAAAATCATTGTTAGATGTACCCTTCTTTCAATCTCTATCATCAATTTTTTCCATGGCATATCACTCCAACTCTTGAGTCATCACCATTCAATCACATGATGTGAATAACCTTGGCGATTACTGTTAGATCATTCACCCTTCAAATTTGCATTGCTGATCTTCATTCATCATGTATCACTGCAAGACATATGCCTTTATTTCTTCTTCAATGATGTGAGTGGGAATAACGATCATCGTCTGATCAATGTCATTCAATCTCCACCCTTCATCGCTCGTCGCAGATGCTTCTTAACACTTTGCTTCACAAAAATGATGTGAAGCAACTGGGTGATATGCTGCCACGTGTTCACTTGGATTCTAGTCCCACTAGGTACATTGTCCTCTATTCGATCAAAACTTAGTTTGATCTCCATCGTTCCCGCTCCCCTGCGAGGCATAGAGGGGCTCACACCACAAGTGCCACAACCTAGTGGGAACCTTCAAATCATCAACCTTTGATCACAACCGATGAACAAGTTCCATCGCACATCGATAAACCATAAGCACACTTAAAAAAGTTATCCATGATGCATGGGACTTTAGTGATAGACGTTGGATATGGGACTATTGAGTGCACACTATTCGATCATCAAAAGTATACATAAGAGACACCAACCGAAAGACTAGGTAATGGGGCCAATCATGACATGGTTTTAATGACATAAGTTTATGACTTATGTGACCTGGAACCTCCAACAAGCAATCAATGAAAAAATATAAAATATGTTAAGGCGCCATGAGTGCAATCCCTAGAGTTTAACCAATAAACCCTAATACTAACCGAGATTAGACATAATTCATTTTTGAGTGTATTATACATCCTTTGAACCTGCCAATTATATATTTGGAATGTACTCAGAAAACCCACATCGAAACTGTCACTAGATTTTCATTCAAATACCTGGAGACCATTGTTGCAGAAAGTGATAGTGTAGGTTTTTTAATTTCCTTATGTTAGGGGTATTTATGATTTCCTACACATATTATTTAAGCTTGCTTAGGTTTATTAGGAGTGGTTAATATGAGGACACATGGCGAAATACATTAGCTACACGTGTCACTCTCTCCCCACACATGGGTAGTTGAGTTACATATCCTCTTTTGGCTTGTTGTGCCACCTCTCATAACCACTATTATGTTTTTACCTAGGTAGGTTATGGGGTAGTTGGGTTTATCACCCTATTTTGGCTTTATGTGCCACCTCCTCTTTGTCCTCTCCTAAGGAGGTTATGCCACATGTTTTATCATTTACCAAGTAGGTGATAACCTCCCACATTTTATGGGTAGTAGGAGTTAATGTACCTCTTAGATGTATTTTCCCTTAT
Organism: Sequoia sempervirens; assembly: GCA_007258455.2. Taxonomy (NCBI): domain Eukaryota; kingdom Viridiplantae; phylum Streptophyta; class Pinopsida; order Cupressales; family Cupressaceae; genus Sequoia; species Sequoia sempervirens. The sequence continues at coordinate 209,579,424 of VDFB02086081.1, read as the reverse complement.
TTTTCTATTTATTGAGCACTCTCCTCTCACCTTCACTAGTTTGGCTAGTTCGGTGATCGTTTGGTGGGAGTATTGAGAGTATTTTGCAATTTCTCTTGTCTCTATTTTTTTCTCATTTCAGATTTCTCTTCATTCTACTATTTTGATCTTTGATCATCTGTTGAGTGAAGTTCCATGTGATCTACGATCAACATCAGATATTGGCTCAGTTCTCACTTCTTGTAGAATCTAATAGAAAGATGACAACATTTTGTCAAGTTTGTAACATTTTAAGCAACTTTTGCAACATCTGCAAAATAATTCTTCTTTCACCAACATCCTGTACCAGTGCTTCTAGAACCTGATCTATATCTCTTTTCCATCATGCCACTATAATTCCTTGCATGATATCTCCTTTAGAAATTAATGACAATAATATGCCAACAATCTCCCCCTTTGTTATTGATGGAGAAACCTAATGATCTGTACCAAATAAAGATATTTCAGTCCATGCTCTATAGCCCTTTCCCAATTGCTTGAGCATTTGCACAACTTTATCCCCCTTTGACATCAATGAAAAAGATCACACTCCCCCTGAAAAAATACAACCTATTTGACAAGCAACGATCAAGTCATTGGAAATTTGTAAAACCAGATTACCCGATGTGATCTTTTTCTTTATTTCCAGGGATAAATGAAGGACCGATGAAGCCCCCCCTAGATTCATGCCATATCACTAATATTTTATTGATATGATGTGGGAGAGACTATTCCCAACTTCTACCTTAGATATTCAAATTTCTTTGTAGAGAGAGGCTTGGTGAAGATGTCAACCACTTGCCCTTTTTTTGGGACATATTCCATCCTGACCTTTTCTACAACCTTGTCTCTGATGAAGTGATACCTGATGGATATGTGCTTTCTTCTAGAGTGCATCATTGGATTCTTTGATATGTTTATGGAACTTGAATTATCACAAAGAATAAAGACATGTTCTTTATACTCAACCTTGATGTCCTTAAGAGTTTGCTTCATCTAGAGAACTTGAGTACAACAAGATGCTGCTACTACATACTTTTTTTTTGCTATGGAAAGAGTGTCTGATTCTTGCTTCTTTCTCATATAAGGAAACCAACTTGTCTCCCAAAAAGAATGCTCCACCATTAGTGCTTTTCCTATCATCTACACTTCTTGCCCAATCTACATTTGTATATGTTGTCAAGGTAAAATATTCACCTTTAGGATACCATAGCCCATAGTCAACAGTGATTCTGATATATCTAAAAATTATTTTTACTACGTTGACATGAGACTCTTTTGGTGTAGCCTAAAACCTTGTGACTAAACATACTGCTTCCATAATATCTGGTCTTTATGCAGTTAAGTATAGTAAGCTTCCAATCGTTGATTTGTATATAGTTTGATTTGCATCTAGTGACTCATATGATTTACTCAACTTCCAACTAGTAATCATAGGAGTACTAACTGGTTTGCTATCCTCCATACCAAAATTCTTGAGCATTTCCTTAGCTTACTTGGTTTGAGATATAAATATCCCTTTATCAATTTGTGCAATTTGTAAACCAAGGAAAAATGATAACTCTCCTAACATTGACATTTCAAATTCATCTTGCATGTGTGTAGCAAGTATTATACACATTTTATCATTGCTACCTCCAAATATGATGTCATCTACATATACAACAACAATGATCATATGCTTACCTTCTGATTTGAAATACAAGTTACTATTTGTACATCCCTTTTTGACTCCTTGTCTTTGCAAGTACTGATCCAATATGGAATACCATGCTCTTGGTGCTTGTTTTAGATCATATAACACCTTCCTCAATCTACAGACATAATCCTCTTCTTCTGAAACATGAAAACCTTCTGGTTGTTCTATGTAGACTTCTTCTACTAGGTTTCCATTCAGGAATGCAGATTTAACATCCATTTGATACACTTTGAAACCATTATAAATAGAAAATGCAAGAAACATCCTTATTGCTTCTAATCTTGTAACCGGTGCAAAATTTTCTTCAAAGTCAATGCCTTCAACTTGTGAATATCCCTTGCACACCAACCTTTCCTCGTTTCTCACAACAACTCCATCCACATTGACCTGATTTCTAAACACCCATTTAGTGCCTATTACATTTTTTCTTGATGGTCTAGGAACCAATTCCCATGTCTTGTTCTTCTCAATCTGATTGAGCTCCTCTTCCATAGCTCTTATCCAACTCTCATCCTTACTAGCTTCAGTAAAAATATTTGGTTCAATCTAAGAGAGGAGAACAAAATTTACTTGTTCTTTATCCTTTGCAATTCTTCTCCTAGTTTGAACTCCATTTTTATCCCCAATTATCTGATCTATAGGGTGATCCTTTTGAACATACTTTGCAGGAGCCTTCTCAACTTCTTCTAGCTTAGATTCTTCTTCATGGTTGGTTGTAGGTCCATCATAATTTGATTCTTCATCACAATCATTCTTATCAGATTTGATATGCTTTATTTTTTTCATCAATCTTGACATTGATGCTTTCCACAATCTTGCTGAATCTAATGTTGTAGCACGTATATTTTCTTTGAGTAGAATATCCTAAAAATATTCATTCATCACTTCTTTATTCGAATCCTCCCAAATTCTCATCTTCTCTTTTGATATAGCACGTGTTGCCAAATACCTTAAAATATTTAACAAAAGTTGGTCTATCATACCATAGTTCATAAAGTGTGCTATCACTATGAGCTCTTATTTGAACTCTATTCAAAATATAAACTGTAGTATGAACTACTTCTCTCCAAAACATATCAGCTAATCTAGCCTCTTTTAACATTATTTTGGCCATCTCCATCACCACTTTGTTCTTTCATTCTACAACTCCATTCAGCTGTGGAGTTATTGGCCCTGAGAATTGTCTCTTGATCCCATGTGCATCACAGTATTCAACAAATTTAGTTGATGTGAATTCTCCTCCTCTATTTGACCTTAAGCATTCGATCCTTCTACCTATCTCCTTTTCAACCATTTTCTTGAATATCTTAAATCTTTCAAATGCTTGTGACTTGTCACTTAAGAATGTTACCCATGTCATTTATGCATAGTCACCAACTAGCAACAGGAAATAGCTTTCACCTTTCAAACCTCTTGTCCTTGTAGGTCCACACAAATTAGTATGAATCAGTTGCAACAATTTAGTAGTTGAATATTCCTTAGTTGGAAAACTAGCCTTTGTTTTCTTTCCTTGCTGACATTCTTTGTATATGACATTTGCAGGCTTGATTATTTTAGGAATGTGTCTTATCAAACCTCTTGAACTTATCTTCACCATATTATTAACTTTTTTGAGGCCTAATATTCTATGCCACAACCAACTTTCATCAGCTTGTCCTATCAAACAAAATTGACCTTTCACTTCACAAAGGTTATAAAGATTGCTGTCAATTCTTGATCCTTGTGCAACTATCTTTCCATTCTTTTTGATTTTGCAACCTTCTAAATCAAATGTGACTTTATAGCCATTGTCACACATGTGACTCACACTCAGTAGATTGTGCTTCAATATTTCAACATACAAGACATCTTTCTAGACTCAAAATGCCTTTTCCAACTATCTTGACTACTATATTGTCACCCAAACTCACATATCCACCATTGTATTTATTGAGTTTGATGAACTTGCTCTTTTCCCTAGTCATATGCTTGGAGCAGCCACTATCTATTACCCATAAACTTTTCTTTTTAGCATGCAACTCTATTTGAGCAATCATTGATTGTGTGGAACATTGTCCCTTTTCTTTCCACACCTTCTTAGATTTATTTTCAATATTTTCTACCTTTGCTTCCATGATTTCATATTCTTTGTTTGTCTTAGGAGGTAGGTCTTTCTTTTTCTCATTTTTTACATTTGGTCTTACTAGATTTATTCTATAATTTCTCACTATATGGTCAAAATTATTGTAGTTGTAACAAACTATATTCATATCCATCAAAGGATCAAAGGAGTTTTTTCTTACAACATTTGTACTCCTTTTAGGGGCTACTCTACACTCTCTATCCCTATGACCAAACTGATTACAAACATAGGAATAACCATAGAAGTATGATGAATGCCTAGTCAAGGAATTTCCTTGAGTTGAATGAAGTAATATTATTTGTCTTGACTTCTTGGATCATGTACTCTTGTAAATCCATCTGCATCCGTTCTTGTTACATTTTTCTTCTTTTTTGTTGAATAGGGACTAACCGATTGTCCTTCTTGTTAGAAACAAACTTCTTTTCTTCTTTAGTTTTCTCAACCTCTATAGGTTTCTCTTTGAGTTCACTTCCTTTGCAATCACTTTCATTGGCAGATTTATACTTTTCTACTATCCTAAATCTTTCATATAATTTTGCAGAAGCATCAACAAAAGAAATTTTCCCTTTCTCCAATCCTAGGCTTGATTTCTCCTTGTTAGCTGGCTTTTGTGTACTTAATAGCTCATCTAGAATTTCAAAACCACCTTTCAGCTTCAAGCCTTTTTCAATATGCTCCTAAGTTTTCTCCAAATCCTTTCTTAAGGAAACAACTTCTGCCTCAAGCTTCATGCATCTATCCATTTTAGATTCTAATTTGGATTTCATCACTTCTTCCATTCTTTTAGCTTCCTCTACTTGAAGTTTAAAATTTACTACCATCTAATTAGATTCCTCAAAATCTTTGGTTAGCTCATCTGACTCTTTTAGTGCAATCTTCTTTTGGCACTTATTTCCTCTTTTTAAAATCTCAATCTCATCTCTGAGATCATCTGTCTCATCTAGGGCACAAATGAGTACTCCTTCTAGGTTAACCTCACCTTCTTCTTCACCTTCTTCATTGATATTTTCAACCTTTCCATCCTTTTATTCCTTAGACTCTTTTTCCATGAAAATGAATTCACTTTCTTTTACAATAAAGGCACAATCTTTCTCACCATGTGAGCTATTATAATGATCTGATAAATCATTGTCCTCCTAGATGTAAAGAATTTTCATTTTGTTTTGAAGACTTCTCCTCTTAGGATAGTAATATTTCTTCATTTTACCATCCAAATCTTGCTCAGAGTTTCCTTTCTTGTTGTAAGGACATTTAGCAACAAAATGAACCACTTTTCCACATTCAAAACATTTAAAGGGAAACTTACCTTTGTACTTTCCAGATCCTCTTCTTAGTCTCCTGATGAAATTTTCCTCTTCTTCATTACTCTCATCATTCTTAGATGTGATCATCTAACCTTTTTTTTTCTTAGGAGGTACATCCTTCTCCTTGTTGGAAACCTTGAAAGCAACTTCCCTCTTGGATGATTCTGTTTCTTCCATCCTCATTTCATATGTAGTGAATATACCATGCAACTCATTAAGAGTGAGTTTGTCTATTTCTCTTCCTTCCTCTATTGTAGAGATCTTAAGATCATATTTGTTTTTCCTTGACCTTAGAACTTTTAGTACAATGACATCTTCTTTTACTTCTTCTCCATATCCTCTCATAGAGTTTACTATATCGTTAACTCTCAAAAGATAGTTTCCAATCTTCTCTTCTTCTATCATCTTTAGGCCTTCAAATCTAGCTCTCAACACTTGAAGCTTTGCCAATTTTACCTTGTCATCTCCTTCATAGATATTTTTCAATGTATCCCATACATCACGTATAGTCTTACAATACATAACCTTGCTATGCATGGATCTAGACAAATTGTTCATAATAGCATGCCATTCTTTTTTCGTTGTTCTCATAATCCTTTTTTCCTATGACATTAGTAGGAGATGTGGCCAATGGTGTGTATCATTCACAATAGACATCCACACATCAAAACCTAAAGATCCCAAATATCCCTTCATCAATGAGCTCCAAAAGGTATAATCTGTTCCATCGAACTGAGGTGACTTGTTTGTGGAAGAACCTTCTTGACTAGCCATTATGTTCACAAATCCAAGGATCTACTTGAGTTGATTAAGATTTTCTTAGGGAACCTAGTGCTCTGATACCAATTGTTGGAACACACCAATCTACTGAGAGGGGGGTGAATCAGTAGATCTTGAAACTTAGTCCTTAAAACTTTTGTGCAAATTAAAAATTAATAAGCTATGAAAAACACATGCATATGAGAGATCAACACATAACACAAGATGTACATGGAAAACCCAAGATGGGAAAAACCACTCTAAGAAATGCTGCTAGGAGCTATTGTCCTAATCCATCCTCACAAATAAATCTTCTATTACAACTTTTAATGGCACCAACCTTGAGGAGGCACCAATCCCCTACTTTGAGCACCAACTCAGTTATCTAATGGAACCAACCAATTTTATTTACAACATAAAGGATTATAGTTTGGTTACAATTCAATGTTACAACTTACTTGCAACTATAGAAATATATGCTTCACTCTATAACACTCTTCAATCTACTCTTCTATTCACTTTTCACACTAACAATCACTTACACATTTGACACACTCTCATAATCACTTTTCAGAGTTTGATTTTTCATGTTATATCATCTTCACCAACCTATGGAGGTTACCTCAAGATTCTCACATGTATCTAGATTATCCAGAACATTATGTTAGGGATTTTCATCTTTCTTCTTTAGGAAAGAAAACATTCTCTACATTGAGCCTCATGAATTCAATTTTATTATAAATACTTTTCTAAGAATAACAACCCTAGAATCAGATATGTGATACATTTCCTAATTATTCACTTTGATTTTGAATTCCCTTGACATGGAAATCTATGCCACCATCCTACAAATCAAATTTCCATTCACAATGTTGGTAATTAGGAAAAACCTTGTTTACACGAACTTAGCCATTTGAGTTCTTCATATTTTAAATCTGGCCATCAATCTTCTCTTTTCATGCCAAGATCTAACGATCTATGTTCATTTTTTAACTTTAAAACATCACCGTCAAATGAACCCTTCTTTCAATCTCTATCGTCAGTTTTTTCCATCACATATCACTCCAATTATGGAGTCATCACCATTCAATCGCGCGATGTGAATAACCTCAATGATGACCATTATATCATTCACCCTTCAAATTTGCATCATTGATCTTCGTTCATCGTGTATTACTACAACACATATGCCTTTATTTCTTCTTTAGCTATGTGAGTGGGCATGGTGATCATCATCTGATCAACGCCATTCAATCTCCATTGTTCATCACTTATCATAGATGATTCTTAACACTTCGCTTCACAACAATGATGCAAAGCAACCAAGTGATATTCTACCACGTATCCACTATGGATTTTGGTCCCACCAAGTACATTGTCCTCCATCCGATCAAAAATTAGTTTGATCTCCATCATTCTCCGCTCCCCCACGAGACATAAATGGGGTCACACCATAAGTGTTGGGGGCTAGCGAGCACTGATAGATCATCAACCTTTGATCACAATCGATGAACAAGTTCCATTGCACATTGAGGCACCATAAGTAGGCTTCAAGAACTTATTCATGATGCATGAGACCTTAGCAATAGCTGCTAGATATGGGACTATTGAGCGTGCACCTTCTAATCTTCAAAAGGATAAGGAAGCAACACCGATCGAAAGAATAGTTAATGGGGCTGGTCACAACATGGTTTTAATGACATAATTTTATGACTTATGTGACCTACAACCTCCAACAAGCAGTCAACAATAAAATAGAAAATCTGTTAAGGTGCGATGACTGCAACCTCTAGGGTTTAACTAGTAAACCCTAATTTTGACCAAGAGTAGACATAATTCATTTTTGAGTGCATTATACATCCTCTGAACCTACCAATTACATATATGGAATATACTAAAAAAACCCACATCAAAATTGTCACCAGATTTTCATTCAAATACCTGGAGACCATTGTTGTAGAAAGATGACAAAATTTTGTCAACTTTTGCAACATCTACAAAATCATTCTTCTTTCACCAACATCCTATAGCAGTGCTTCTAGAACCTAATCCACATCTCTTTGTCATCATACCACTAGACTTCCTTGCATGATATCTCTTTTTGACATCAATGAAAATAATATGTTGACATGTTTTATAAAAATAATAAAGTATTTAGATGACTTAGGAAATAAGGTCTTCCTTCAAGGAACTTAAAGAGAAGTCAAGGTTAGGTAGATATTTGCAATGCAACTTAAAAGGGCCAAGTGGAAATGATGTTAGCTCTTTGTGATCAAAATAGAGAAACTAAAAGAACTCAAAGAGCTTATCATTCTAGATGATTTGATTTATTGTGAATCTCAAAAGCTCCATGACATCTAAGAAGATATTAATGATCTAAGAGAGCTTGTTGTAGAGAACTATCCCTTCCTTTGAGATTTTCATGATGTATTTCCAGATGAACTCCCTGGGTTACCCCTGAAAAGAGCTTTTGATTTCTCCATAGATATAATTTTTGGTTCTAAACCAATATCAAAAGCACCATACAATCTGACCACTATAAAATTGATGGATCAATTGGTAGAATTATTATCAAAAGTATTAATTAGGCCAAGTGTTTCACCCTAGGGAGAACCTATAATCTTTGTCAAGAAGAAGGAAGCTACCTTGCATCTATGCATAGACTATCATATACTTAATAAGGAAATGATAAAGAATAAGCATCCCTTACCATGTATTGATGATTTTTTTGATCATATGCATGGCACATCAGTGTTCTAAAAGATTGATTTACGATTTGGTTATCACCAATTATGACTGAAAGATGAAGACATTCATAAAATAGATTTTAAAACAAGGTATGAACACTATGAATTTATAGTCTTACCTTTTGTACTTATGAATGACCCAACAACATTCATGAACTTGATGAATAGTTTCTTCAGAGATTTCTTAGATAGATTTTCTTTGGTGTTTTTAGATGACTTTCTCATATACTGTAAGAATGAGGAGGAACACTACAAACATCTTCATTTTTTTCTCCAATATTTGAGGGAACACAAACTATATGGACAACTTTCTAAATGTATTTAATTTCAAAAAGAAGTACAATATTTGGGTCATATAATTTTAGGATAAGGAATTACAATAGATCTATTGAAGATCAAAGCCATTCTTGAATGGTCAATACTAAAAAATGTGTATGAAGTGCACAATTTTATGGGGTTAGCAGGATATTATAGAAAGTTTGTGTCAAAATTTTCTAAGATTACCCACTCTATCACTTCTCTTTAGACAAAATGAAAGCACTTTGAATGGTCAAAAAATTATAGGAGACATTCAATCAACTTAAAGAGAAGTTGACTACAAATCCAATGTTTAAGGTTCACGATCTAGAAGGTTAGTTTGTTGTAATAATCGATGCCTCATGATAAGGATTAGGTGGTGTTCTTATGTAGGAAGGGTGAGTGATATCCTATGAGTCAAGAAAGCTAAAGTCATATGAGCAGAATTATGCTTCCCATCACCTAGAATTAGCAGCAATAGTACATGCTGTAAGTGTGGAATATGTAAATAAATAAAACAACTTAAAACACTTCTTAATGAAACATTATATCAAGATTTAACAACAATTAACTAATTTAAAGCACAAAAAATTTGAAAGCGTCTCATTGTTTCCTATCTCCAAAGATTTATCAAGTCACAGAGGGCTCTCAGATTTGGTAAGCATCGTGACTGTTAAAATGCCAATCTAGAGAATGGAGTGATGCTAAAAGCAACGATGTACTTCTATATGGTGATTTCTAAATGATATCGATTGCTACTGTAATCTATGCTGACATGAAACCTGATGAATGGAAGCTATGGTAATCTATGATGCAATCATGATATTGATTCTACTGATGCTATGATTGCTATGATGCTAAGATTCTATTCCTATGATTGCTTAATTGCTATTCCTGCAGAGTAAGTTTGCACAAATATGAAAGATTCTGGATGCATTTCCTGTGAAGAAAGGCTATATATATAGATTTCACGGTAGCACATTGTGATGGGGAAGCACAACAAAGGCTTGGATTCAATATGAAGAATTGAATGGTGAGAGATTGAGAAGCTTGAGCTGATTATGGGAATGGTTTCTCCCCATGAAAACATCAGGCCAGATGATAGGAAGAATCAAAGGAATGAGATTGAGAGGATTGCCTGCAAATTTGTCTCCACAACTTTCTCGTGAATACCAGTTGAATTAAATTGGATATTTGATATCTAATTTGGTAGGTGAGTGAATAGAGGAAATTTTCCTTTATGCCTTATTTGAATAATTGATGATTTATTCAAATTAGTAAAAGGGAATGAATAATTTAATAAAACAAACTATAGATTTTTTTTATTAAATAAATATAGAAGGGATATGATAATTAAACAACAAAGTATTTAATCTTGTTTAATTAATTAAGATTGAAAGATGTGATAATTAAATAACACAAACTATTGAAGTTGTAAATTTAATTAAAATTGAAGAATAGGAGAATGAACTATAAATAAATATTTCTATTTATTTAATAGTAGAGGAATTTAATTATGATAATTAAATAAAACAAAGTAAAATTCATTTATTTAATTAAGATGAAAATAATAGAATAAAGATTGAAGAATTTAAGATGAACTATATAAATAAATATTTCTATTTATTTAATAGTAGACAAAATAAAGTTTAATTAATCAAATAAATCATATTTAATTAATTATATTCTCTAGATCATTTTTAGGTGTATACACATGCTTTAAAAATATGGTGACATTACTTATTGGGAAAGCCTTTTGAGCTTAAGTTAGACCATCGAGGTCTTAAGTACTTATTCTTCTAGCCACATCTCAATTCTCGGTGAAAAAGATGGTTGGAATTGATATTTGATTATACCATTGAAATAAGTTATATTGAAGGCAAAGAAAATCTAGTGGTAGATTCCTTGAGTTGGAAGAGACATATCTCCTCAATAGTTTCCCTTCATTCAGATTTCAAGGACCTAGTTTTGAAAAAGTATGTGGGAGATGAATATTATGAACAAGTTAAGCCAACTCTCTTAGTCAATCCACAAGATTCGAGCTATAACAGGTTATATTTTGAACCAGATGAACTTTTAAGGTATAGAGGAAGGATGTATGTTCCAAACTCTATAGAGTTAAGAAAACTTGTATAGAAAGAGGTTCATTCCATACCATATTTAGGACACTAGGGAATGATGAAACTCCTAGCAGATGTGAAACCACTTTATTTATTAAAAGGTATCAAGAGTGATGTTATAAGATTTGTGGCAGGATGTCTAGAATTCCAAAGGGTAAAGACTGAACATCAACACTTGAAAAGAATTTTATACCCTCATGAAATTTTGGAGTGGAAGTGGCAAGTCATTAGTATGGAATTTGTGCAAGGTCTCCCTATGTATCGAAATCTACAAAATTCTATCTTAGTAGTGGTGGAAAAACTCACCAAAGTAACCTATTTATACTTGGAAATTTAATAGATGGAGCACCGATAATAGCTTGTAATTTTGTCAAGGAAGTGTTTAGATTGCATGGAGTTCTTAAAAAGATTATTTGTAATAGAGATGCACGTATGACATTGAGATTTTGGAAAACCTTATTTTTAGCACTTGGAGCTTAGCTTAATATAAGCTTAGCCTATCACCCTTAGATAGATGGCCAAAAAAAAAGGGTGAACCAAGTCCTTGAAGATTTGTTTCGGTTGTATTGGATGGATCAATGATAAAAGTGGGAGGAATATCTTCCACTTATGGAATTTGCATATAATAACTCCTATCATTTTACAATAAAAATGGTTCCATTTGAAGGATTATATGGAAGAAAGTGTGGAAATCCTATAAGTTGGGATAAGATAGAATATAGGATTAGCATTGGTCCAAAAATGTTATTAGAAATGGGAGATCAAATCAAGCTGATAAAAAAAAGATTGGTAGAAGAATGATAGACATAAAAGTTACGCTGATTCCAAGTGTACAACAAGACAATTATCAGTTGGAGAAAAAGTTCTTTTGAGGGTCAAACATCAAAAAAGTTATATAAAGCTTGGAAAGTCATCCAAACTAGCCCCTAGATTTGTGGAAACCTTTAAATTTCTTGAAGTTATTAATCCAATTGCTTGCATAATCTCTCTACCTCCAACTCTTGCTCGGATTCATGAAAATTTTCATGTTTCTTATCTAAAGAAGTACATAACTAGTTTTTAATCATATAATTGATTGGAATGCACTATAGGTACAAGATCTAAGAGTGGTAACAATTAAGCTTCTGAAGGTGATCAAAGTATGCAAGCTTTGCTTGCATAATATAGAGTATTGGGATTAACGTGTCTCAACCTTAGTGAGTCCTAGGATTAATTATTTAATTATTTTCCCCTAAATTTCTAATTTTATTTATTAAATGCAATAATAGTTTTTCCAAATTGCTAAGTCACTTTGTGGTACCCTACAAAGAGTTGGCATCCTACATGCAAGGTGTGAAAAGGAAAAAATGTGGCACATGTCACATGGGCACTTCGTTGGGAAAATTAAATTATTTAGACCTCTAAAATGGGTGCCATGATGACATGTGGTAGTTTTTTTTGGAAGCAAGTATTGGTAGGGTCTACTTGTGTGAGTATTTATCTCTTCAAAAAAGTTGAAGTAATGAAAGGTGAAACTTGTCACTTGGGTGCTCATTTGAGCATTGAAAATTGTTAAAACCTCTAAGAGGTCCGCCATGATTCCATGTGGCATGTATTTGACTTGTTGATTGAAGCTTTAAAGGGAAAGTTTCTTAACAAAGACTTAGTTGTCACTCGGAGTGACTAGGAGTCTTGGGTGAGTTCTAAATTGGTAATTGACTTGTTTTTCTCTATGGGAAGCCTAACATGCGAGGTTGCTTGATTTTTGAGCTACAAGCCTTGCATGTGCTTGCATGCTATTGCATGTTGGTGTGTGTACATGAATGCTTGATAGATTTCTAATAGGGTCACTTGGGACTCATGCATGTTGTCAATTTCAATTTGTATGCATGTAGAGACTAGGAGATTGACACATGGAAATGTTCAATGCCCATGTATGAGAAGTATATATTGGTGCGTTAGTGAATTTTTTGTATGTTGAGAGATTATAGTTTCTTAGATGTCTTTATACTATCAGATTCACTCTAGAACTTGTACCATAGTGAATCAACACCTACACAATTATAGAATTTGAATATTATATTGTAACAGTTTATCATAGTAATACAATTGATCTATGCTTTGGTGTGTGGATTTTTTTCAAAAGGGTTTTCCCACCTAAATTTTGTGTCTTATGTTATATTTCTTAAATATGAAAATAACTAATTGCATGTGCATTATTATATGAAACTGTAAAAGCTAAAGGATTTGAAATAAAGTTTTGTAATCCTCTATTGATTGATTTGCATTAGGGAAGCATTTCCATACTTGTCTTTCCTTTCAGTTGGTATTAGATCCTAGCCAACTTTTTTATCCTTTTTGGGTTTGAAGGGATTTTTGTGCTTATCTAGATTCAGTGGGAGCTCTTGTAGAGAGAGCTTTGCAATCCTATTTAAAGTTTTAGGATGGAAAACACATATAGAAGAATTGAGATGGAGAAATTCAATGACATAAGTTTTGAGTTATGGAAACTCAAAATGGAGGATATGCTCATAGATAGAGATCTATGGGCTATAATATCCAGTACAAAACCAACATCAACCTCACAAAATGATTGAGGCCTAATGGATTGAAAAGCAAAGGGTCAAATGAGACTTACTTTAGCTGATTCTATGCTCTTGAATGTCCATGAGAAGATTGCAACTAGTCTTTGGAAGAAGCTTGGTGACATTTATCAAGGGAATCCTTTATAAATAATATTTTCTTGAGAAAGAATTTGTATTCTTTGGGGATGGAGGAAGGAGGATCAATCATTGATCACCTGAATGCATTTAATATGCTTGTTAGTCAACTGGATTGTGTTGGTGTGAAGATAGAAGATGAGGACCATTGCATGTTTTTGTTATGTTATTTTCCAGACTCATGGGACCACTTGGTGATGGAAATTGGAAGTACAATCACCACCTTCAAGATGGAAGATGTGGTTTCTTTGTTGATGTCTTAGGAGATGTGGAGGAAATTTTCTAAGATGGCCAAGGAGGCCCTCTCTGTTTGTGGTAGATTGAAGGAGAAAGACAAGAAAAATGAAAAGAAGTCTAAGTCCAAGTATCCAGGGAGATATAAGTCTCCTAGTAAAAATTCCAAGGCTAAATTCTAGAATTGTGGCAAATTTGGTCATTTCCACAAAGATTGTAAGGAGGAGAAGAGAAAGAAAAACAAGTCCTCTAATTCAGAATATGATAAATCCTCTTAGGATGATCCAGATGCTATTTTCACTACAACACATGCATCAAACGATGTGTTTTTGATTGATTTAGGTGCCTCTTTCCACATGACCTCTCACAAAGGTTGGTTCTAAAAGCATGAAGAATATGATGGTGGCAAGGAGTACCTAGGTGGTGATTCTCACCTGAAGATTGTTGGCTGTGGAAGATTTAGGATCCGATCCCTTGATGGTAGAGTTAAGGGGATTTATGGTGCAATACATATCCCTATTTTGGCACAAAACTTGCTTTCAATAAGTAAGATGAGTGATGTGGGAGTACAGGTTGTTTTCTTGAGTGGTGGATGCAAGATGACTAGAGGTTCTATGGTGCTTGCTAAGGGTGTTCGAATTAGCACCTTGTATAAGCTAGATGCATGCATGGTTCAATGTAATTGTACTTCAGTGAAGTCCAAGAAATAGGCTTTGGATTCTTCATCCTCACCTTTAGATAGAGTAGAGAAGAAGAATATGATGTCTACATTTGATGGTTGTGCTTTCTGGGAACCTAAGGGTACAATACTTTGGAGATGAATCTCCTAGTTGAGAAAACAATGTTGTGGCACCAAAGGCTTGGCCATATTAGTGAGAAGGGTCTTAGAGCCCTAAAAAATAGAGCCTTGTTGAAGGCCTTAATGATTAAAATCTTGAGTTTGATTTTTTTGAACATTGTATATATGGAAAACAACACCATGTTTCTTTTTGTTCTAGTTCTCATGAATCTTCTTGTAAGGAAGGTAAGGTAGAATAACAACTTCCTATACTAATCTTGAGAAGAGAATAATGCAAAACTTTACAATTTTTTACAATAGTTACAAAACTTAAATAAAAATATAAATATCATGCATACCATAACACAATGATTTATGTGGGGAAAACCTATTCTAGAGAAAAAACCCTCACTCCAAAAAATTCCCAATATATTATTCAAAAATCTCAAAGATTACAATATACTTGTAGAGAAAGCTTCTCACATGAGTATCACCAACTAGAGATTCAAAGGCAACATGACCACTATTAGAATATGAGAATACATCATGATACACAACCACAATCCAACACCCTCATAAAATAGGGTTACCTTATAGGGCAAGAGAAAGCAACAAAATATCTACCCTCAGATCCGAGACCTAATGATGAACGGTCGAAATTTATAATATATCATCAATTTAATGGATGCCAATAGTTTAATATATTCTAATTTATTTTGTTAACACACTCACATTTATCTCCACCCCATGCTCCAATTATATATTACACCTATCAGTGTAACTAGGATATATTAAATATATCCTATCAATAATAGACCTTATATAATTGCAAGGTTGAGACATATTTTCCCAACAAATCTCCCACTTTTTGAACATCAATGTGCTTGATCCTGGCATGAAATGTCAAGTTCTTAGCTAGACATATCTCACTCTAACTATCAAAATAAATAACCGCTACACCTTGTTTTATTCCAATATCTTCAAACATAGTCTCTTAAGCCAAATTGCTTCTTTACAAGCATGAGAAGCTGCCATATAATCAAATTTAGTAGTGGACAAAGCAACCACAACCTATCTCTTACTCATCCAACTAATTGCACCACCAAATAAAATGAAAAAACAAGCACGATTGGATCATCTGCTATCAACATCACCTGCCCAATATGAATCTGTTGGTGCTCCAAATCGAACCAGACCAATGAATCCTATAGACTAGCCACTTTCTAATGCTCAAATTCAATGGGGGATTTGGCCAACTGATAGGAAATGGAATTAACACTCATTTCCCTTGCACTTCAGGCTCTGTAAGACCTAAGGGGTGATGCTTTAGCAATACCTAAAGATTTAGACACACAATTAACAAGATATTGCCTAATAGATAATGCTCTGATAAAATTATGCTGAGAAACATAAAATATCACTCACTATTGGCAAGACATTGAGTGAATTTTAGGAACTAGCATTGAGAACATTGCAGATATAAGTACTTATAAAACATAATTGAAATGGTTTATGATTTAAAGAATTGGGACCCAACTAAAAACAACAGAAGCATGATAATGGGCTATGGAGTCATATATCCACCCCTTCATCCTGTAGTGTTAAACATGTTCTGAAGATCCTTGCAAATGTTATCACATTCTGACAACCAGATCACTGAAGCTTTATCTGATAATCCTTCTTATAAATCCACCTGAAACACAATACTCCTATCACATTGTTGAAGCAGTTACACTATCCCCTGAACAATAGGAAATAAAAAATGCAACTTGTGCTTCATTAAAGCAATTAAATCATTCAAAGAATAGAAGGAAACAATAGATATAACTCAAATGCAACAAATGTGCATGAAAAAACACATGCAATTTCATTATTGAGTCCAAAAGAGTATTACAGTTTAGCTATGGAGACAATTATCAACTAAAATAAACATGAAAGCACAATTTAGAACACACACTTTCAGATTAATGACTCAATTCCAACCACCCTAGCATTACAATCTACCTAGAGCTTCTGCCTGCCTTGTAGAGCTTTCAAAAATTGGAACCCTAGAATCCTTTACAATGAAAGAAGAATGAGAATAAAAGGAAATAGAAGAAGCCAGAAGATCAATTTGATCTGTAGATGTTATCTGGAAACTTCATCCACCGTTGATCAACAACAAACTGAAAAACATCTCTCCTCTCTCTTCCCTTTGCAACAAGAAATCTTGCCTCTAATTTTCCCTTAATTTGCCTTTGCCAATTTGCAACAAAAATTTCACTCCTCTGTGAAAACCAACACCATTTACCCAGCTGTGTGAAAAGATTTCACTTTTGCTCATTTGTCGTTTGCCCAACAAGTAAAAAATATCCACCCTCATGAAATTCTTTTATTTCTTCCTTTTACTGGAGCTGCACTTTACTTTAAGCAAAATAAAATATTTTATAGAGTGAATACTTATTCACTTTATAAAAATATCCTATGCACTTAATGTAATGTCTTAAATATTTCATTTAAACCACTTTCCACTGAAAGATTCCAACAATGAATAATTATTCACTTTTTGTGCCATTCATTCTTCACCTATAAAGTGAATAAAAACTCACTTCTCCAAATACAAACAAAATTTTTACCTCCACTTTACTTGGCACATTTAAAATACTTTCCCATCGTTCACTTTGGCACATTATATTAAAATCTTTATTTTAAAATGGAAGCATTTAATCCACCTTGCTTTTTATATTTTGCCTCTACCATTTTAAAAATGATGGCTTTAATATTTCATCGGGCATAGATTTTGAAATCCTTTACCCATGCATTTAATTATTCACCTTGTAATGAGAGTTTTAAATTTGACTTGGGCCCCTCTTTATTGGTTTTATTTGGTGATGATCTTTAAATATTTTACCTTTTAAAATTTATCGGCAAAACCCATTTCTTCACCTGTGTCTTTTAAGTTGCTTGGGCCAGCCAGCCATGTGTCATCATATCGACAATTGTATGGGAAATAAAGAGTGTGCAAGTTTAAGGTGCAGGCTAGCGGGGGATGGCTGAGATTTAACTGCATTGAGATCTCTTTTCTCTCCTCCGTTGATCTTTTTGCTTTCTGTTCTTTTCACAATTTTGTCCTAAAATTTTCCCATGTCTGGTTTCAAACATGCTCTGCAATGCATGGCAATGGTGGAAGCCTCTTCATTACTTCATATTATTCATGAATCAGCCCCTCCAGATGGTGTGATGGAAAGTATGAATAAAGGATTTGGAGCGCAACTTTGAGATTCAGAAAACCTTCAACAAATCCCTTTTGTGCATATGCCACCATAGCATTTGATGGGACTTACATTAATTTGGATTCCTGCCCAATGAGCTCGCGTGCCTTAGTTTGAGTTGGTGCCTCCTTCAGTTGATGATAGCGCCCTCTGCATTTTGAATGTATCATACTGTAGCTAGAGACTCCCATGCCTTTGTTGCCATAGCATTTTCTTGAAAGTTAAAGATTTTTCAATGAATTCAATCCTATGCACATTTTGCTTTCATGGCATTTCTTGAGATCACATTAACAGAGGTAGTTTTCCAACAAGATGCACGCCCCTATTCTTGGTGCGGTGGCAACAAGGACATCTCCTATTTGAGTCAGTCCCCTCGAGGATGTGCATGGCATTCTCTACCCATTCACTCTTCACAATGAATCCCAGGCTGCGCCCTCCTTGACACATTCTCCATCGAGCCTCCTGATGGTGCACATATCTTTCTTTGGTGTGTGCTTTTTATGGTAAATGCTGGAACCCGTTTTGTTACATTTGCTGGAGAGTTTCTAAAATGTTTTTAACAAATCTATCGCACTATTCTTTGTGCTGCACGCGGGTTCCCTTAATGTACTTGATTGAAAGTTTCTGAGGCCTTTTTTGCAAATATGTTTTATGTGTTGGCATCTGGCTGTTCATTTTACAAATAACCCCTCTTTTGATGCATAGATTCTAAACATAAATTCTTTATCTATTGTGCCATTTCTAATTCCATGGTTTTGCCTCATATCGCACCCTTCTTCACAACAAAAATAACTCTTAATAGAGTTCTTACATCCTCTTTGCTTATGCTTTAATGGGTGTTCTATACCTTGTTCCAACGTTATGCCTGGAAGCTTTGATGGATGTCTATACTGTTTGAAGTTGATTTGAGCCTTTTCAATGAATCCGTTATGCATATGCCATGAAAGATTTTCCCATTTTTAGGACTCTGTAGCTATTCAAAGTTTGTGGCAATTGTGATCTTATCCCATGGTGCATCAATCCTTCTAGAGGTGTGCTGTCATCATTCAATCCTTTCTGCATTGTGAAATATTTATTCTCCCCCAGCACAGTGACTGCCCTCTTCTATTGGCTTTTTCTTCCTTCATGCTTTGAGGGATCTCCATATCTCTTCTCCCACACATTAGTTGGTCGCTCCTCCTATGGTTTGAGCCTTCTCTATGGTGTGTGGCTGCCTTATTCAAGCCCCTTTTTGTTCTAATTCTATTTGCATAGAAGTCACTAAAGCCTTTTCAACGCACCAATTTTGAACATATCCTGTTGGACATTTATGAGATCACATTTACTCTATGCCATGTTTTATTGTAGCCTGAGAAATGCCCATCCCTCTTATTTCTTTAAAGAAGCTGGTTCCACTTCATGATTATAACTCAATGCCTATAACTCTTTTACCAAGCTTAATCTATTATAAAGTAAAATACTCCACTCCATTCTATAATTTGTTTGATGTAACATCTTCAAAAGGGAGCTTGGACAAATCTGAATACACTCAAATGCTAAGACTTCATAGCCACCCCTTATATCCTCTGCTTTCAAGTTAATGATGCCAGTAATTATAAAAACATATAATGAGTTTGTATCCTTTTTGAGTGCATCTTTAATTAATTCAAGGCTTGGTTTGATATCATTCCAAATTTAAGCTGTGGAGCTTCAAAACTGAGTAAGGCAAGTTGGGTCCCCATGTGGGCCCGACTAATTTTTTTTTGTTTCCAAAAAACTTTATGCTCAAATTTACTTAATGCAGCCTCTGAATGCATCTGGAGTTGGAAAAATGAATTGGGTTTTCATTAACATATGCTTTCTGACCCTTTTGCAAAATGGTGAAAATTGGCTAGTTTGGCTCTGGAATAAGGCTAGGAAACTAGTCAAACGAACTCCTGGAGCCATAAAAACTTGCAGGCATGCAAACATTGATCAAGAGAATGTAATGAAAAAGATGGTTTGGAAAAAGGAGTCACGAGGTGAAAGATATCAACTGTCAAAGTTGCTTAGTTGAACTTTCTGCAACAATCAGCTATTCTGAACCAATTAAAATTGATGAAATCACCTCATCGCAAAAATACCAAATCAACTTCTGGCGAGCTGCCACTAGACACACTAGATCATTTTGGTACAGTGAGCACGTGTGCAAAAGGGTTAGCTTCATTCATCTCTGATCAAAAGATATGGAAGGTCAAAGTTGATCTCTCTGGAAGGTTTTTGAAAATGCAAGTGCAAAACTGAACAAATTACGTTTGGTTTTGACTTGGAAAAAATAGCAAATAAGCTCATAAAGCCCTGAAATCGGACATACGAGGTCATCTTGGTGTGGAGAATATAGAGAAATAATCATTTTGACTTGACATTCATCTAGTTGCAAAATACAAGCTCGAACCGGGGGCTACTTTGCAAAACTGAAAGTTTGCAAACATTAAAAATGTGCAAAACCATCTAGCTTCACTTTTTGAAACCCTGACAAAATTTATCATAAGAAGTTGAAAATTGACATTCCTACTCACATACGACACATGAGTGTGTGTGCAAATGGGTTTTGCAGCAAAATCAATGGGCTCCAAAATATGACCCTCCAAAGTAGATCACTTAGGCAGATTCATCAGGTGCACTTTTGAAAGTGCATAGGAAATTTTTTGAAGTGGGCATTTGAAATTTGCAAAATTTGAGAGTGCCAATAGTGGCTCTGACTGGGGATGTATGCCCCTTGTGGGCATAGCAAGATTCTAGATCTCTGGGGAGTAGACCAAATACTGAGTCCATTAGGTGTCTTCAAACTGCTCCTTTATTCATTCTTCTTTTTAACTTCACTTGGTAACACTAGGCCACCAAATGAAAAAATGGGAGTCAATATTTACCTCTGTCAAATACCAATCTGTAGAAAGCACTGATCTCCCTCAACTCATGCTTGCCTCTATCAAACCACCACAACATAGGTGACTGCACTTCTTCAAACACAAGTATCAAGTTGCCTTTGTGCAAGTGAGAACTTGCTCTCTATTTAGCCTTGTCATCAAGAGGCAACCAAATCAAATATGCCACATCACTATCAATCTCCACATTTTTTGATTCTGTATCAAGTGGAAACATTTGAAAATAGTGATCCAGACCATATGGATGCATAGCCTGATCACAACCATCTGCCTGATTAAACATGCTAGTACCTCCCAATAGGCAATCATATACATCATCATCGTGTTCATAGTCACTATGCATCTGAAAGTTAGGCATACTTTCAAAATGCTGATTATCATGTGGCAACAATTTGTCATATTCTTCATGTAAATCATTCTCAAGCTGAAAACAACTCTTTTCAATGTTTTACACATTGCCACATTCTATGAAAACTTCTTCCAACTGACAAAAGTAGCACTCACATTTTGCTACATGGCTGGTACAATCAGGTTCAATCTGATTAGTAGTTTTCATATCAAAATTTAAACCATCACAAAAACTTACTAGAAGATCTAGCTCATCATGCAAACTATCTCCAAGTGTATGCAAAGAGATACACTCATGCATTAGAACACTTTGCAACTGTTCTTCATCATGCTGGTATTGAGAGTCATATGAGATTTTTGACTCATCATCATCTGTAGTAATATGGTCATCTTCTGAACACAACATGCCATCATCTTCATCATCTCAAGCTTGCTAAAAAATGAGCAATTCTGGTTTAGAAGCATAATTTGATTTCTCATTGAAATCAACAACCACATTCTTATTCAAAGACTCATGACTAGGCTCAATCAAGTCATCAAACAAAGGCTTTTTCAAAATTTCATTAAAACCTTCAAAACTTGGCTCATTAGATATGCGATCCTCATGGTTATCTGCTGCTTCAAACTCATCAAAAAAAATTTCTGAGTTCGCATCATCATGCACACTATCATACTCATCATACAATGCATCCCTACAACCAAATGGCTACTTGTCTTCATTTACATTATCACCATGGTGACCAACTGATTCATAACTGGAAGGAAGATCAAAGACATATGCATCATACCTTGCATCTTGAAGATCATCATCACTGTAAAAAACAATAGGAGTAGCACACAACAACTGAGAGTTGTCTACATGTGTACATATTTGATATTCAGTGGTCAATATATCTAAAATTTGTTCACAACTTAATAAATCACTGCTCTGATCTATTCTTCCGACCACTTCCTCATCTTGATCTTCACTAGAATTGAGTGCATTACCAAATTGGAAATCAGGATAACCCATGATATCATCATCTTCAAAGTTTGAAAACTCAATGGGCTGATCATAAACTGGATCTCCCCAACCATAGGAGACTGAATTGCTAACAACATTTTTAGAAGCACGGTCACCACCCATCATAAAGAATAGGCTGTCTATTTGTTCATTCTTGCTTACTTCTAGGCTATCATAACAACAATCCACATCCTCTTGCATCTCAACATTGAGCTGGGTATCTTCATTGAGCTTGTCACTTTCATCTTCTTGAGGATAGACACAAACATCTTCTCTATCAAATTGAAATCCATCAATGGTTTCTTCACTACAGCTACCTGTAGATGATCTTGCAAACTAAATTTTATTGCTTACTTTGTCACTTGCATCTGATACACTGATGTCCTCAAGAGCATTCCCCAAATCAGAAAATTCTAATGTCTCATCATAATTTTTTTTTATCAAAACTACATTCAACACATGTAGGATTGACATGATCAATAGTACCATCATATTTCTGATCACATATCTTTTCTTCAAAGAGTAAATCCAACTCATATTCTTCATTATGTTCTTGGCTCGGAAGACTTGGCTGCTGATTTTCATTTGGGTACATTTCTTCTGTAAGTTGTTCAAAGATAACTTCCTCATTACCTAATGATGCATCACTCTTATCTTACACCTTCTCAGGTATGCACTTTTCTACAGACCTTTGATCATTTGCATTCACAGGGCTGCTGATTTCATCAGCATGTTTTCCCAAAAGTGAAGACAACAAACTTTGCACATATTCATTCCTTTGTTTCTCCAAATTATCCAAGACTGTGTAAGCCATCAAAATATTAGATGTTCTAAAATCTTTTAACAATGCACTAGATCCTTCTTCATAAGCTTCAAAATGCATATGGATACAATCTGGAGTACTAGGTTTGAAACTTTCTGGGATTAGTGAAAAAGCAGCAACAAATCTATGACTGAAATCAACACTTGACTCTTCATCTTATTTCTTGATCTACTTTAACCTCACGACAAGGTTAGAGGGATTTATTGCAAACTCTTCTCCATAAGCATTCACTAATTTATCCCAACAAGGAAATGACTTATCAGGAAAACTCAAATACAAATCTTGAGCTCTTGATTCAAGGGATCTGGCAAAAAATCTCATCCACATATCCTGATATCCAAATGAATGTTTCTCCATGAAACTGGAAAAACTTTTGATGTGCATCTCCTTCACAAACATTGTACCCATCAAATCTAGGCATCTTCTTATAGACTTGAGTTGACATACCTTCAACCTTGTAATCAACCCATGACAAATCTAGTTGTGCATACAATGGATCAAAGGAATTCACAAAAGGTGCAACAACTTGACAAGTAGACACAATATGATTGTCTCTTAATCAGACTTGTAAAAGCATCTCATGTCTTTTATCCATCTCTTTAAGTCCTCTTTCAAACAAAACTTTCCATTCTAGCCTTATCTTAGGCTTGTGCACTCTTTGGGTCTTGCACTTTGAGGTGTGAACTATATGAGAATTATCAGACTTTTGACACTTCTTAACAAGTTGTCTCAAAGTGTCTACGGGTATGGATATTTTATGATCCACAAATATTACAAATCAAGGCTCACTAATTGTGCATAAACATGACCATGACCAAATGAAGGATTACAATGAAAATTTATGACATAATAACAATCCGGGCTTGAAATATATGACAATGCAAATGGATGGGAATCCCCAAGATATACAAATGCATTCTAACCATCCATACAATCAAATATTTGAGCACTAGACAAAAATTCTTTTAATGGAACTGAAATTACATTCAACAGATCCAAAAAATGGAAGTGTGCAAACTTAAATTTACTATCCTTTCCCTCTCTTAGTGCTAATCACTCAATAGGGAAGCAAAATTTTCTCCTAAAATGTTCAAATATGGTTTTCATTCAAGAGTTTCTTGAAAACCAAGAGTGAAGAATACTTGGAAACGTTGCAACTGCTACAAATTTTTTGGAAATATTGTAGATCTAGAATTGTATTCACCTCTTCATCAGGTTCTTTTGACAGAGTCGCCACCTCTCTTTGTAGAGGATTTAACTTTAAACAACAAGAAGTTCATTCACATGTAAATCTCCTTTTGAGTTCATTTCACTAGTAGATCACCACATATCTTGAAATCTTCAGGCTCACTGCAACAAATCTTTCTACAAGTTGGAGATCCTTCAATATTTGAAAAAATTCAAAATGGAAAACAATAATATGAATCAATGCAAATGATGACTTTGCTTCTAAACAACCTGTAACTGGAAATTCAGAATTATCCCCAGTAGAGTCGCCATTCTGTTGGTGCTCCAAATCGAACCAGACCAATGAATCCCATAGACTAGCCACTTTCTAATGATCAAATTCAATGAGGGATTTGGCCAACTGACAAGAAATGGAATTAACACTCATTTCCCCTGCACTTCAGGCTCTATAAGACCTAGGGGGTGACCCTTTAGCAATACCTAAAGATTCAGACACACAATTAATAGGATATTGCCTAACAAATAATGCTTTCATAGAATTATCCCTAGTAGAGTTGCCATTCTATTGGTGCTCCAAATCGAACTAGACCAATGAATCTTATAGACTAGCCACTTTCTAATGATCAAATTCAATGGGGGATTTTGCCAACTGACAAGAAATGGAATTAACACTCATTTCCTCTACAATTTAGGCTTTGTAAGACCTAGGGCGTGACCCTTTAGCAATACCTAAAGATTCAGACACACAATTAATAGGATATTGCCTAAAAAATAATGCTCTCACAAAACTATGCTGAGAAACATAAAATAACACTCACTGTTGGCAAGACATTGAGTGAATTTTAGGAACTAGCATTGAGAACATCACAGATATAAGTACTTATAAAACATAATTGAAATGGTTTATGATTTAAAGAATTGGGACCCAACTGAAAACAACAAAATCATACTACTGGACCAGTGCCATAAAATGGGCTATGGAGTCATATAACCAACCCTTCATCCTGCAGTGTTAAACATGTTTTGAAGATCCTTGCAAATGTTATCACATTATGACAACCAAATCACTAAAGCTTTATTTGATAATCCTTCTTATAAATCCACCGGGAACACAATAATCCTATCACATTTGTTAAAGCAATTACACTATCCCATGAACAATAGGCAATAATAAATGCAACTTGTGCTTCATTAAAGCAATTACATCATTCACATAATAGAAGGAAACAAAAAATATAACTCAAATGCAGCAAATGTGTATGAAAAAACATAAACAATTTTATTATTGAGTCCAAAAGAGTATTACAGTTCAACTATGGAGACAATTATCAACTAAAATAAACATGAAAGCACAATTCAGAACACACACTTTCAGATTAATGAATCTGTTACAATCACCCTAGCATTACAATCTACCCAGAGCTTCTATCTGCCTTGTAGAGCTTTCAGAAATTGGAACCCCAGAATCCTTTACAATGAAAGAAGAATGAGAATAAAAAGAAATAGAAGAAGCCAGAAGATCAATCTGATCCGTAAATGTTATCTGGAAACTTCATCCATCATTGATCAACAACAAACTAAAAAGCATCTCTCCTCTCTTTTCCCTTTGCAACAAGAAATATTTCCCTAATTTTCCTTTAATTTTCCTTTGTCAATTTGCAACAAAAAATTTCACTCCTCTGTGAAAAACCAGCACCATTTACCCAGCTGTGTGAAAAGATTTCACTTCTGCTCATTTGTCATTTTCCTAGCAAGTAAAAAATATCTACCCCTGTGAAATTCTTTTATTTCTGCCTTTTATTGGAGCCGCACTTTACTTTAAGCAAAATAAAATATTTTATAGAGTGAATACTTATTCACTTTATAAAAATCTCCTATGCACTTAATGTAATGTCTTAAATATTTCATTTAAACCACTCGCCACTGAAAGATTCCAACAATGAATAATTATTCACTTTTTGTGCCTGTAAAGTGAATAAAAACTCACTTCTCCAAATACAAACAAAAGTTTTACCTCCACTTTACTTGGCACATTTAAAATACTTGCCCATCGTTCACTTTGGCATATTCTATTAAAATCTTTATTTTAAAATGGAAGCATTTAATCCACCCTGCTTTTTATATTTTGCCTCTACCATTTTAAAAATAATGGCTTTTAATATTTCATCGGGCGTGAAATCCTTTACCCATGCATTTAATTCTTTACCTTGTAATGAAAGTTTTAAATTTGACGTGGGACCCTCTTTATTGGTTTTATTTGGTGACGATTTTTAAATATTTTACCTTTTAAAATTTATCGACAAAACCCATTTCTTCACCTGTGTCTTGTAAGTTGCTTGGGCCAACCAGCCACGTGTTATCTTATCGCCAATCCTGTAGGAAATAAAGAGTGTGCAAGTTTAAGGCATGAGCTAGTGGGGGATGGCTGAGATTTAACTGCATTGAGATCTCTTTTCTCTCCTCTGTTGATCTTTTTGCTTTATGTTCTTTTCACATTTTTTCCCAAAAAATTTCCCATGTCTAGTTTCAAACATGCTCTGCAATGCATGGCAATGGTGGCATCCTCTTCATTACTTTATATTCTTCATGAATCAGCCCCTCCAGATGGTGCAATGGAAATTATGAATAAAGGATTTGGAGCGCAACTTTGAGATTCAGAAAACCTTCAACAAATACCTTTTGTGCATACGCCACCATAGCATTCGATGGAACTTACATTAACTTGGATTCCTTCCTAATGAGCTCGTGTGCCTCAG
Source organism: Sequoia sempervirens (assembly GCA_007258455.2). NCBI lineage: Eukaryota > Viridiplantae > Streptophyta > Pinopsida > Cupressales > Cupressaceae > Sequoia > Sequoia sempervirens. The sequence continues at coordinate 209,552,375 of VDFB02086081.1, read as the reverse complement.
TTTGAGTTGGTGCCTCCTTCAGCTGATGATAGCGCCCTCTGTATTTTGAATGTATCATACTGCAGCTAGAGACTCCCATGCCTTTGCTGCGATAACATTTGCTTGAAATTTGTTAAAGATTTTTCAATGAATTCAATCCAATGCGCATTCTGCTTTCATGGCATTCCTTGAGATCACATTAACAGAGGCAGTTTTCCAACAAGATGCGTGCCCCTGTTCTTGGTGTGGTGGCAACAAGGACATCTCCTATTTGAGTCAGTCCCCTCCAACATGTGTGTGGCATTCTCTACCCTTTCAATCTTCACAACGAATCCTAGGCTGCGCCCTCCTTGATACATTCTCCATCGAGCCTCCTGATGGGTGCACATATCTTTCTTTGGTGCAGGGTTTTTATGGTAAATGCTAACACCCCTTTTGTTACATTTGATGGAGAGTTTCTAATTTTTTTTTAACAAATCTATCACACTATTCTCTATGTTTTGTGCGGGTTCCCTCAATGCATTTGATTGAAAGTTTTTGAGGCCTTTTCCACAAATCTATTTTATGTGTTGGCATCTGGCTTTTCATTTTACAATGAACCCCTCTTTTGATACATAGATTCCAAACAAAAATTCTTTATCTATCCTACCATGTCTAATTCCATGGCTTTGCCTCATACCACACCCTTCTTCACAAAAAAAAGAACTCTTAACAGAGTTCTTTCATCCTCTTTGCTTATGCTTTAATGGGTGTTCTATACCTTGTTCCAACGTTATGCCTAGAAGCTTTGATGGATGTCTATACTCTTTGAAGATGATTCAAGCCTTTTCAATGAATCCTTTATGCATATACTGTGAAAGATTTTCCCTTTTTTAGGACTCTGTAACTGTTCAAAGTTTCTGGCAATTGTGATCTTATCCCATGGTGCATTGAACCTTCTGGAGGTGTGCTGTCATCATTCAATCCCTTTTGCAATGTGAAATATTCCTTCTCCCCCAATGCGGTGACTGCCCTCTTCTATTGGCTTTTTCTTCCTTCATGCTTTGAGGGATCTCCATATCTCTTCTCCCACGCATTAACTGGTCGCTCCTCCTATGGTTTGAGCCTTCTCTGTTAGTGCATGGCTACCTTATTTGAGCCCCTTTTTGTTCTAATTCTATTTGCATAGAAGTCACTAAAGCCTTTTCAACGCACCAATTTTGCACATATCCTACTGGACATTTATGAGATCACATTTACTCTATGCCATGTTTTATTGTAGCCTGAGAAATGCCCATCCATCTTATTACTTTGAAGAAGCTAGTTCCACTTCGTGATTAGAACTCAATGCCTGTAACTCTTTTACCAAGCTTAATATATTAGAAAGTAAAATACTCCACTCCATTCTATAATTTGTTTGATGTAACATCTTCAAAAGGGAGCTTGGACAAATCTGAATACACTCAAATGCTATTACTTCATAGCCACCCCTTATATCCTTTGCTTTCAAGTTAATGATGCCAATACTTATAAAAATATATAATGAGTTTGTATCTATTTTGAGTGTATCTCTGATTAATTCAAGGATTGGTTTGATATCATTCCAAACTTAAGCCGTGGAGCTTCAAAACTAAGTAAGGTAGGTCGGGTCCCCATGTGGGCTCGACTAAATTTTTTTTGTTTCCAAACAACTTTATGCTCAAATTGACTTAATGCAACCTTTGAATGCATTTGAAGTTGGAAAAACGAACTAGGTTTTCATTAACATATGCTTTCTGACCCTTTTGCAAAATGGTGAAAATTGGCCATGTTGGCTCTGGAATCAGCCTGGGAAACTAGTCAAATGAACTCTTGGAGCCATAAAAACTTGCAAACATGCAAAAATTGGTATAGAGAATGTAATGCAAAAGACGGTTCAAAAAAAGGAGTCACGACGTGAAAGATATTAACTGTCAAAGTTGCTCAGTTGAACTTTTCTGTAACAATCAGCTATTCTGAACCAATTAACACTGATGAAATCACCTCGTTGCAAAAATACCAAATCAACTCCTGGCGAGCTGCCATTGGACAAACTAGATCATTTTGGTATAGTGAGCATGTGTGCAAAAGGGCTTAGCTTCAATAATCTAACATCAAAAGATATTGAAGGTCAAAGTTGACCTCTCTGAAACGTTTCCAAAAATGCAAGTGCAAAACTGAACAAATTGTGTTTGGTTTTGACTTGGAAAAAATAGCAAATCAGCTCATAAAGCTCTGAAACCTGACATACGAGCTCATCTTGGTATGGAGAATACAGAGCAACAATCGTTTTGACTTGAAAGTCATCTGGTTGCAAAATGCAAGCTCAAATCAGGGGCTACTTTGTAAAACTGAATGTTTGCAAACAACAAAAATGTGCAAAACCATCCAGCTTCACTTTTCGAAACCCTGACAAAACTTATCATAGGAACCTGAAAATTGACATGCCTTCTCAAATAGGACATATGAGTGTGTGTGCAAATGGGTTTTGCACCAAAATCAACGGGCTCCAAAATATGACCCTCCAAAGTAGGTCACTTAGGTATAGTCATCAGGTGCACTTCTGAAAGTGTAGAGGCAAAATTTTGAAGTGGGCATCTCAAATTTGCAAAATTTGAGAGTGCCAATAGAATCCACATAACCATGAGTATCAAGGGAAATCTCATCTTTGGTCAAATTATTATGCTAACACAAGGAATACTTTGAGATACTGCACATATATCTGAAGACTCTTTTGACTACATTTCAATGAAATCTTCCAGGATTAGACATATGTTTGGAAAGAACTCCCACTGCTTGGGAAATTTCTGGTCTAGTACAAACCATAACATACATTAAATTTCCAATTGCACTCTGGTAATGTGGTTTTCTCATCTCTTCCATCTTCGATGGGGATGTTGGACAATCTGAAATAAATTTTGTTCCAACTAAAAAGGAACACAAAATGGGCTACAATCTTGCATGTTAAATATATGTAAAGTTAAATTGATATACTTTGGCCAAGCCATAACTTTATGTTCACTGTATAGTGTAGGAAAAAGTATCCCTTTTTCACACTTAATTTAGCAAGAGTTAATAATACAATGAGCTAAATTATGCCTTAAATTAGTGTTGTAATATGCATTTTACATATTCATATTGAGTTTAGGGCCATTTTAAATAAAATAGAGTTAATGGTGCCTTGTTTTTGATGTTGTAAAGTGTACCTTTACACTTTCACATTAATCTAGGGCTTTATTAATTGATTGAGGTTAATTTTCCTTAATTGGCCCCTTTAATTCAAATTCAAGCCTAATTAAATATAATTTCCAAGGGATAAAACTCGACAATCATACATGCCATAACACAAGACTTAACTTTGGAAGATGTGTGTCCTAGGTAAGTGACCTAGGACTCATTCGCCATAGGGTGAATGGGTCCTCACTTAGATCTAGGACCCTAATTTAACATAATGTTTAACACTAATTAATGTGTGTCCTAGGTAAGTGGCCTAGGACCCATTTTCCCTATGGTGAATGGGTCCTCACTTAGACCTAGGACCCCCCTTTAAAATATGTTTTTGTCAGTATTTTAATGATTTCAAATTCTCAATTTAATGTTGGCTTGTGATATTTGAATTTCGGGAATTAATCTTAAGATATACATAAATATAAGGTTATTTCACTTAGTTTCACCTAGCAAATTTATGAGCAAGTCCTAATAGAAAGTTTATGAGACCAAGATCAATTCAAGAGAAATCTCAGGGCATTCAAGGGCAGATTTGTAGAAGATTATTGCAGCAATCAAGATTCCTTTCATCATGTCAAATATTTATTGCAACATGCATGTTGCTTGAGCTAATGTGGTGATGTAGTGTTCAAGATCTATTCAAGTATTCAAGGCAATGTTTCAAGAAAAGTTTTATGATCAAGATTTACATTCATTGAGGCCACTTCATGCTAGTTTGCAGATTTGTATTTCAAGGTTCAAATAAGGTTTGGTGAGTTGTTACATATTGTTGTTCATTCATCATTCCTTCATTATTTTCTATTTCATTTCAATGTTTAATTACCAAAATGTGGTTTGACAAAGGAAAACCTCCATTTACCTAACAAACAACATTTTTATCTCTTTGATGTGTGATTGTAGATTTTAGGTTGAAGATCCTTTGAAGAGAAAAAATGGAGAAAGTTGCAAAGTTGTCAAAGTTGCAAGAAAGTTTTCAAATCACAGAAACTCCTCCATATAATTTATTTCTGGCTGTTCGACAGTGAACACTTAGAATTTGGGAGTGTAGAAACAACAAAAGAGAACCCATAAAGCATTTTTTAGGAACCCTATCTAGGACCCATTCGCCATAGGGCGAATGAGTCCTTAGTTAGCTTGAAAAGATGAATTTTGGTGAAAGGTACACATCCTTTTCCCCTTTCTAGATCTACCTTTTGATTACTATTTCTATCAAATTTGATTAATATTCTTCATTTTGCATTTTATATCTTACAAATTTTAAATGAAATAATGGAAAATAGGTCTTTGTGGTGAACTCATTTATCACCATTCTTATTTTTCTTCATTTCATTTTGGTGAACCCAAATTTGATCCTTGCATTTTCTAATTTTGGAGTCCTCTTTCATCCTAGATTTAGATCTTGCATTCATTTGCATATCTTTGCATTGAATTAGGTTTCATTTAGGGTGTCTAGTTTGCATTTAACTTTTCATTTCATTTAAGGGTTTTAGGATTGCATATTTTTCATTCTTTAAATCTGAAAAATACAAAAAAATCACTCATCTTGCATATCATTTACATAGCATTCATTTTCATTTGAAAATTGCATATCAAATTAGGTTTTCTAGGTTGTCATTTTGTCACATTTTGCACTTGCATTTAACATTGAATTCACAAAAAATTAAAACTAAAACTTCTTGTATCATACTAGAATTTGGAAACTACTAAAAATCACTTAGAAATATGTAATTTTTTTTTTCAAAACCCTCACCCAAGACACATTTTCCCTAGGGAAAATGAGTCCCTTATCAGGTCATATTCTGATTTTTTGGGCATTAAAACATTCATTTCTATATTCCTATTTGCTGTTTTCAAAATTTTGTTTCTTTTTGTAGAATTTTTTTTCATTAATTTGATCATATCTAGATTAATTTGATGGATTTAGTGCATTATGTGATTTCAAAATTACATTTACAAGACTTCATTTTTAGGTTTTTGCATAGTGTAATAAAAAAATTACCTTGTTTAGAATCTAAAAATTGCATTTACATCTTAGGTCATTATATTGCACTTTACCCTCTTTCCATTTTGGGTGTGTACTCTAAGTTTGTGAAATATTGTATGAGCTTTACAACTTGGTGTCCTATTAAAAATACTATTGTGAGACATAGCTTGAGACTCATGTCATCCCGTGATACACCATTCACCATGGATCTTGGGTTTTCTAACTCCCTTTCGAATAGTGTTGATAATGAACCCCCTATGGATCATAGCATGCATACCTCATTTCCAATGACTTCCTTACCTACAACCAATGTGCATGATGTTGTTAACAATACCATCCCTACCATGCCTAGTTGTACCCAAGCTTTGGGATATACTCAAAGCCAAGGTGGAGCTTCAATTCCTCCTTCCATGATACCCATCTCTATTCTTACCTACACTAGTACTCATGTTACCACAACCATTCAACCTACTAGCAATGCCAACACTTAGGTATTTCCACTGGGAACCCTTCTAGCTTTGTCCATTCAAATATCATAGCTCCTCGATTATCTCCCCTTATAAACCTACAATTCACTTTCCCTCCCCAAACATACACCACTCCACCTTATTCCCATCCATCTCATAATACCAACAATGATCCCATAATTGACACACTTTTGCAAAACATGATATCCCTTCTACAAAAAATCACAACCCTAAATCAAAACAACAATGGCCAACCTTCAAAATACATCAAAAAAACCAACCCATTATCCCTAGAGATATTAAGAACACAAATTCCATAAGGTATAGAGGTTCCTAGATTTGAGAAATATGGTGGGAAAGGAGATCATGTCAGCCATGTTCTCGCTTACACAACCCTATGTAGTTATTTAAGTTTTGAAGATAAGCTCTTGGATAAACTCTTCCCTAGATCCTTGAAGGATACTGCTTTAGAGTGGTTTTTCTCTTTATCAAACAACTCAATAAACTATTTCAATGAGATTATTGATTCCTTTTACAACCACTTCCAAATTCATATGAGTCCCAAGATGTCTTTAGATGACCTGATGAAATGTAAACAAAAGGATGATGAGAAAGTCACTGATTTCATAATGCGATATCAAATGCTTTATTCACATGCAAACATTAAGATTCCTGATGTCAATCTTTAAAGAATGTTTATTTCCAACTTGCAAGAAAAAATTCAAACAAAGCTTTAAATGATGAGATTTCCCTCCTTCACATAGTTATGCACAACCCTTTGTGATTATCAGAATTCAGTTAGTAGTCATGATGTGAAAAATCCACCTATCCATTCTAAAAAGTCTGAATCCGCACCTCAAAATAGTTACCAACCTTTCAAGAAAAAAAATAGGGGCCTATTACAACTTAATTCCCCTCAACCAAATCAACAAGCTAATAACCAAGTGTTTTCCATAAAGATGACAAATCCTTTTTCCTTTGGGGATAGGAATAGATAATTTATCCCTTTACTCGACACCCTTCATAATACCATGTTGCAGCTCTTATAAAAGAATTTAATATCCTTTCCTTTTGTTAGAGATCTTGATCCTAATAAACCATTACCTTCAAACTATAGATCAAACACTTATTTCCATTACTGCCAACAAAATGGACATGATACAAAATATTGTGTCTTAAAAATCTTGTGCAAGACCTCATTGATTCTAATCAACTTCAAATTGGAGGTGTGAATGATCAAGGTAATAAGTTTGTAGCTCCTCCTAACCAAAAATTATAAATCTTTACCAATCCCATGCCGAAACACACTATTTCATTTTTCAAATCTAGTGAAACAAAGAATGATGTTATGAATGTTGACACAAATGATGAAAACATAAAAGATAACAATAAGGATGAAATGAAAAGATTAGTGACATTTATTGAAGCTAAACCTCGTAAGGACCAAACCAAAATTCCCCTTGATATCGCTTTCTCACAAAATTACATAGTCAAACATGCACCCTATGGTCCTCTTTACATAACTGGAAGAATCATTGACAAGCCTACCAATGGGATATTAATTGATCCCGTTTGTGTAGAGAATGTGATCACTGAAGAATTCCTATTTGTGCATGAATTATATCAAGATACATATGAAAGAATAAAAGCATGGATCAAAAAACATAATGGTTTTGCTTGCCTTGCGATTGGCTCGATAAATCTCCCTCTAAAAGTTAGATCAAAAGCATTAAATGTCTCATTCACCATCATCCTATTGTCAGACCAATTTCATGTGAAGTTAGGTTATCCATGGCTTCACTCCATGAATTCCATCCCATCAGTTGTGCATAAATGTTTAAAGTTTCCCTTTGGAAATGATATCTTTACTATGCACCATAGTGGATTTAATCTTGTGTCTTCCAGTGGGAACTTTTCATTGGGTTTATTTTGGCCCAAACCTATTGAACCTATTATACCCCATGAAGACTTATTTTTCAAATCATATCAAAAGTTTAAGGAAAAGAACATAGTGGAATTATCCCTTAGAAATATGCCTTAGACCATGATTGAGCCACCTATCCTTGAAGAAACCATGATTGAACCAAAATCCCTTCCAAACATCCAAAAAATAGCCTATTAAAAATCCTCCTACCATTTCATATAAGAGATCACAAGACAATAAAAACAATCCCATTGTGCCTCCTAAAATCAAACAAGTTTAAAGAGAGTGGTTGAACAACCTCCTATGGTTCCTTTCATTCCTCCCCTAAGGGAAGAAAAGAAACCTATGGTTGAAAAACCCACTCCAACACAATCACAAATTGACAACAGATTAAGAAGAAATTGAAATGCTAGAGAGCATAGGCATAGATGTCATACTATTGCTTGTATGTTACAAATTAAAGAAGAAAAGAGAAAAATAGAAAATCAAAATCCAAACTTATTTCCTACAAGGCATGATGTCTCTTTTCCCTTGCTGCAATGTAAACATAAAAAAACTTCTATGGATATTGTCATTAGACCTCACGTTGTGATTAATTTAGATGATGACATTGACATTGCAAAGATTGATGAACAAGTGCATAATGAGTTGAATTCATTGTTATCCTCTTCTATGAGCTTAAATGACAATTCTCCTAAAAAGAGCATTGAAATTGGTGCATGTCCTAGTTTGGCACTTGATGTTGTCCCTTTGGAAAGTTTTCTACCTTTTGTATATACTGGACAAGATTGGGATGCGAACAACCTGCTATAGGTTGACTCACATGTGCCTTACTAGTCTTTTTCATTGTTTTCTTTTTCATGTTTCTTTATGTGATTGCATGTGCGTAATGTGATCCCCCATATTGTTTTGTTTAATGTCTATTTCTTCATGTGAATTCCTCTATATGTATCTACATTCTTCTATATGTTGTAAAAATTTATATTTTTTGGTTGTATTGTGTTTTCCTTTTGGGGATGATGCAAGGCATCGAGAAATTTAGGTCTCTTCCATGTTGAACTGAAATGATTTTTCTTTGTTTTCACTCTTTTTGTGTCATTCTTCCCATTCTATGAGTATTTGGGGAATGATGACATTTTCAAGCTCTATAACAACATTGTAGCAAAGACATATTGACCCTGAATCCATAGATCCCTTATGTATTTTTGGGGGCAACCCCTCCTTCCCTTTTCATGGCATAGCTCTATTTCGGAAACATATGACTTGGCATAGGGCTTTCCAACGAATCTCTCATGTCTTAGGATTGAACATTGGCTACTTTAAATAAATTTCTCACAACAATGGTGTTAGCAACCACTTTAAAGTGGGGACATACATCGATAATATCTTTCAACATTTATCATGTTTCATGGTGTGATTTTATTTTTCCTTGTGATGTGTCCTTTTCTTGGTGGTGTCATTGGGTTTGATGTCCTCCAAGAGTGCAATATTTCTTAGCATACGAGTTTCCTCTTTGTGGTGATGTGACACATTATATTCCCTAAGTTGTGAATCTTTTACTCTTGACTTGTCCTCTCTTAGAGACATTAGGCACAATTTTCCCCAAGAAGAAGACCTTATGCGAACTAAGTAGAATCCCTTTGAACAAACACTTTTACTAGCATTATTGTTCATAAGTGTTTGGCATAACACATCTTGTTGACCCTATGAAGCTTGAAATCTAATTTCAAGGCCACTAGCATAACACACCTTGCTTGTTTGTGGAGCCTTGCCTTTCCTTGTGGCACCTTATTGAACTTGTTAGGGGGATAGATTTGATATGGTATGGGATCCTAATATGGTTCTCTCAATTTCCACCCTTTTGGGATACTCACCTAGTGGATAGCCTAAGGTTCCATTACCCCAGAGTGAGCATGCACAAAAATCGATGGATTAGATGTGTTCCACGTTGATAAGATCATCTAGGCTTGATCTTCTTGTTCTTTGATGTTGTATGATTGTGTATCTTTGTCATTTTTGCATACATAAGTGTCTTGAATGTCTACTTTAGTGTGAGTTTGACATGGGGTCATCCTCTCACTAAAGTGGGAGAAAATGTAGTGTAGGAAAAAGTATCCCTTTTTCACACTTACTTTGGGAATAATTAATAATAAACTGAGCTAAATTATGCCTTAATTTAGTGTTGTAATATGTATTTTACATATTCATATTGAGTTTAGGGCCCTTTTAAATAAAACAGACTTAATTGTTCCTTGTTTTTGATGTTGTAAAGTGTACCTTTATACTTTCACTTTAATTTAGGGCTTTATTAATTGATTGAGGTTAATCTGCCTTAATTGGCCTCTTTAATTCAAATCCAAGCCTAATTAAATGAAAAATTTGAGGGATAAAACCTGACATTTGTAAATTCCATAACACAAGACTTAAATTTGGAAGATGTGTGTCCTAGGTAAGTGACCTAAGACCCATTCACCATAGGGTGAATGGGTCCTCACTTAGATCTAGGACCCTAATTTAACATAATGTTTAACACTAAGCAATATGTGTCCTAGGTAAGTGGCCTAGTACCCATTCGCCCTATGGTGAATGGGTCCTCACTTAGACCTAGGACCCCCCTTTAAAATATGTTTTTGGTGGTATTTTAATGATTTCAAATCCACAATGCAATGTTGGCTTGTGATATTTGAATTTTGGTAATTAATCTTAAGATATGTATAAATACAAGGTTATTTCACTTAGTTTCACCTAGCAACTTTATGAGCAAGTCCTAATAGCAAGTTTATGAGATCAAGATCAATTCAAGAGCAATCTCAAGGAATTAAAGGGTAGATTTGTAGAAGATTATTTCAGCAATCAAGATTCCTTTCATCATGTCAAAGATTTATTATAACATGAATGTTGTTTGAGCTAATGTGGTGATGTAGTGTTCAAGATCTATTCAAGTATTCAAGGCATTGTTTCAAGACAAGTTTCATTATCAAGATCTACATTCATTGATGCCACTTCATGCTAGTTTTCATATTTGCATTTCAACGTTCAAATAAGGTTTGGTGAGCTGTTATGTATTGTTGTTCATTCATCATTCCTTCATTCTTTTCTATTTCATTTCAAGGTTTAATTACCAAAATGGGTTTTAACCCCCATTCACCTAACAAACAACATTTCTCTCTCTTTGATGTGTGATTGCAGATTTTAGGTTGAAGATCCTTTGAAGAGAAAAATTGGAGAAAGTTGTAAAGTTTTCAAAGTTGCAAGAATTGTCAAATCATGGAAACTCATATTCAAAATTTATTTCCGGTTACCTGACAGTGAACACCTAGAATCTGGGAGTGTAGACACATCAGAAGAGAACCCAAAAAACATTTTTCAGGAACCCTAGCTAGGACCCATTCACCATAGGGTGAATGAGTCCTTAGTGAGCTTCAAAAGGTGAATTTTGTGAAAGGTACACATCCTTTTCCCCTTTCCAGATCTTCCTTTTGATTACTATTTTTGTCAAATTTGATTACTATTCTTCATTTTGCATCTGATAGCTTACATTTTAAATGAAATAAGGGAAAACAGGTCTTTGTGGTGAACTCATTCATCACCATTGCTATTTTTATTCATTTCACACCGTATCTCTTTTAATTTCCATCCCAATAATGTGTCTATTTGCACTAATATATTTCATTTCAAATTTAGCTGCAAGTTGAGATTTCAATTCTAGAATCATACCTTTCTCTTTGCCAATATATAACATATCATCAACATATAATGTAATAAATAGGAAACAATCACCATCAATTTTATAATAAACACAATGATATGATTTAAAATGATCAATCCCAAACTCAACACATATGTATCAAATTTTTGGCACCACATCCTAGGACTTTGTTTTAGGCCATACAAAGATTACTTCAATTTGCAAACCAATTTACTTTTAGCTTTTACTGCATAGTGCTTTGGATGTGTCAGATAAATATCCTCCTCCAATTCACCATGAAGAAAATTAGTTTCACATACATTTTCTCAACCTTTAAATCATAAGAAGCAACAATAGAAAGAAAAAATCTAATGGATGCCTTTTTTTCAATAGGAAAAAATATCTCACCATAAACAACACCCTCAACTTAAGAGTAACCTTTCACAACCAATCTTTCTTTGTACTTCTTAATACCTCCATCTGAACCAATATTTCTATTGAAAACCCATTTTCAACCAACAAGTTTTCATCCTTCAGGAAATGGTGCAAGATCCCATATATCATTCTTTTTTAAAGCTACCATTTCTTCATCCATAAAAATTTTCTAGGATTTTGCATCATTCATACCTAATGCCTCTTCTATAGATCTAGGTTCATTCATGTTAGTATTCAATTCAAAAATAAATCTCCAATCATTTGGTGAATACCTTTTAGGTGGTTTTCTATACCTTGTAGACCTATTAACAAGCTGAGTTGGAGGTTCTTCTTCCTCTTTTGAAAATTTAGAGCTAGATGAGCTCCCCTAAATTCTTGTCTATCCATGGTCTCGATTCAAATTTCTCAGGTGTAGAGGGAAGTTGAATCATATCTTCCTTTTTACTTTTTTTTTGGCTGCAATATAATAGAAGAAGGCTTAGTTTCTCTAAAATAGCACTACTACTATATATTACCTTCCATGCAATAGGATCCAAAATATTATATCCTTTCACACCATAATTGTATCCAATGAAGATAAACTTCAAAACCTTATTCTACAACTTTGTTCGATTCTCCTTTAGCACATGTGCATATGCCTTGCAGCCAAAAACTCTAAAATTGTAAGGAAAGCTAAGTGTGGAAGCAACTCTCCTAACATCAAAACCTCAGGGAAGAATGCAGAGATACCTTTAAATTTTACAATTATAGTCCAAATAAGATGCACTTGAAAGAGATAACAGAAACAAAGAAATAGACATACACATATGAGCACTAGATTTATGTGGGAAAACCCTTACGGGAGAAAAACCCACCACACAAAGAGAAGTCACTTTGTATTATAGTAATTGAGATTACATACAGAGACCAGACTTATCTTTCTGATGTCAATTTATAGCAACATTCACCATGATCAACCTTGTACAGAAGATTCCAGTTACAATATACTCAGAATAGAATTTACACTGATCACCTTTTGAACTATTCACCCAACCTTAGAACCGATCGTTCAAACCAGACTACTGCAATCTATGAGTATATCCATGATGCCCCTGTTTGTCGAACTTCCACTCAGTAATGGCCGCAACAGTCCAACTGCTAGTGGTTCCCATTCGGATTTTCTGATTGGTCGAATACAAGCCACGTAGGATAGTATTCACTCGGTCAAAGCATTCAACCTGTGTTGGCATGTCGGTGAGACACTAACCGTGTCTCCCCAATGCCACAAGACTCAACCATCGATGTCGCCAAGAGTCATTTCTATAGATAAGAGGTTACACTGAGTCTAGAAAGCTATCGCTAAGACTTCGCCATGTTGCCAAGACCTCATACTGATGATCATCACTTGTATTGCTATCACCAAGACTTATCGCTATTGGTGAGACATCATACCGAAGCTCTAAAGTCACATAGACAATAGAATTCCCATCGGCAAGACTATCATCCTTCACTGAGAGATCATACCGAGCCTTTATGTTATACCGAAATATCCAACAGTCGGCAAGACTTACCGCTATTGCTGAGACGTTACTCCAAAGTCTTCAAGGTTACGTCGAGACCACCTTTCACCAGGAGTCATATTGAACACATCCCACAACATCGGTGAGACAAATGCCCGTCACCAAGAGTTCTTACTGAAACCTTTCGTTACCCTGATGACTCCAAATGAATACCTATTGGAGAGACATCTCCATATCGACAAGACTTCATACCGAAGCATATGAGTTACTCTGATGACCACATGTACAACACCCTATCGGTGAGACATACAATCTTGATAAGACTTCATACCGAGATAAGCCTTTCAGCCAAGGGTCTCCCGGACACCGCTTGTCGCCCAGAGTTTCCCTGATATACGATAAGAGTGGCTTGTCAGCCAGAGATCTCCACTCGGCAGAGGGTTACAACGAATGCCAAAAGTCACAACGATAACACCAGTCGGAAAGACATCAGCATTGTCTCGGCGACATGAACAATCAACAAGATTACTAAACTACCAGTCAGCTAGACAAAAGGAATGTCACAATGATTTTTCTCTTCCAGAGGTTTCAGCCTGTGAGATTGAGGCACATATTTCCAACAATCTCCCACTTGATGAAGATCACACAGGAACTTCCAAAGCACAACAAAACTACTAAAATTCATGGGCACTAAGGCCCATCGAACTGGCACACCACCTGAACTTGTCTGTGCTCACTGGCTTCGTCAATGCATCTACAATATTCTCCAGAGTATCCACTTTTTTTAATGAAACCTTTCCATCCTCCACCATATCTCATAAAAAGTGATACTGTACACCTATGTGTTTCATCCTGGCATGGAAAGTAGGATTCTTTGCCAAACAGATAGCACTCTGACTATCACAATAAATTGTTATTTTCCCTACATCAAAACCAAGGTTAGAACACAAATGTCTTAACCAGATTGCTTCTTTATAGGTGTGTGTTGCTGCCATGTATTCTACCTCTATAGTGGACAAAGCGACTACAGCCTGCTGCTTACTCATCCAACTAACTACACCACTATTCAACATGAAAGTATATCCATTGGTGGATATTCTGTTGTCAATGTCCCCTGCCCAATCAGAATCCACATAGCCTCGAATGTTGAGAGTCCTCTATGATTCAACCAAGTCCCCATGGTAACACAAAGCATATTCTGAAGTTCCCTTCAAATATCTGAATACTCTTTTCACAGCATCCCAATGTGTCCTTCCAGGATTAGCCATAAACTGACTAAGTACTCCCACTGCTTGGGCAATGTCTGGCCTTGTATAGACCATTGCATACATAAGATTGCATTAGTATAGGGTACATTGGTCATGTCCTCCATCTCAGTAGGATATTTTGGACAGTCTTCAATATATAGCTTTGCTCCCTGCAAAACTGGAACAACTAGCTGTTTGCAGTCATTCATACAAAATCTCTCTAGAACAGTCCTAATATACTTATTCTGACTGAGCCAAAGTTTTCTATTCTTCCTGTCCCTGGTTATTTCCATCCCTAGAATATACCTTGCTGCACCAAGATCTTTCATTTCGATCTTTGTAGACAACTGAGACTTAAGATCAAAAATCATTAACTTACTATTGCCTATGAACAACATATCATCGACATAGAGAGCAATAATAAGCACTCGATCACTTTCAGCTTTATAATACACACAATGATCAGATTTTGATCTTACAAATCCCAAAGATAATACAAAAATATCAAACTTCTGGTACCACATTCTAGGAGTCTGTTTTAACCCATACAAAGATTTATTCAACTTGCAAACCAATCTTTCTTTACCTTTTTCCACAAAGTGCTTAGGCTGGGACATATAAATCTCTTCTTCAAGATCACCATGAAGAAATGATTTCTTCACATCCATCTATTTGACCTCTAAGTCATACGCTGCTGCAAGTGACAAAAGAAATCTGATAGATGTCAGCTTAGCTACAGGAGAAAAGATTTCCCCATAATCAATTCCCTCTACCTAGGAATAAACCTTTGCAACCAACCCCGCCTTGTACTTTTCCACACTGCCATCCAGACCTGTTTTCTTCTTAAATACCCATTTGCAGCCAACAAATTTTCTACCTTTAGGCAATGGCACCAAACTCCAGGTATCATTCTTTTCTAATGATGCCATTTCTTCATTCATGGCTTCCAACCAAGAGTTTGAATCAAACATTCTAAATGCCTCTTTCACAATCCTAGGCTCATCAGTGCTAGAAATTAAAGCATAGGCACAAGTAGAATCTATCAAAGAGAACCCATACCTATCAAGTTGCTTTCTTTTACAAGTTGACCTCCTCACTTGTTGAGGCTGAGGTTCTTCTTCTTCTTCAGAACTTTCAAAACTACTTGAGCTCTCCTCAATTTTAGGTACATTTTGAATTTTCAATTCCTCTTTATCTGGTGTTGGAGGAATTACAACTACATCCTTATTATTTTCTGACTTTGTCTCTGACTGCAGATCCAAGGTAGAAGGCTTCACCTCATGGAAGATTACACTTCTGTTGTACAAAACCTTATTCATATCGGGATTCCAAAGCTTGTATCCTTTTATGTCAGCACTATAACTAATAAAAATACATTTGACAGCCTTGTTCTCCAACTTAGATCTTTTCTCATACGACACATGAGCATATGCCTCATAGCCAAAAAAATGAATATGTCTTAAAGAGGGCTTCTTACTAGACCACGCTTCCAAAGGTGTTTTCTCAACAAGAGCATAATTTGGAGAATGATTTATCAAGTAACATGCTGTAGCAACTGCCTCAACCCATAGCTTCTCCTCCAAGCCAGCACTACTCAACATACTTCTTTCTCTCTCCATCACTGTCCTATTGAACCTTTCTACAACTCCATTTTGCTGTGGAGTATAAGGTGTAGTCTTATGTCTTTTAATCCCATGGTCTTTACAATACCTCTTGAAATCATTAGAACAAAATTCACCGCCATTATCAGTCCTTAAACATTTTATTTTTCTTCCATTCTGATTTTCTACAAAGTTCTTAAATTCCTTAAACCGATTGAACACTTCTGATTTACTTTTCAAAAAATAAACAAATGTTCTTCTCGAATAATCATCAATGAACGATACATAGTACCTTGACTTAGACAAATAAGGAACATTCACTGGACCAAAAACATCAAAATGAATGTAATCAAGCAAACCAAAAGATTTGTGAGGACTGGAATAAAATAAAACACGGTGTTGTTTTCCATGTATACAATGTTCACAAAATTCAAATTTGAGGTTACAATCTTCGAGCCCCTCAACTAGGTTTTTATTCTTCAAGGTTTTTAAACCTTTCTCACCAATGTGGCCTAGCCTATGATGCTAGAGCATAGTCTTTTCTACTAGAAGTTTAACTTCCATGGAGTTTACACAATTAGGAACATTTCCCTCTTTTCCTCCATGAGTAGATTTTTGTGAATTTTTAGAGACACTGTTACATTGAACAACATGTGCATCCAGCTTGTATAAGGTACCAACACGAGCACCTCTTTCTAGCACCATAGAGCCTCTAGTCATCTTGCAACCATTTCTAGAGAATGTGACTTGCACTCTAATATCATTTAGCATACAAACAGAAAGTAAGTTTTGAGCCAGACCTGGTATATACATTACATTATTAATTCCCTTCACTCTTCCATCAGGGAATTGAATTCTGAATCTTCCACGGCCAACTATTTCCAATGAAGAATCACTTGCCAAATACACCTTTCCACCATCATATTTTTCATACTTCATGAGCCAGTCTCTGTGAGATGTCATGTGGAAAGATGCTCCAGAGTCAATTAGCCAGACATCATCTGATGCCTGTGTAGCCAAGGCTGCAATGAAGGCGTCTGCATCACTATGAGAAGAATCATTGTTAGAATTCTTCTTCTTCTTCTTCTTCTTTTTCTCCTCTCTGCAATCCTTTCGGACATGACTAGGTTGCCCACAATTCCAACACTTCACCTTGGACTTCTTGCCAAGAGACTTTGATCTCCCTTCTGATTTTGATTTGGACTTCTTGTCCTTCTTCTTTCCTTTATCTTTCGATCTTCCTCTAACACCAAGGGCCTCCTTCGCCATCTCAAAAGATTTCCTTCTCATCTCTTCTGATAACAAAGAAGCAACAACATCTTCCATCTTGAAATTGGATGTTGTACTCCCAATAGCCATCACCAGGTGATCCCAAGAGTCTGGAAAAGAACACAATAAAAGCATACAACGATTCTCTTCATCTATCTTCACACCAACAAACGTTAATTATGCAATCAACATGTGGAATGTGTTCAAATGATTAGCTACAAACCCTCCTTCCTGCATTCTTAAAGTGTATAGCTTCTTCCTCAATAACAATTTATTTACCAAGGACTTCCCCTGATAAATAGATGCTAGTCTCTTCCACAAGGAAGATGCAGTCTTCTCTTCATGCACATTGAGAAGAATGGAGTCTACCAAACAGAGCCTTATCAGCCCCTTAGAATTTCTATCTGCAAGGTCCCAATCTTCTTGCTTCATTCCTGTAGGCTTCGTTCCAGACACAACAATCCACAAATCATGATCAACCAACAAATCTTCCATTTTGAGTTTCCACAACTCAAAATTGCTGCCATTGAATTTCTCTATTTCAATCTTTCCTGACATGCTTGCCATCTCAATCTATAATTCGAATTTGACAAAATTCTACAAGACTCCCACTGAACAGAAATGACACAAAAAACCCAACATACCCACAAGAATAACACAACTGGCCAAGCTCTGATACCAATTGTAAGGAAAGCTAAGTGCGGAAGCAACTCTCCTAATGTCAAAACCTCAAGGAAGAATGCAGAGATACCTTTAAATTTTACAATTATAGTCCAAATAAGATGTACTTGAAAGAGATAACAAAAATAGAGAAATAGACATACACATGTGAACACTAGATTTACGTGGGAAAACCCTTACGGGAGAAAAACCCCACACCAAGAGAAGTCACTTTGTATTACAGTAATGGAGATTACATACAGAGACTAGACTTATCTTTCTGATGTCAATTTATAGCAGCATTCACCATGATCAACCTTGTACAAAAGATTCCAGTTACAATATACTTAGAATAGAATTCACATTGATTACCTTTCAAACTATTCACCCAACCTTAGAACCGATCCTTCAAACCAGACTACTTTTGCAATCTCTAAGTATATCCATGACGCCCCTGTTTTTCGAACTTCCACTCAGTAATGGCTACAACAGTCCAACTGCTAGCGGTTCCCATTTAGCTTTTCTGATTGGTCGAATACAAGCCACATAGGATAGTCTTCAATCGTTCAAAGCATTCAACCTATGTTGGCATGTCGGTGAGACACTAATCGTGTCTCCCCGATGCCACAAGACTCAACCATCGATGTCGCCAAGAGTCATTGCTATTGGCAAGAGGTTACACCGAGTCCAAAAAGCTATCGCTAAGACTTCGCCATGTCGCCAAGACCTCATACCGATGATCATCACTTGTATCGCTATCGCCAAGACTTATCACTATCGGTGATACATCATACCAAAGCTCCAAAGTCACATAGTCAATAGAATTCCCATTGGAAAGACTATAGTCCTTTGCTGAGAGATCATACCGAGCATTTATGTTATACCAAAACATCCAACAGTCGGCAAGACTTACCGTTATCGCTGAGACATTACTCTAAAGTCTTCAAGGTTACCTTGAGACCACCTTTCACCCGGAGTCATACCGAACACATCCCATAGCATCGGTGAGACAAACGCCCATCGCCAAGAGTTCTTACCGAACCCTTTTGTTACCTCGATGACGCCAAATGAATACCTATCGGTGGGACATCTCCATATCGACAAGACTTCATACCAAAGCAAATGAGTTACTCTGATGACCACATGTGTAACACCCTGTCGGTGAGACATACAATCTCGATAAGACTTCATACCAAGATAAGCCTTTCAGCCAAGGGTTTCCCCAACACTGCTTGTCACCCAGAGTCTCCCTGATATACGATAAGAGTGGCCTATCAGCCAGAGATCTCCACTCGGCAGAGGGTTACAATGAATGCCACAAGTCACAGTGATAACACCAGTCGGAAAGACATCAGCATTGTCTCAGTGACATGAACAATCAACAAGATTACTAAACTGCCAGTCAGCCAGACAAAAGGAATGTCACACTGACTTTTCTTTTCCAGAGGTTTCATCCTGTGAGATTGAGGCACATATTTCCAACAAAGATGTCTTAGTGAAGGCTTGTGACCTAACCATGCCTCTATAGGTGTCTTATCAACAAGAGCTAATATAGAAGACTTATTAACTATTTAACAAGTAGTAGCAATAGCTGCAACCCAAAAACTTTGTTCTAGACCAACACCACTCAACATACTCCTAACCTTCTCCATCAGTTTCATTCTTTCTGCAACTCCATTATGTTGTAGAGAATACATAGTTGTCTTTTGTCTACGAATACCAAAATCTTTACATAATCTATCTCAATCATTAGATTAAAATTCACCCCCATTATTAGTCCCGAAACATTTTATTTTCTTTCTAGTCTACAACTCAACCATTGCTTTAAATTCTTTAAATCAACTAAAAACTTTAGATTTACTCTTTAGAAAATATACCCATGTCCTTCTAATATAACCATCAATAATGAAACATAATATGTGGATTTTCCAATTGAAGGAACATCTACAAGACCAAACACATCATTACTGAATAAGATCCAATACACCACAAGATTTATGAGAGCTTGAGTAAAATTGAACGTGGTTTTGTTTTTGATAAATGTAATGTGTTAGAAAAATAAAGAAGTTTTGTTATTTTGTGTTGTCATTGATGTCATCATGATATTTGAGGTACAATTTCAAGAACAAGTTTGAAGTTGCTTTGATATTTTGGTCCAGTATCTGATCTGGTATTTTTTTTACATCCTTCAATATTCTTGTCCGGATTTCTCCAAAGATGACAGTCATTGATTGAGGTTTTGAGAGGTTAATTGTGGTTGTTGGAAACATGCACGTTTAGTAGACTATGTGCTCTGGTGCTCATATGGTGTAGCAGTATTACTCTGTTAGCTACTTTTTTTGTTCCTGGTCGACCTCTTGGGTTGATTGTGATATCATGGATTAATTTTGTAAAGGGAACATTTGTGCAAACTATTTTTGGTTTGAGCCGACATGATGTAGCATGCGAAATGTTTTATTGGTTTGTGAGAAGTTTTTTTTGAGATCTCTTGAAGCTGATAGAAGGTATTTTTTCGTGAATACGAAGTGCATCTAATTAGGCCGACCTAATTGATGCTTGCGAAGAGATTGGGTATATATAATGGACAATTTTTTTGAGGAATTACAAAGAAATGATGTGATGATGTGAAGGTGTGCGAACATGATGAAGTGTGACAAGTTCGTTTACTGAGATTTATTTGGACTTGAATCTACACTCACTAGGTGTACTCTGTCAGTTCATTTTCTGGCTGAAAGCAATTCAATTGTTGTAATTTTGTAGGAAGTGAGCCTTTATTTCTGGACAGTGAGTCCTGGCAGTGAGCCACCCATTTTGTAATATTTTATAACTGGTTATACTATATTGTGAGCTAACACTCACCGTGGTTTTTCCCATTTTGGGTTTTCCACGTAAAAATTTTGGTGTTCACGTGTCTTGTGTTTCCATGCTATGTTAAAACTCTTATTTATCTTTGTTATTGTATGCATTGGAATAGTTGGATTGTATTTGATTAGAAAATTTAAGAAGATACTGATTCACCCCCCTCTCAGTATCTTGGACTTTCAACAATTGGTACCAGAGCACGGTTCCTCTGGTTAAGCCTAACAGCTTGAGGGAGATCCTGAAGATGGAAGAAATGGATGATAAAGGAGAGCTCCAGACCGCTCTTGAGGATCTTGGTAAAGTTGAAAGAGAAAACATAGATCTGAAAGAGAATCTTGAAGAAGCGAATGAATGTGTTCAAAAAATTAAGGATCAATTGAAAAAGTTCAAAGATAGGCATAAGAAAGTAAGTTGAAGAAGGAAAATGAAGAGATTACCGGTCTGAAAGTGCAAGTGGAAGAGAAGAAAAGAATAAAAGAATGAATAAAAAAATTGGTACAAAGCAAGTCTAAAGATTGCACTAATCTTGAACAAGAAATTGTGAATCTAAAAGTGGATTTGGAGAAGGCGAAACTCTATGAAAACAATTTCAAAACTAGCTCGGATAGGCTTGATGAATTGATTGCAGGACAAAAACCAAGTAAAGATAAAAATGGTCTGGGAAATGATATTGGTGAAGGCTCTAAGACTGTGAATAATCAGAAGACTCAAAATGAAGGAAAGCAGAAAGGAAATTCAAGGAACTCTACTAGGAGACCTTTGGTGAGAGAGCCTAATGCACAAAGGTACACTTCTTTTAAAGGAACTTGTTTTTCATGAAATAAATTTGGTCACAAGGCAACTGAATGTAGAAGTAGGATGAATCAATTCCCTGGTCCTTTTTCTGGTCAATGTTTTGCATGCAAAAGATTTGGACATAGGGAAACTGAACAAAAAAATTCAATGATGAATCAGTTTAATGGAAGAGTTCAAACCAATCCTTTAATGTCTACTATTATACTTGCAAAAAGTATGGAAATAAAGCTAATCAGTGTAAAACTAGAATCAGCAGAAGTCAATCTAATCAGAGAAATATTGTCTGCTTTAACTGCAACAAACCAGGACATGTTTCAAGAGTTTTTCATAAGCAAGAAAAGTAAGAAGATCAATCCAGAATAAGGGAATGAACCTATGAAGAAGGTTGACAAAGATGAAATGAAGCAAGAGATGAAAAAAATTTGGAAGAAGAAAGAAGAACCAAAAACTACTGAAGTGTCTGTGCCCTCATCCGATACAAACATTTTCTCTAAAGACTAGACGTAGCAAGGTCGTAGGGGGAGCATTATCAGAAAATCTAAAAACCCCCTGGATAAATGTCGTGTCAGAAGTTGGCACGAGGTTGAAATGTGAAGAATGTATTATCAGAGGCTTTGGAAAAGGAACTGGAAGAAAATATATTGGCATGATGATTTGAGGACCGAATTAGGGTTTTCTATATTAAGAAAAATGTTTTTAGCAGCTTTTTGAAATCTATCACATTTAATGCGGATTAGGGCAGATCGATGTTTTATAAAGAAATATTTAAGGAATTTTGATCATTTGTGTATCTGAAGAGTTTGAAGAGTGTGTTAAGCATTTTCAAGGAGAGTTGGAGTGCGAGCAGTGCAAACCCTAGTTTTAGATTCTTCGTGAAAAAAGAGGTACTTTAATCTCCCGTGTAGTTGTGTTCAATGTCTTTTGAGCTATTTGAATTTGGAATTGGAAGTATGGCTACTCCTATGGTAGTTAAAGTGTTAGAAAGGCCGAGACCCTCTTACAAAAAGTACTCTTCAAAAGATTTCGAAGATGATCCCATGAGTGCATTTTTGTCAATTCCACATGGTGTAATGCCGACCAAGGATACTAGGATGATGATTCGGGTAAAATTTGAAGAATACAATCATGCAAAGCTAATTGAGATTTGGAAAGATGAGCTTATTGGTGATGAATTTAGGGTAAAACCTGAGTATTTGAATGTGGTTGATAAAAGGTTGAACGTCTGGAACAATTTCCCTAATTTCAACTATGATGACAAATTTATGAAGTCAATTTTGAGTAGAATCCATGACAAATTTCAGTGGACTGACCAACCGCATCTTATAACGAAGGAGGTGATTAGGGACATTATAGGGTTATGGGATAAAGGTACAGTGCCCGTGCTGAAATCTGTAAAGAATGAGGTTGTAGAAGAACTTACAGGAGCCAAATATGATAAAAGAGCTTTAGCAACGAAAACCATTACTAATCCAACAGTGAAGTATGCATCTCTCATGATAGGTCACATGATATATTTCACAGATAGAGAGAACTCTGTTTCAACTACTACTATCTACATTGGGTTTGATATGGTCGTGAATGGTGCTGATTATGATTTGTGCGAGTTGCTTCGGTTACAATTATTCAAGAATGTGAATTCGTCGAAGGAAAGAAAGTATGCATTTAAATTTGGTTCTCTGATTATATGTTTACTATTTTATTTCATGAAAATACTCCCTGGGAAGAATGAAGAAGTATTTTGGAACCCATCCAGACCAGTGGGACATCAAATTTTTGATTACATGCATAATCTTGGTAATTTGAATGCTCAAGAGGATGCCCTAACAACATTCTTTGCTGTATTCAAAAGAAATATGAATGAAAGGGATAGGATTCTGAGAAAAATTATGGAGAAGTATAAGAATGATATCATATTTCATGTCTCCACTGATGAATGTATGATTGAGGTTGTAGAACCTTGAACTATCTGGATTCAGCCTCTTGGATAGGAGATAACAGAAGAAGAAGCTGAAGGTTATGTGCAAATACTGTTAAAGAATCCAAAGGACCCCAATGAACCTCAGATTGCAACATATGTAGAAAAGTATATGGAGATTCATATGGAACAATAGAAGCCTAAGATCCAAAAGAAAGTAGAGAAAAAACTTAAGGAAGCTAGATTCACAGATGAGGAGATTTCCCTTGGTAGGGCTAAGGGAGAACTAAGGGAGGTAGAATCATCTGGCCTAAGGAGATCCAGAAGGAATACCTCTGCAAAATCCTTAGCCACCCTTGCAACTAAGATTGATTTTGGTATGCTTGATAAAGGGAAAGGTCCCGTTTCCTCCAGACTAACTACAAGATCCGAGAAGAGGAAAGAGACCCCTCTGGTAGCCCTTGCAAAAAGAGGAAGGAAAGAGAAAGCAACAAGAGAGAAAAATATGATTGTTACAAATGATTAGGATGATGAAGAAGAAGATCCTAATGCAAAATTGACAAGGAAAAGAAGAGGAGGTTTATCTTCTAGTGAAGGTGGTTCTATAGAAGCTATTGGTTCAAAGAGAGTGCATGAAATATCATCTTCTAATGAAGAAGATACACAAGAATTTTGTGTTCATGTGCACATCAAGCTAGAACTGAAGAAGTCTAAGGTATCCGGTGAAGGCTCGATGGACTAGAAAGAAAAATAGGCTAATCTGGTAAGTTTTGGTCCTCGCTATGAATTAGAGGCAACTGCTAATTCTTTGCTACATTTTGAAAAGATGCTGCAACCTACAATGGAATACTATGATAATGTCGAAGAAGAAGATAAGAAAACTCTATTGTTAGCCATCATTCAGTATGCTATTATTTTAGATGTCAAATGGGATGACATAAGGAAAGATGTACCTGAAAGTATGTGGGTAGCACTAATGGAAAGAAGAGTGGAAGAAATTGGATTTGAAGAGAAAATCTGAAATGATGCATATGATAAGATTGGGTCCTCCCTGACCCCTAATGATTTGGAATCTTTGAAAAATATTTGCTCAGATATGTTTAGGATGAAGAAAAGAGTAAACATGTTGATGACAAGAATTAAAAGGCTGACAAAGAAGGTAAGAAAGGAAACAACAAAGGTGATTTGGGAAACTACAAAGAAATATGACATGCTGAAAGCTAATGAAGATGTTTCTGTCAAAGATGCTAAGGAAAATATTCCTCTTGATGCAGGTAATGAAGGTATTTCTGAAAATGTTGAAGTTGAAGTTGATACCGGTGATGACAATATTCCTCCGGAAGGTGAAAAGCAGAATGAAGGAGAGATTGAGCCTAAAAGGAACAATGATGCTCATTCAGAGCATACTGAAGGAGAAAAAGGAAGAAAAGAGCAAGGTAATGATGAAGAAAATAAAGGTAGCGAAGAAGAAGGAAAAGATAATGCTAAAGAAGAAAAGGATAAAAAAGCAGACAAAGGAAACAATGATGAAAATAACAGGGATGAAGATAAAGGTGAAGATGAAGGTGAAAAAGATGAAAAGAAAGAGGAAGAAGAAGAAGAGGAAGTAGAGGAAGATAAAGAGAAAGAAAAGAGAGGAAGAAAAGGTCGTAGAATCCTTTGAGAAAAATGAAGAAGAAAAATAGATTGTAAAATCTCTGAAGCATCTCGGTGATTCATCTTCTGTTGGTGATGTGCTGAAAGGTTTGTTATCTAAGAAAATCATATTTCAACTGATTATTCCCCAGGAAATTTTGAAACTCCCTATAATTGAAGGATACGTTGATGTGGAAAAAGATGTCTCCAGTGCATAAAGTTGTGTTGGGTGATGCTATGCAAGCATTTGAAAGAAAGGAAATTCTTGAAACACATCAAAAGGAAATGAAAATGATAGAAGATTCTTTGAAAGCTTTGCAGGAAGCTATGCCCGATGCATCCATTGATACATCCCTCACCCCTATTGAAAATTTGAGATTGTTGTTAGAATATTTCAAGGAGTATTCCTCTGGGCTTAATGAAAAGACAAGAGATAGAAGAAAATTTGGCAGAGAAAAGGCTATTGGCTTTACAAGAAAAATGTGCTCTTGCACACTCTTGTGTCGAAAAGAGTATGGAAGTGGTGAAGGTTTGTGAGTCAGAGGAAGATGATGTTCTCTCTTATTTCTTAAAGTGGTTGAATGCCACTCAAAATATCAAGATAGTCATGAACTCCATTGAGTCTTAACTATCTGCTATTTCTGGTACTTATAGTGTATCTAAAGATAAAGATAGGTCAACCTGGAAGGCCATCACTGCACACATAGAAAATTTATTTTCCTTGCAAAAAAAAGAGGAAGAAATTATTAGAAAATTCAGTCAGTTAAGTGACATTGTAAGAATGGAATAAACTCCATTTGGAGAAGCTTTGGCATGCACTGAAAGGCCTGAGAAGATAAACTTGATTCCTGATACTCTAGACGGTGCTGAAGAAACTCTGATAGAGCTAGAATCTTTGAACAAGATGTTGAATGCAACAAAGGATGGCTGGGAAAAAGGAAAAAAAGTCTGGGAAGGTATTCTTAAGGAGCTTCAAGGCTCGTCATCCTCTAGTTGATACATGTTCTCTTTGCTTTCTTTGTTTTAATTATTTTTTAGTTATTTTTGAGACACCCTTTGTCCTTGATGTCAAAGGGGGAGTGAAGTATAATGAAATGTTGATGTAAATAAGGAGAAGTGTGAGTTAGGGGGTGCAGTGTTGTAAATAAGGAGTTTTGTAAATATTATTTTTTGGCACATGTTGCCATCAATGACAAAGGGGGAGATTGTTAGAAAAATGAAGAAGTTTCATTATTTTGTGTTGTCATTGATGTTATCATGATATTTGAGGTACAATTGCAAGAACAAGTTTGAAGATGCTCCAGTATTTTTGTCTAGTATCTGATTCAATATTTTGTTTACATCCTCTGATATTCTGGTCTAGATTTCTTTGGAGATGACAATCATTGATTGTGGTTTTGATAGGTTGATTATGGTTGTTGGAAACATGCACGTTCAATATACTATGTGCTTTGGTGCTCGTATGGCATAACAATATTACTCTGTTAGCTACTTTTTGTGTTGAGGTCTATTCTTGGCCGACCTCTTGGGTTGATTGTGATACCATGGATTCATTTTCTAAAGGGAACATTTTTGAAAACTATTTTTGGTTTAAGCCAACATGATGTAGGGTGCAAAATGTTTTATTGGTTTGTGAGAATTTTTTTTTTGAGATCTCTTGAAGTCGATAGATGGTATTTTTTTGTGAATAAGAAGTACATCTAATTAGGCCGAACTAATTGATGCTTGTGAAGAGATTGGGTATATATAATGGACAATTTTTTTGAAGAAGTATGAAGAAATGATGCGATGATGTGAAGGTGTGTGAACATGATGAAGTGTGACAAGTCCATTTACTAAAATTTATTTGGAACTAAATCTACACTCACTAGGCATACTCTCTCAGTTCATTTTTTGGTTGAAATCCATTCAATCGTTGTAATTCTGTAGGAAGTGAGCCTTTATTTCTAGATAGTGAGTCCTAGTAGTGAGCCACCCATTTTGTAATATTTTATAACTAGTTATACTATATTGTGAGCTAACACTCACTGTGGTTTTTCCCATTTTGGGTTTTCCATGTAAAAATTATGGTGTTCATGTGTCTTGTGTTTCGATGCTATGTTAATGCTCTTATTTATCTTTTTTATTATATGCATTGGAATAGTTGGATTGCATATAATTAGAAAATTTAAGAAGATACTGATTCACCCTCCCTCTCAGTATTTTGGACTTTCAACATAATGCTCACATAAATAAAATTCAAGATTAAAATCAGACAACCCTTCAACAAGGTTTTTATTTTTCAAGGTCATTAGACCCTTTTCTCCAGTGTGGGCAAGTCTCTGGTGTCATAACATAATTTTCTCTATAGGTAACTTTGATTCAAAAGAAAGGGCACCCTTGGGTACCCAAAATCCATGACCATCTATTGAGGGTGAAACCTTGACCTATTCCAATGGAGTAGCCATAAAATTGATTTTCATAGAAGTACTATTGCACACAACAGTGTATGCATCAAGCTTATATAATGTGCTATATCTAACACCTCTAAAATTCACCATAGCACCTCTAACCATCTTCCATTCTACATTAGAGAATACTACATGTGCATCTACATATATTAATTTTCTCGTAGATAAAAAATCTCTTGCTAATGCAGGGATATGCAACACACCATTAATCCTCTTTATTATACCATCAAGGAACCTAATTCTAACTTTACCATGACCAACAATATTTAAATAAGAATCATCACCCAAGTACACCTTACCTCCATCAAATTCTTTATATTTAGAAAACCAATCTCTATTATAGATCATACAAAAGATGCACCTGAGTCAATTAACCATGCATCATTACTTGCACAAGTTGCTAAAGCTACAATGAATCCATCACCATATTCCTTCTCAAACTCAAAATCAAAATCAAATATCTTCTTTTTCTTCTTATTTTCTTCTTTGCAGTTCTTCTGAATATGTCCAGGCTTATCACAATTCCAACAAATAACTTTGGAATTTGCAAGAGATTTGGATCTCCCCTTAGAATTGGATTTATCATGCTTCTAATTCTTCTTTCCTTTTTCCTTAAGTCTTCAATGAAAATTTAGTGCCTCTTTGGTAGTGATGGATACCTTCCTCACATCTTCAAAAAGAAAAGAACCCACCACATCTTCAGTCTTCAAGATAATAGTACTCCCAATAGCCATAACAAGAGAATCCCATGAATCAGGAAAAGAACAAAGAAATATTTGACATTTCTCCTCCTCATCCATTTTGATACCAACTGATTCCAATTGAGCCATAAACATATTAAATTATTCCAAGTGGTTTTTAATTCATCCACCCTCTTCCATTCCCAAGGAATACAATTTCTTCCTCAAGAAGATCCTGTTCACTAAAGATTTGGCTTGATACATCTTGCCAAGTTTCTTCCATTTTGTGTAGAGGTATCTTCATGGACATTGATTAAAATTGAGTCTTCCAAGCATAATTTGATTAGAACCTTAAATTTATGGTCTATAACATCATATTGAACAACCAAAGTAGGACCTATAGGGCTTGAAAATTTCTCATCAACAACATCCCACATATATCAATATATCAATAGATCCTCCATCTTTAACTTCCACATCTTAAAATTATTTCTAGAAAATTTATCCACCTCTATTCTCCTTGAAAAACTTTCCATTTGAAAATTCTTGCAACAAGATTGCAAAGTATTGTCTACACAAGCTCCCACTCAAATATGGATTAGTTCTAAAAACCCAAGAACCCACAACTGAAACCAAAGGTGATCAGGCTCTAATACCACTTGTAAGGAAGCTAAGGTAGATGAAAAAATTCCTACACTAATCTTGAGAGGATAATAATACAAAACTTTGTAGATCTTTACAACAGTTATAAAAATTTAAATAAAAAATATAAATATCATGCATACTATAACATAGTGATTTACATGGGAAACCATTTTAGGAGAAAAAACCCACACTCCAAAAGCCACCTAATATATTATTCAAAAATCACAAAGATTGCAATATACTTGTAGAGAAATATTCTCACAGGAGTATCACCAACCAGAGATCCAAAGGCAACACGATCACTATTAGGCTCTGAAAATACATTAGGATATGCAACTATAATCCAACTCCCTCATAAAATAGGGTTACCTTCTAAGGAAAGACAAGCCAAACAAATATCTACCATCAGATCTGAGACCTAAAGATGAATGGTCTAGATTGATAATATATCATTAATTTAATATATGTTGGTAGTTTAATATATTCTATTTTTTTATTATCACACTCACATTTTTCTCCACCCTGTGCTCCCATTGTATATTACACCTATCAGTGTAACTAGGATATATTAAATATATCCTATTGAAAATAAACATTATAGAATTTCAAGCTTGAGACACATTTATGCAACACTTTTGGGTTTGGATTTTGTACGTTCTAATGTGTGTGGTCCAGTCAATGTTCCTTCATTGTCTAGATTTGTGTATTTTGTATCATTCATAGATGACTATTCTAGGAAATTTGTGTATTTCCTTAGAAGTAAATCTAAAGTTTTCAATTGGTTAAAGGAATTCAAATCCTTGGTTGAAAACTAGATTGGTAGAAAAATCAAGTGCTCGAGGATGGATAAAGGTGGTGAGTTTTGTTCCATAAAATTTGACAGGTTCTATAAGGACCATGTGATCAAGAGACACAAGACAACTGTATACAACCCACAACAAAATAGAGTTATGGAGAGGATGAACATAAAATTGATGGAGAGGGCTAGAAGTATGCTAAGTGGTGCTGGCCTTGAATATAAGTTCTTGTTTGAAGCTGTAGCTACTGCATATTACCTGATTAACAAGTCTCCTACTTTGACTCTTGTCGAAAAGACACCCATTGAGGCATGGTCTGGAAATAAGCCCTTAATGAGACATCTTAGAATCTTTGGTTATGAGGCATATGCTTATGTACTTGATGTGAAGAGATCTAAGTTGGAGAACAAGGCAGTGAAGTGTATCTTCATCGGCTATGGTGTGTTACATTGGTGGTTGCTATTGCACCAAAAGATTGACCTATTAATGCCCAATACAACTACCAAATTTATACAAGATCCACAAAAGGCGGTTAAGCCATGTCACAAAACCAAGCACTGCACTACACAAGGAAGACCAAGGGACACACCGTCTTGCAAAAATCCCCCCTAGTGCAAGTGAGGGGTTCAAACTTGTGACCTCAACTTTGATACCAATTGTTACATTGGTGGTTTCCATTGCACCAAAAGATCAAGCTATTACTGTTCAATACAACTGCTAGATTTATACAAGATCCACATGAGGCAATTAAGCCATGTCATGAACCCAAGTGATTCATTACACAAGGAATACCAAGGGACACACCATCTTGCAACATGGTTTTATTGTGAAAGGGTACAAGCTTTGGGATCCAGTTGCAGAGAAGGTTCTCTATAGTAGAAGTGTGTTATTTCCTAAGATAAAACCTTCCATAATTATTCTATAAATAGATAAAGAAGAGAAAAAGGAGATTGTTCAAATTCCACCTTCTCTTGAGAGAGATGAACTATGCACTCTTGGTGGAATTGATGATGAGGAGAGCTCAAGTAGCTCTAAAAGATATGAAGAAGAGCAATAACCTCAACCTTAGAAGTTGAGGAGGCCTACACGAGAATGGTGGAAACCATAAAGGTTTGGGTATTCTATGCTAGATTCCAATTGCATATTTTCTTTGATTCCTAACACTGATGAGCCTAGGATTGTTAGAGACGCTATGGGTATGCATGATGTAAATTCTTGGATGGAAGCCACAAATGAAGAGATGAATACATTGAAAAAGAATGCTACATGGGATATGATACCTTTTCTTGAAGGATGAAAACCCATTGGATGCAAATGGGTGTTCAAGAATAATATGGGTCTTGATGGTAATGTTGAGAAGCATAAGGAAAGGTTGGTCATGAATGGAAATTCCAAGGTGGAGGGAATAGATTATGGGGAGATTTTCTCTCTTGTAGGCAAGCCATCATCCATTCAATTCTTGTTATCACTTATAGCCACTTATGACTTGGAAGTTGAGAAAATGGATGTGAAGACAACTTTCCTTCATGGTGACTTGGAGGAGGAAATTTATACATCACAACCAAATCATTTTGTTGTGAAAGGAAAAGATAATCTAGTGTGCAAGTTGAGAAAATATTTTTATGGTTTGAAACAATCTCCTAGGATGTGGTACCAAAAGTTTGACACCTATGTGTTTTCCTTCGGATTTATGAGATCCAAATCTAACCATTATGTCTATTACAAGGCTGAAAATGGTCATATTCTCATTATTGTCCTATATGTGGATGATATGTTGTTCATTGGGAATGGAATAAGCATGATTTCAGATTTGAAGTCTCAGTTGTCAGCATAGTTTGAGATGAAAGATATGGGTGCAACAAGGTATATTCTAGGGATTCATATCAAAAGTAATAGAGCTAACATAAATATTTGATTAAGCTAGATAAAGTATGTGAAATATATGTTGGAGAGATTCAACATGACTACTTGCAGATATATGGTTGTTCTAGTTGTTTAGGGGATGCATATTTCTATGGAGGATTGTCCAAAATATCCTACCAAGATGGAGGAAATGAAAAAATTTCCTTATGAAAGTGCTATTGGTAACTTGATGTATGCCATGGTTTGTATGAGTCTAAACATTTCCTAAGTAGTGGGATTACTTAGTCAGGTTATGGCTGATCCTGGATGGGTGCACTAGGATGCGATAAAGAGAGTGTTTAGGTACTTGCGGGGTACTTTTGAGTATGTCTTGTGCTTTCATGGTTATCCTACTTGACCTTGAAATTCAATGAGCGTTCAGGGATATGCGGATTCATATTGGGTAGTTGAAGTTGATAGTAGGAGATCCACCATTGGATATTTTTTCACGAGGTCTGATGGTGCTATTAGTTGGATGAGTAAGTGTCAAGATATAGTCACTTTGTCCACTACTAAATCTGAGTACATGGAAACTACTCATGCTTGTAAAGAAGCCATTTGGCTTAAGAAATTGTGTTAGGATATTGGTTTTGATGCAGGACATATTAATATATTTTTTGATAGCCATAGTACTATATGTTTAGCAAAAAAATCTACTTTTCATGCCAGTACAAAGCACATTGATGTGTAGTTTAATTTTGTTCAAGATATGGTGGAAGATGGAAAAGTTAACTTGGAAAAGGTGGACACTTTGGTGAATGTTGCAGATGCACTGACAAAGCCAATGAGCACAAATAAGTTTAGATGGTGTGCTAGTTCAATGGGCCTTGTGGCCTAAGAAGTGATACAAAGAATCTTGTAAGGCCTTCAAAAAGTGGGAGAATGTTGGGATTAAGGTGTCTCAAACTTAGTGAGTCCCATGACTAATTATTTTATTATTTTCTCTTAAGTTACTAATTTTATTTATTAAATGCAATAATAATTGTTTCCAAATTACTAAGTGACTTTGTGGGACCCAGTGAAGAGTTGGAATCCTACATGCAATGTGTGAAAAGGAAAAATTGTGACACATGTGACATGGGTGCTCTATTGGGAAAATGCAATTGCTTATACCTTTAAAATTGGTGCCATGATGACATGTGTTAGTTTGTTTTGGAAGCTGTTGATTTCAAAAACTAACACTTAGGAGATATAGCCTTGGGAAGTTCTACAAATGTGGGAGAAAATTACTATTCATAGAACAACCTACGAGACTTTAGAAGCCAACTCTTTATTTTAACTAAGGGGGGAGGAAAGGGGAAGAGATGAAATAAAATACATAAAAGACACTATTCTAAGGTGATTTTCCATAACATGTTAATGGTTTAGTCCATCATATCTCATATCATAATCTTAGGTTTATAATATTTTACAAAAAATTGAAAGAGTGCTAACATGATAATTTTTTTTGCATATATGAGATATAGATGAAACTATCAAAGCTTGCTACAATAGTTGATAAATCCAATCTCTCAATGAAGAACACAATGCATAATTATGTCCATAAACATAGAAAATAGAACACACAATAGAGGCCAATAACACAAAAATTTATGCATTCAATATTTCTCTTGCAAACATTAACTCCTAAGGTCTAAGAAATTATAGAAATCAACCATTAATTCTTAGTTTTTTTAGTAAAAGAAGATAAAAAACCCTTAATAGAGTTCCTCTCAGGGCCTTAAATAGAGAATACTCTCCCTTACTATTGAAAACCACTATAATAAAAAATATTTCCACTTCCTTGCCTATGAGAATCACAATCATGGAGATGGTTGAAACAACCTAACTAGGAAATCATAAGTAGTCCCCCACGTGTAGTGGTGGTGCCATTTGTTCCTCTTTAACATTCCTTTGCAACTACATTCTAAATTCATCATTAAGTTGGCCAATGATGGGTCTTTTCCAAAAATATGAGCCTTTGTTCCTCAAAAAGTGCGTGAGATCACCATGCATCACCCTCCCCCATTAACTTGCAATGGGCCCATCAAAATATCCTTTCTCGGTGGAAAGAAAAGCCACCATGTGGTGCCACAATGTATTACACTATAAGTTTAATCATCTGAGCTCAATACGAGTTGCATGACTTTGACACGTGGCTCCCCTCCATGCAAACTTTGAAATTAAGCACAATGAGTGCCTATAAATAAAAGAATATGCCCAATAAAGGGCCCACAAAGATGGAAAATGAAGATTGGCTCTTGATTGGCACAAAATCATTAAAATATTTAAAAGAGGGATTATTTATAGAAATG
Organism: Sequoia sempervirens; assembly: GCA_007258455.2. Lineage (NCBI taxonomy): Eukaryota > Viridiplantae > Streptophyta > Pinopsida > Cupressales > Cupressaceae > Sequoia > Sequoia sempervirens. Next base: position 209,518,422 of record VDFB02086081.1, on the reverse strand, counting down.
AATTGGAACAAAACCTCTAGAAAAATAAGGTTGTGGTAGATAATGTCTACAAATTTTGGCAACTCTTGGGGACCTCTGCCTGTGGAGGTGAGAACCTAGAACTTTGGTTCAGTGCAAAAAATCATAACAATAAAAAGGAAAGCCCGATGCCCTAAAAATTTTGAAGAGAGGATTTCAGAGACTCCCATTTTTATTTGGATGGTTTCACTTTATTCTTAAGCACTTTGGATACATTATCCAAAGCGATCATTTCTTTAAAAGATAAATTATTTAAATTCTATGCAATAACCTTATGTGATACTCCAATGGGGCATGTGGTTGTAAAATCCCTTCCACCTCAGAAACACTCGGGGATTGAATAAGGCCTTGAAAAGTGGCTTGGTCCTATTGCTTCCCTTCTAGTGTCTACTTCATTTGATCCTCTGGTATGACAATGCCATTTGGAAGGAGAGGGGAAGGAAGCCCTAATTGAACCAGCTGCTCTATATGCCTCTTCATACTTGCAGTTATTTGATCTAAATAATTTAAAACTAATTTACATTTGAGGTCTGCTATGTTAGAAACCAAGATCTGAAATGCAAACCAAAAAAACACCTTCCACAGAAGAGAAAAACAAAAAAATAGAGCTATTGCAAAAAGATGTGCAACATAATATTATTCAATAATTTTTAATTACAAGATATGATTTGCTTTATAAAAGAAAAGATGCATAACCCTAATCTTATCTTGAGCAACAAGATAGCCCAATAAGATAAAGATGAGAATTAATTAACCTAGGAATTAAATATTACCTAAGTAAAGTTATGCAAGTGTAATTAAATATTAATTACACTAACACCCCCCCATAAGTGCAACTTAGGGAGACTAAAAAAGAATGCACCTAAAACTAAGATGAATGCAAGAAAGCATGAATGGGTTCTGACAACAAGGTCTAATCAGGTACCCAAGTACAAATGCAACAATGAGGTAGAGAAGGAAACCTAGTGGGACAAAACCCCCCTACAATGAGATGATTGCTGCAAAGAAGCATTGGAAGAACAATGTGGAGTAACACTGGAACCACAATATGATAAGCAAGGAAAGATACTTCTGTCTACAACTGAAACCAAAAATGGAATCATAATAATGTGACAGCAGACCCAATGCCACAAAACACTGGAAAACTCACAAACTAGAACAACCCTGGAATCTATGAAGCAATAGTAGATGAAATGATGACAAAATATGGAAGCTGTGTATCTCGATGCCAATGCCAAACTAAGAGTAAAACTCTTCCATGGGAAGGAGTACCATAAAAACATGGCCCTCAAACTGAGAAGGATCTGAACCAATGTAGATCAATAACCATAATCTCTCAACTGAAGTGTGAACCGATGAATCCGATATGTGTCAAGCTAGAGCAAGAATGTGGCCAAAAGAAACTAAGAAACCAGATAACCCATGCGAGTTACCAACAAATCAAGATGGATATGGAGATCAAAGTGAAAAAATACACTCTAATAAGATTTATTATGCAAGAAACCCCCCTGATGGAACTTTATCTCAGTTCATTTATTACAATAACCCAATGATTGTAAAAGGAGAGCATGCTAATGTGCATAAACATAAAATAAGATGATGTGGTACTAAAATGAAGTGCAAATATTCAAGTTTCACCTTTCCAACTGCCAAAACATCCAAGTAATCTCCAAAAGACCCATCAGGACAAATATGGAATAATGATAAACTTGGGATAGATACAGAAAAAAGTGCATGAACATAAAAATAGAGCTCCTCAATACCTTTCCAACGCTGCAAAGAAGGAAAAAATCGGAGATCGTGGCAAAACGTTATGAGCTCAAAAGCCAAAAATGAACATATGACTTCAAACAGAAATAAATGAAGATAAACAAAAAAATATTGAAAAATAACCTACACCACTAGAAAGTGCTCAGAATCACCTTTTTGGTGATATCTCATTTTCTCGATTTCGATATCGTATGCCCAAGTTATGATGAAAATAAAAATACTGCTCCTTGAAGGAAAACTAGGGTTAGGAGGGGGCAAAGAGGGCCGTATGGCTGATGATGTCATGCTGACATCAACACTTCATGGGAAAAAATTGACAGCCTGGAGGCCATTGAGGAAAAAAATGCTCCCTTGCCAGAATTTTTTTTCAGCCACTGGTATTCTGCAGATCTGCTTAGAATATTCCCTGTACGTCCTCGGAATATGTTGTCACCGGGAGGGTGGCCGAGGGCCGGGCTTGGAGCTCCAGGTCTGCCATAGGACTATGGGTTTGGTTGGGAGGCTGCCGAGGACTGGGTGTAGGCCCTTGGTCCTCCATAGGACCTCGGCCTTGCAATGAAGGACCAGTGGGGGCTGCGTGGAGGAGCCATCGGCGGCGGTGGCAGACTGGCGACCGCCTGGTGGTCGCTAGGTGGCGGATCATGTTATAATTGGAGGCATTGGCATGAGGTTCAAAAAATACATTTTTTGATATTTTTTTTATTTTCAAGCCTCGAACTACGTGCTGGGGAGGCCGTATGGCCCCCAAGAATTTTTTTTCCCCTTTCGGATCAACTTCACCAAAATCGATGAAATGACAAGTGTTCTTAGGGTTTTTGGCTGTTGCGAACACGATGGTGACCTCCGTTTGTGCCCAAAATGCTCCAAAAATTTGGCTACCCCCAGATCTTGCAAAAAATCTCTGAGCTTGAAACCCTCATAGATCTAACAAACAATGACCAAAATCTGCAAAACAAAAGCCAATCGTGACTTTTTCCAGCACTCTGAATCCAATGGTGAAGCCTGATCTGATCCAAAACACCTCATAAATGAACTCAAGGCATGATACCCTCGAGGAATTCTGAACTAACCTTGCAATGATTTTCTCAAAAATTTGAGAAGGGGTTGCAAATCAAGGCTCTTATACCATGTTAGAAACCAAGATTTGAAATGCAAACCAGAAAATCACCTTCCACAGAAGAGAAAAACAAAAAAATAGAGCTATTGCAAAAAGATGTGCAACATAATATTATTCATGAATTTTTAATTACAAGATATGATTTGCTTTATAAAAGCAAAGATGCATAACCCTAATCTTATCTTGAGCAACAAGATAGCTCAATAAGATAAAGATGAGAATTAATTAATCTAGGAATTAAATATTACCTAAGTAAAGTTATGCAAGTGTAATTAAATATTAATTACACTAACATGCTATGTTACAATTGAGGAACTCATTAGCTTTTTCAGCCATCAACCTCTTATTATCCACTTTCACAATATTCAAGGCATCATCAGTCTTATTAGATAATTTTTAAATCAGTAGTTGTAAGCCTGCGGCCTTTAGAGTGACAAATGAGAGCATTTGATCTGCCATGAAACTCATCTCTACACTTTCCCTCTAAGAATCCACAATGAATTTGAGCATAGGATTCAATGAGGCAGCTAGGATTCTTTCCCAATGTGATCCATAAAGTTACTAAATCATGGGAAGAATACTAGTTTGTTGCGAGTTGCGGGATAACTCATCCTTCAATTGTTGGAGCTGTTGGTCTTTATCTTGAGCCTTTTGTTGGAGTCATTCTTACATTTCCATAGAATCATAGAGCTCTTTATCCATCAGTGACAACACTTTCTCCTTCTCCCATAGCGTGGACTTATCTTTCTTCTTTTCTTTTTCCTTATTATCCTTTTAGACCTATGCCTCTTTTAACTTCTTTGTTACACTATTATTCAAAAGCTTGAGCTTCATCCAATTCTTTTTGGACTTGGATTCAGCCAACTCCTCTTTATCTGCTCTTTGAATTTGGGCCCAAGCTTCATCCAATTCCTTTTGGAGTCTATCCTTTTCAACCTACTCAGCTTGGAGGGCCTCCCTAGAGACTCCTACTTGTGTATTATTATGAAGCTCCAAGATTTCATCATCTTTAGCCTTGATATTAACGGTCAATATTTCCACTATAGCCTTCACCTAGGTGAGCTCTTGGTCCTTTTTTTGTACCTACCTACTGACTTTGAGGAAGTCAATGGAGACCTCCTTTTGTGTTTCCTCCATTAGCTCGACTTTGTCTTGGGGGTGGGCTTGGCTCAAATTTAGGACTACAACATGGGTTGAATAATATTTTAGTTGTATTTTTCACTCAACCTTAAGGAAATTGGGTGTCATATGAGCCACCATCAATGTATTATGGATATGATAAGAAACATTCTCCATTCTTGGGGTGGTAGTATTTAAACCTTCTTTCCTTCTTTTCTTGACTCTTTCTTCTTAGGATTTTTGAGTGACATTTGTTTGCTGATGGTAGTTGGAAGGAGATTGAATATAATGCCTCACAAAGTACCGAGAAGGAGGCCAAATGGGATTGAAATATAGGAAGCAACTGCTTGTGATCCCTCTAGGGTGGATGGAGGGAAACTTAAAATTGGCAAGGAAAAGGGAGTGATGCTTTGCAAAGCGTGTGTGGAAAAGAGAGGTGGTGGAGGAGTAATTTGCGGTAGTTGATAATAAGAGTGTGGGAATTGATGCAAACATAGACATGGAAATAGAGATGGAAACCAAAGGCTGTGAAATGGTGGAAGTTGTAGTAGCTATAAAAGATTGAGGAGTAATAGGAACTATAGTCATAGAGGTGTTAACCAATGATTGAGAAGAGAGTAAGGGAGGAGAGAAGTGTACCTACGTGTTGAAACCACTAGAGCTTATGCTGTTGTGGCTATTTCTTCCTCTTCCTCTTTATATTTTTGGCTAAGATCAATATACCTTCACCTTCTTCTCTTATGGGCTATGATGGAGTGCTTGATGAGGACCCTTATCCCATTGAACCCATAGGTGTTTGAGTTTTCCAGGGATTCAAAGATCCTCAATGAACTAAAAAGTGTTGGATCCTTTGTCTTGTGACATTATAAATTGGATCTAATTATGTTGGCAAGAGTCCTCATGGTCTCTCCTCTAATTTATTTTCTGTCAAAGCCTCCTTATGTATATGGCTTGTGTCACTAGGTGAAGATGAATTCAGATGCACTTCATCCCAATGTTTTTCAAACTATTCATCTATCGGGACAACTTCATATCCTACATTTAGAATATCATTCTCCTAGTAGTAGATCTAGAAATATGTGATCTTCTACTATTCCCATCCCTCACTATGTAGTCTAAGGTGGAGCCTCTTAGATATTTTTAATAATGGATTAAAATTTCACTTGGGAAATAGAAAGAAATCCATGGGGGCCTCTATTCTCCTTTAACCTTATTCAAACCAATGTAAACAAATGTCTCATACCTATTTGAGGACTTGCAGGCCTCCCAAAAAGGGCACGACTCATGGATGAATTGTGGGGCCATAGCTCCATCAATCATAGATCACACCAATCCCAAATTTGTTAGCTTTAGTGTGAGTAGATATTCTACTTACCTTTTCTTCACTGATATTCCCCCTTTTGTGAATTGGAGCTCGTAGATAGCCTTTTTCTTCCTATCAAAGCCATAATATGAATCAATAACACTTAGCTGTTGGGCCAGCTCCAAAGCTAAAACTTTATCTATTAAGTATGCAGGGAGCTTAAATGGTTCCCCTTTGAACCCGTGCACTCAAACCAAAGAAAAGTTAACATTGAAGAAACAATCATAAGGAAAATTTTGATTACTCAACCTACTCATTTGGTGGTTTGTGATTTAGAAAGTGATTTTTTCAAGACTCAGGTCTATTAGGGATGAGGTTATAAATGACTCAAAAAACTCATAATAATCTTATGTGATAGAAAAAAGATGATTCCATGTGGATACTAGGATCATCTTAGGGACTGAGAAGGAATCTAAAGTTTCTAAGGCTATATACTAGCTAAAGAACTCCATATTTTGAAATATGAGATGGGTGACAAGTACCTAAATTTTTTCTCATGCTTGTATGCTTGTAATTGTTGGTGCATATCATCCACAATCACATCAGTAAAATCCATTTTAAAAATCTATTGTTTCCTCAAGAGGAATTCAACTCCTAGTTGAAATCCAAAGACGTGGTCATCTTTATCTAGGTCAGAAATAAAGAAAAGCATAGAGAAAACATCCTGTATGTATTGATAAAAATATCCATGAGCAACATGGATCTTTGGCATTTGGGTTTTGTTTCGGTCTATCTTGAGCTCATGGTTGAGAAACTTGAGTTTGGTATCCTTTGTCGACCAAAAATTCTCCATTCTCTTTAGTGAATAGACCTCCACAAAATAATCATAAGGGATAGAGATCATTTCTCGAATAGGCATGGCACTAATTGTGAGCTTAAGGTGATTTCTCACCAAAGTTTCACTTGCAGGGTCATATAGGTGAGTGCATGTGTCCACTAATTTTTGGCAAGGCTACACCAATGACACCATGTATTGAGCTAGTGTTGAAGACCAGAGCCTAAAACCAAGAGAGTCAAAATCCCTCTTTTTCGCTTTCTAAAGCATTCTAGCATGTGCACCCTCTTAAAGGATCTTGGGATTTATATTTAACTTAGGTTTATAGATTTCATCCACAAAATCTAATACTAGTGAAGAGTCTCTACAATTCCCTTTCTTCAAGGTCTTTGTATTGGGTAATTGTGTTTTTTCGGCATAGGAGCCAAGGCATACAAATTGCTATTCAATAGGTTATGGAAATAATCCTATGTTATTTCTTGCTCTGGTCAACACCTAAAGTTTATTCTACTGGATCCATGGTTGATGTCTTTACTAAAATACTGATTCTTTGTGCTACTTGATGATACATGCAATTGTCTAGGCACAATAGTCGCTTCTTCTTTTCTCTAAAGCTTTGGACACACCTCTTCACCAATCTTCTACTATTCTTTGGATAAGTGCAAAAGCTTATTGAAATGACAATATATCAACTACCATTAGGCCAATTCATGTGAATTTAATTCCACTTATCTTTAAAATTGCATGCCTTAATAGAAAGAAATACAAACAACTCATTGCACCATCTTTTTGGGAATCTTAAACTAACATATGTGGTGTTGAAAGTTGACTACTTTTTATATTAAAATAAGCTCCAAAGGGGGAATTAAAGGTAATTTATCATCACACTCAGAAGGAATGCCAAGGTCAACAAGACACTTGGAAAAGAAACCCAAAAACCTATGCATACAATACTTATTGGAAAGGAAAGCACATACTAAAGCAAACTAACTAACCTATTTACAAGGAAGCCTCATGGGCAACCATAGATTAATTAAAATGCTTCAAGTAGATTTCATTTACTAGAATTCATAAAGAATTTCCCTCCAAATCTTTAAGTTGAAAAGCATTTCTTTCTTTGCATCTTATGATGTGAAAAGGCCCCTTCCATAATGAATCAAACTTGTCATGTTGACCTGTCCTTTAGGCTCGCTCATCATACTTTAGGACTAAAAATCCTTCTTGAAAGTTAAGGTTTGAAGCTTTCGTGTTGAACCATTTATTTACTACTCCTTGTTGGTTTATCATGGCCACATGATCCTTTTCTCAGGCCCCTTATACATTTAGCTACTTAGCCATCCTTACTTCCATAGCTCCATTTTCTTGAACTTCTATAGATTTGAGAAATTATAATTCCATAGTTTCCATGGATATTGGTAGAATAACCTCCTTTCTATAAAATAATTCATATGGTGATGTATTAAATTTTTTATTCAAGGTGGTCCTATTAGCCCAAAGTGTTGTTTTCAGATGATTATTCCATTCCTTTTGATGGTCCATGCCAATCGACTTGATCAATTTGATCAAATTCATATTTGTGGAGCCTGCTAGTCCATTGCCTTGTGGATAATAGTTAGATGAAGTCTTAAGAAAAACCCCATGTTTCAATGAGAATTCTGAAATCTTTGATTTGAGGAAAGCTCTTGCATTATCCAATATTATGGTTTTTGGTGGGCCAAACTTAGTTACTAACTCTTCTAGGAAGCTAAGGATCTCATTTTTTGTAACGCCTTTTAAAGGGACTACCTTTGGCAATCTAGTAAAGTAATTTGTGGTGGTGAAGATTCATTCATAACCTATGCTAGATATCTAGTTGATCATCCTAATGAAATTACAAACCCAATTATGTGAAAGGTTCATCAAATACAATCAGACTCAAAGGCATGGGTGAATTCTTGCATTTTCCATCAAAGAATTGGCCTTGCAGATATTTTTTAACTAGACTATGGTGATATGTGAATAAGGTTGCATAGTAATATTCCACTTGCATGATTTTCATTGCAGTCATTTGTGTTGATAAGTGACCATCCATGGGACTGTTATGGAATATGTGCATGAATTTATTGGGATCATATCTATCCATGCATATGAGAAGTACTCCATCAAAGTTTCTTTTGAACATAACCCCCTCAACTAGCACATATATTTCCCCTTGTAATCTATTAAATCTTATTTTATGTAGTGAGAGGCTTACCAGGTATTTACCAGCAACTATGATGTGGGTCCTTTCATCAACCCATGATTCCACAACTTCAAATTCATTTACTAGAATTTCTTCTAGAAATTATTCCCTAGTCAAGGCTTCGACTTATTTAGCTAAATATTCACACAATTTTCTTGCTTAGATTACTTTTGTTCATTTGAATTCAATGTTGTATTCAAGAATTTTGGTGTTCTATTTTACTCTTTTGTTCGTGATCTCACCTTCCATGATATACTCCCTCACACTAGAATAAGCCACATAAACCATTATTTTGTTTCCTTCCACTAGATGTTTGAAATTCTTGAGCCCTATCACAATGGAAAACACTTCATTTTTATCTAAGCTATACTTGGTCTCATACCCTCGCAGGGTTGTTGAATAGACTGTTGCAATGCTATGTTCACTCTTATAGCCATACATGATAAAGTATTTGGAGAAGTAATGATTAACCAATACTGGGGTGGTGGAAATTACTTCTTTTATATTTTCAAATGCATATCTTCCTTTGGGGGTCCATTTAAAAGCCAAGCCCTTCAACATATTAAGAGTAATAGGCCTAACTAGTCCAACAAAATTAAAGATAAACCTACTAAAAAAATTAATCTTGCCTAGGAAATATTGAACTCCTTTCTTATTCACCAGTAAGGACAATTCCTTGATGGAATTCACTCTTTCAAGGTCTATGGAAATCCCCTCTTTAGATACCACATACCCAAGTAGTTTGACTTATGGGAATCTAAAAATACATTTCTTAGGGTTCAAAAATACCTTGAACTCTTGGCATCTCTAGAAAAACTTATCTAAATGATCAAAATGATCCTCTTTAGACTTGGAGAATACTGTGAGTTCATCCAGATATATAAGGATAATCAAATTGATCAAATCCTTAAAAACAATATCCATTGCCTACTAGAAAGTAGCCCCTACATTTGAAAAATCGAAAGGCACCTTGGAATATGCAAATGTGCTCCATTTTGTAGTAAATGTGGTTTTATGTTGATATTCTTCTTTAACCCATACTTGATTATATCTAGAGAAACCATCCAATAAAGAAAACATTTCTGACCTCACCACTGTTTGAAGAAATTTCTGCATGGAAGGAAGGGGCTAGTGATCCTTCAAAGATGTGATGTTCAAGTCTCTAAAATCCACACAAAGTCTAAGATCACCATTCTTATTCCAAACAAGAACCAAAATGGATACCTAGGTGAATGATTGATCTGATATATGATCCTTGAATCTATAAGTTTCCTCGATTCCTAGGCCATAAGTGACTCTATTTTCTAGTTAACTAGTCTCTACTTTTGGCAAGTCAGTTTAGCTCCATCAATTAGGTCTATAGTGTGTTGGATCACACTATGATCATACCCCTTTAGTGTTGGGAAAATTTGTCTCAACCTTGCAATTACATAAGGTAGTGTTGATATGCTGGCGAGAGGGGGGTTTCCCCCTGCAAGGGGTCTGGGGGGATCATCCCCCCAATTGGGGGTAGTGCGCCTCGGTGGGGGCTTGGGGGAAGCGCCCCCAAAAGGAAAAAAATATTTATATTTTATTATTGTAAATCTGGACTATTCATCATTAGGTTTTAAATCTGACGGTCAATATTTTATTAGCTTGACTTGCCTTAGAAGGTAAATCTATTTTATGAGGGCATTGAATTACAACTATGTATTGTGATGTATTCTTAGAGTTTGATATCATGTTGCAAGTATGAAGGTGTTGCCATTGATGTCAACTGATTAACTGGTCAACTGGTTGCTGTTGTCATTGATGTTATGTATGTTGGTTATTGGTTGTATATGATGAGGACATTGAGAAAATTGTAATAAAGAAAGGTTGCAGGTATTCAATGTTTACTCTAGGTTTTGCTCCAAAATGTGCTACTATGCTAGTGAGGATTTGAGGTATTGTTCATGATTGTAGGAAGCTGCTATATCCAAATTTTGGGTTTCTAGATCGTTGTATAGTGTGAGTTATGTTAACCAGTTGTGAACCATGCTTTTTTGTTTGTCTGGCTAAGGTTCAGGAGAAATGTAGTTGCTCCATATTCTTCTTGTTCAAGTATTATGACTTTCAATTCTTAGGATAAGTTGAAGAGGTCATTTTCAAGTTAATTTTGTTATTCGAAATGATTGGATTGTGTTGACGTTGAGTGTGCTTAATTGAATTATGTGTTTTACACTGGTTTTGGTTGACCTTGTGTTAAACACTACTTATGAAGATAATGGAAGTGTGTTGAGGTGTGTTAGGACCTATTTAGGTCCTCATTAAGTGTGTGTTTGGGTCACCCTCATTCTAATTCCATCGAAGAATGTTTTGGCACTGACCTAAATTGAATTTGTAAATACAAATGGTATGTGGACAACTTTGGATGAGTTTCAAAGTTGAAGATGGTATAAATAGAAGTTGAGATGGTTGAGAAAGGTGTGGATGAATGCAAGAGAAATATATATGTAAGATAGATGAGAAATAGTGTGTGTGATGTAAGTTTGAGAATATTAGTGCAAAATTTTAGTGGTGAGTTTCCGAAGGTAGTGAGCTGAAGGTGTACTTTATCATTCAAGCATGTTTGCAAGAGTCTAAGTGAATTGTGGTGGAAATATCTGTTACATTGAGACTATTTTCTCTCTATAACAAATCTCTTCTATCTTCTTTTGTAATTTTGTGGCAGTGATCCTTTTAGGTGGTTAACCCTTACTGGACAACGAGTTTTGTTTTAGACAATCAGTCCTGTTTAGGCAGTGAGCTTTTATGGAAGTGAGCCTTTGTATTCGGTTTTGATATCTCTATATTGTGAACTAATCCTCACCATTTTTTTTCCCTTATTTGGTTTTCCATGTAAATATGGTGTTATTGCGCACATGGTTTTGTTTCTTTCAGTTTTTACTTTTACACTTAATGATTAATCATATTAGTAGAGTAAAGGATTTGTGAATGATAATAGATCTAATTTCTTGTGGAAGTTTTTAAAGGTTAAATTTTCTACAACTGATTCAACCATCCTCTCATTTGTCGTATTCATCAATTGGTATCAGATCTTGGTTCCTTGGTGAAGAGTTTAACCACTTGAGAAAGGTTTGGGATGGTGAGCAAGATCACTATTGAGTGTCCTAGGTTCAATGGGACTAATTATGCCTTCTGGAAAATAAAGATGGAAGGATATTTGGAGTACTATGGATATGATATCGAGAAAGCTTATAAGACTGCCTACACTCCTCCTGCTAATGGTCTGAGTACAACTAATGAAATTGAGGTGCATGAAGCAAATAGTAAGGAAAAGTTCATTTTGAAGAATAATCTTGCACATTCCAAATTGATTAAAGCTCAAAATTTGAAGACTACTAAAGAGGCCTGGGAGGCATTGGAAAAGATTCATGAAGGAGATGAAACAGTCAAAGAAGAAAACTTATAGAATATGGAAGCACATTTCAAAATCGTGCATATTTCTAAAGATGAGAACATTAAATCTTATGTATAGAGAGTGGATGAACTGGTAGGTGGAATGCGAGGACTTGGTGCTATAGTAGATGAATCTAGGATTGCAAAGAAGATTCTCATAACTCTCCTTGATGCATATAGTGAAAAGGTATCTACTATTGAGGAATTTATAGATTAAAATACTTATACTAAAGATTAGTTATTGGGTACTCTAACATCATTTGAAATGAGAAAGCCTAGCTTGAGAAATGGATCCAAGACATAAACTGCTTTCAAGGCTACAAAATTTGAAGATCCAAATGAAGAGAACCTCGATGAAGTAGAAGCTAACTTTGTAAGAAGGATGAAAAAGGGCTCCAGTAAGTATGAAGGTAAGTTACTCTTTAAATTCTTTAGTTGTGGAGGAATAGGTCATTATGTTTTGATATTTTTGGAAAGAGCTAAGAAGAATATAAACATAGATTAAGCAAAGAAAACAAAGGGAAGATGATTAAGAGAGAATATTATGTGAATGAAGATGATGGTATTTTTGATGAAGAATCTGATTATGGAGATTTTGATGACAATGAATTCTTGTTCTTGGCTATAAAAGATGAATCTACTTCTAATATTGATAGATAGGTAAAGGAAAGTGCTCCAAAGAAAGTTGAAGATACTATAATCTCTACTCTTCATGCTAAATAGAAAAAGAACTATTGGGTTGTTGATAGTGGTTGTTCACATCACATGATTGGTGATAAGAGTAAGTTTGTTAAACTTGAAAAATATGATGGAGGCTTACTTAAGTATGGAGATGATGATGGTGCTAAGATTTATGAGATAGGTTCAGTAATTTTTGATGACAAACATAATACTGATGATTTCTACTATGTTAAGGGTTCAAGGAATAATCTATTGAGTGTTGGATAGATGTATAGTAAAGGATATAATCTTGTATTTTAAGATGAGATGTGTGAAATTAGGAAAGGATTTGAAACAATGATTGCTGCAGGAAATAAGTTTGAAGGAAATATTTATCAACTTAAGGGTGTTGATGGACATTGTTTATGTCTTAGATTAATGATAGTTGGTTATGGAACTAGAGGATGTACCATATGAATTTTGACAACTTGACAAGGATCAGTGCAGTGCAAGCTATAAGATATTTTTTGAGGATTATAAAGCCTGTTAATGCTGTTTGCAAGGATTGTCAGTTTGGAAAGCAAGCGAGAAACTGCTTTAGATCAAAGGAACCATCTACTATAGAACTATTAGATTTTATTCATATATATCTTTGTGGTCCTACAAGAGTAAGAAGTCTACAAGGTGAAAGGTACTTTATGCTTTTAATTGATGATTACTCTAGATATACATGGGTTACTTTTCTCGAAAAAAAATCTGATGCATTAGATAGATTTGAGGCATTTAAGGCTATGGTTGAGAATGAAGCAAATTTGAGAATAAAATTTTTGAGGTTTGACAGAGGTGGCGAATTCACCTCCAATGGGTTTAACATGTTTTATGAAGTTCATGGAATAAAGAGGCAATTGTCTACTCCTAGAACTCCTTTGCAAAATGGAGAATTTGAAAGAAAGAATAGAACGATTCAAGAAGTTTCTAGATCAATGATTGCAAAAGCAGGTCTACCAGAAGTTTACTGGAAATAAGCTATTCATACTTTTTTTTATGTGTTTAATCGAGTTCAAGAAAAAGTTAACAGTACTAATACCCCCTATGAGCTATGGTGTGGAAGAATTCCTATTGTCAAGTATTTTAAGGTATTTGGAAGAAAATGTTATATCAGAAGGGATGAAGAAATTTAGGAAAGTTTGATGCTAAATGTGCTAAATGTATCTTCTTTGGACACTCTACTAGAAGCAAAGCTTACAAATGTTTCAATAAAAGGCTAAGAAAGATCGTAGAGAGCACAAATGTCAAGGTGGATGAAGAATTGAAGAATTCGATTAAAGTTGATGGATATGTATCAGATGAACCTAATTGCATAGAAGTTGAAGAAGTTGTGGAAGAATAGGAAAATAAGAATGAAGAAGAAGAAGCTCTGATGGTGTCCCCAAAGACACATAAATATGTGCAAAAGAATCATTCAAAAAATCAAATCATTGGAGACAAAAGGAAAAGAGTATTAACAAGAAGTTGAGCTACTACTATTGGTGAAATAAATCTATGTTTACTTTATGAAGTTGAACCTAAGACAATAAGTGAAGCATGCAAAGATGAGCATTGGATGGGAGCTATGAAAGAAGAATTTATGCATATTGAGAATAATCAAACTTGGAAATTGGTCCCTAGACCGACTAATAAAAACATAATTGGATCAAAATGGGTATTTAGAAACAAGTTGAATGAGAATGGAGAAGTGGTTAGAAACAAAGAAAGACTTGTGTATAAGGGATAATCACAAGTAGAAGGTATAGATTTTCAAGAGACCCTTGTTGCGGTGGCAAGGATGGAAGTGATCAGAATGTTTTTGGCATTTGCTGCACATAAAGATTTTAAAGTTTATGAGATGGATGCAAAGCATACATTTTTGAATGGTGAATTGGAAGAAGTGTACATGGAACAACCAGAAGGATTTAAGTTGTTAGATCAATAAAATATGGTCTACATATTGAAAATGATTTATATGGATTAAAGCAAGCTCCTTGAGCTTGGTATGCAAGGTTGGATAGATATTTGATTCAACAAGGTTTCAATAAAGGTATGACATATAGTAATTTGTATTTCAAAATTGAAAATGATAAGATCTTGATAGTGGTTGTATATGTTGATGATATTATCTTTAGAGGAAATGAAACAATGTGCAAAATGTTTGCTGAAGAAATACAAAAAGAGTTTGAGATGTCTATGTTTGGTGAGATGAATTTCTTTCTTGGGTTACAAATCAATCAAACAGAAAAAGGGAGTTTTATTTCACAATCAAAATATTTAAAAGAGATGTTGAAGAAGTTTGGAATGGATGGTTCCAAACCGGTATGCACTCCTATGGTGATTGGTTGTAAATTGAGAAAAGATGATGACTCACCTAAGGCTGATCAAAGAAAGTACAAATCTATGATTCGAGGACTATTGTATTTAATTGCTACAAGACCAAATATTATGCATGCAGTTTGTCTTGTGGCTAGATTTCAAGAAGACCCTAAAGAAACACATGTTGCTGCTATTAAGAGGATATTTAGATATTTGAATGGAACTCCATATTATGGCTTGTGGTATCCTAGGGATACTGATTTTACACTAAGTGCTTATGCATATACAGATTGGGCAGGTTGTGTTGATAACAAAAAAAGTACCAGTGGTGGTGCATTCTTTCATGGTTGTAGATTGGGGTCATGGTTAAGTAAAAAACAAGATTTAGTCTCCTTGTCCACTGTAGAAGCTGAGTATATTGCTACTACATCTTGCTGTACAAAAAGTTTTGTGGATGAAACATACATTGAAAGATATCAGAGTAATGTATGATGATCCCATTTTATCTTCCATGATAATACAAGTGCGATTAACATTTCAAAGAATCCAGTGATGCACTCAAGGAAAAAGCATATATTTATCAGGTATCACATTTTGAGAGAGAAGATTTTGGAGAATAAAGTAAAGCTTGAGTATGTGCCTGCAAAGGATCAGATTGCTAATATATTTACTAAGGCTCTTCCTAAAGATACTTTTGAGTATCTCTGGGAGAAGTTAGGAGTCATTTCCCCTCCCTTTTGGAACTAGAAGCATATGGAGATGCATCACTTTGATGGATCTATGGATCTATCTCTCTTCTAGATTGATGTTTGGTGGCTACCTTTTAGGAGGAGTAGGTAGTATCTTGTGTTGTCATTGGAAAATTGTTTGGGTATACTCCTCAGGGGGAGTATTCAATACTAGTAAGGTCCTTAATGTCAAAGGGGAAAACAATGTTAAATATCTTTTTCCTTTGCCATTTATTGTAAGGAAGCTAAGGTAGCGAAACAACTTCCTACACTAATCTTGAGAGGAGAATAATGCAAAATTTTTACAAATCTTTAACAGTTAGAGAAATAGAATATACATAAATATCATGCATACTAGGACACAGTGATGTACATTGGGAAAACCCTTTTGGGAGAAAAACCCCACTCCAAAAGCTGCCTAATATATTATTCAGTAAATCACATAGATTACAATATAATTACAGAGAAAGCTTCTCATAGGAGTATCACCAAGTTCAGAGATCCAAAGACAACACAACCACTATCATACTCTCATAATACATTACTCTCTATTGTAGCCATAATACAAACCCCTCATAAAATAGGGTTACATTCTAGGGAAAGATAGGCCAAGAAAATATTTTCCATTAGATCTAAAACCTAATAACAAATAGTCTAGATTTGTAATACATCATTATTTAATGTATGTCATTCATTTTAGAAGTTTCCTTAAAAATTTTGCATGCTCACATTTCTCACTTTGCTGCCATTGTATACACCTATTGGTGTAACTAGGAAATATATACATAAATATATATACATCCTATCAACAATAAACTGTATATAATTGCAAGGTTGAGACACATTTTCCCAACAAATATCCCACTTGTTGAACACCTTGCAAGAGTAATGTGAGGGTGTAAACATCGTCTCTTTAATTGCTAGTGGCTGAAAGGTCCATAGTCTCTGAACACCATTTGAACTTCTTTGTGCTCACAGGCTTAGTTAAAGAATTAGCAACATTCATCAAAGTCTCTACCTTAACTAGCTTCACCCTACGATCTTTGACCATAGATCTAACAAAATGATACTGTACATCAATGTGCTTGGTCCTCACATAAAATGTCGGGTTCTTGGATAGACATATCGCACTCTGACTGTCACAATAAATTTTCACCACACCTTGTTTTATTAAAATATCTGAACACAGTCTCTTAAGACAAATAGATTCTTTACCAGCATGAGTAGTTGCCATATACTCTGCTTCAATAGAGGAAAAATTAACCACAACCTATTGCTTACTCATCCAACTAATTTTACCACCAAATAAAGTAAACACATAAGCATTGGTGGATTTTTTGTTGTTAACATCACATACCTAGTCTGAATTCACATAACCATGAATATAAAGGGAAATATCATCTTTAGTCATATTACTTTGATAACATAAGGAATAATCTGAGGTACCCTGCAAATATTTGAAGACTCTTTTAACTACATCCCCATGAACTCTACTAGGATTAGACATATATCTAGAAAGAAATCCCACTACTTGGGTAATGTCTAGTCTAGTACAAACCATAACATATATCAAACTTCCAATTGCACTATGGTAAGGCACTCTACTCATGTCTTCCATCTTTGATGGAGATGTTGGACAATCTAACATAGATAAATTTGTTCCAACTGAAACAAGAACACACAATGGTCTACAATCTTGCATATCAAACCTTTGTAAAATTGAGTTGACATACTTACTTTGGCTAAGCCATAGCTTTCTATTCACTATCTCTTTTAATTTCCATCCCAAGAATGTTTTTAGCTACACCAAAATATTTGATTTCAAATTTATTAGCAAGTTGAAATTTTATTTATGAAATCACACCTTTCCCTCTACCAAAAAATAACATATCATAAACATATAATGCAATAAAAAAGAAATGATCACCATTAGTTTTATAATAAACACAATGATCTAATTTAGAACACTCAAATCCCAAACTCAACACATATGTATCAAATTTCTGGTACCACATCCTAGGACTCCGTTTTAAGCCATACAAATATTTCTTTAATTTGCAAACCAACTTACTTTTACCTTTCACCATGTAGTGGTCTGGTTGTGTCATATAAATATCCTCCTCCAAATCACCATGAAGGAAAGAAATTTTTACATCCATTTGTTCAACCTCTAAATCATAAGCAACAACAATAGAAAGAAAAAATCTAATGGATGTCATTTTTTCAACATGAGAAACTATCTCACTACAATCAACACCCTCAACTTGAGAATCACCCTTCACAACCAACCTTGCTTTATACTTCTCAATATCTCCATCTGAACCAATCTTTTTCTTGGAAACCCATTTGCAACTAATAGGTTTTTGTCCTTTAGGAAATGGTACAAGATCCCATGTATCATTCCTTTTTAAAGATGCCATTTCTTCATCCATATCAATCTTCCAGGATTATACATCATTCATACCCAGTTCCTTTTCTATAGATCTGGGTTCATCCATGTTAGTATTCAAAGCAAAAATACATCTCCAATCATTAGGTGAATACCTTTCAGGTGGTTTTCTATGTCTTGTGGACCTATGAACAAGTTGAGTTGTAGGTTCTTCCTCCTCTTTTGAAGATCTAGAGCTAGATGAGCTCTCCTCAACTTCTTGTCTTTCCTTGGACCTCGATTCAACTTTCGCAGGTGTAGAAGGAAATTGAATCATATCTTCTTGTTTGCTTTGTTCTAGCTGCAATGTAACACAAGGCTTAGTTTCTCTAAAAATAACACTTCTAGTATGTATTACCTTCTATGTAATAGCATCCTAAATCTTGTATCCTTTCACACCATTACTATATCCAATGAAGATACATTTCACAACCTTGTTCTCCAAATTTTTTCACTTCTCCTTTGGCACATGTGCATATTCCTCACATCCAAAAGATCTATGATGTCTTAATGAAGGGTTACGACCTGACCATGCCTCTATAGGCATCTTATCAATAAGAGATGATGTAGGAGAACTGTTAATTAGGTAACAGGTAGTGGCAAAAACTTCAACCTAAAACCTTTATTCTAGGCTAGCACCACTCAACATACTCCTAGCCTTCTCCATCAATGTCCTTTTTATTCTTTCTACAAATCCATTATGATGTGGAGAATATAGAGTTGTCTTCTATCTATGAATACCACAATCTTTACAGAATCTATCAAAATAATCAGAGAAAAATTCACTGCCATATCATTCCTTAAACATTTTTTTTCTTTTCAGTTTACAACTCAACCATTACTTTAAATTATTTAAAATGACTGAAAACTTCAGATATACTCTTTAGAAAATATACCCATGTCCTTCTATTATAATCATCAATAAATGAAACATAATATGTGGATTTACCAATTGAAGGAACATCTATAGGACCAAAAACATTAGAATGAATAAAATACAATACACCACAAGATTTATGTGAACTCAAGTAAAAATGAACGTGTTTTTTTTTCCATAAATGTAATGCTCATAGAAATTGTTCAAATTCAAGATTACAATTAGATAAACCTTCAACAAGGTTTTTATTTTTCAAGGTCCTTAGACCCTTTTATCCAATGTGGCCAAGTCTTTGGTGCCATAACACATTTTCTTTGTAGGTAACTTTGTTTCAGAAGAAAGAGCACCCTTGGGTACCGAAAATCCATGACCATTTGCTGAAGGTGAAACCCTCACTTATTCCACACCTGCATCTATTATTTTTCTCACATATAACAAATTTCGTGCTAATCTAGGGACATGCAACGTACCATTAATCCTTTTTATTCTACCATTAGGAAATCTGATTTTAACTTTATCACGACCAACAATGTCTAAATTTTTGGAAGAATGAAGAAGAACATCTCATTATGCATATTTTATGTTGTCATTGATGTCACCATGTTATATGAATTGTAATTGCATCACCATAAGTTCAAGCTTGATCAGGTATTCAAAACCAATATGTAGAAATAATTATTAATTATCCTTTGGTATTTTGGTCCGCATATGTAGTTCATATAAGATTTACCCTTGTGGTTCATATATTATGTACATTTCATATATCTACATCTATGCTCTTTATTGCAATTGGTTTTGATCTTTAAATTAGAAGTTATGAATGACAAAAGGTTGACTGGTACAATGTTGATAGGTTGAAGCATAGATTGGCGTAAGCATTTTGGTATGCAATTCTTCGCTAGTGAATATCATAACTTGTAGTATTTGGAAATGGTATTTGGATGTTAGAATTTTGTATATTTAGAATTTCATGTGCACAAGTGCTTGTATGGTGAGTTGGAATCACTCTGTTGTTGTATTTTTTTATTAGGTCTATCCCTGGATGACCTAATCAATAGTTGATGTTATAATGAATTAATTTTATGATGTGGATGTATATGTGACCTATCTTAGGTCCATGCCGACATGTTGTAGCATACTACATGCTTGAATTATTCTTGGAAAAGTTTTGTAAAAGATTGAAGCCGACAATTAATATTTTTGGTGAATAAGGGTTGCATCGAATTAGGCTGACCTAATTGATGCTTGTGGATGAGTCAGATATATATATTGGATAGTTTTGAGATTGATGTGTGAAAGAAAAAAATGCAAAGATGAATAGAGGTGAATACACATTTGTGAATATGTGAGTTTATTAGAAGTGTGCAAAGTCAATTTATAGAGCATCAAAGGAACTGAATCAAAACTTGTTGGGTGTAACCTCATCAATTGATGTTCTAGCTATAAGCCATTTCTATTGTATATCTGTAGGTAGCAAGTCTTCCATTTTGGATAGTGAGTCCTGGCGGTGAGCCACCCTTTGTAATATCTTATAACTGGTTATATCATATTGTGAGCTAATCCTCATTGTGGTTTTTCCCATTTGGGTTTTCCACATAAAAATCCTGGTGTTCATGTGTTGTGTGCTTTTATGTTCTGCTAATGCTCTTACTCATTCTTATTTTTTTATAAATTGGAGTGTTTGGATGGTTTATGTTCAATAGGTTAAAGAAGATACTGATTCACCCCCCTCTCAGTATCTTGGGTGTTCAACAGTTGGTATCAAAGCTTGGTTCCTCTAAAGAAGCCTAACAGCTTGAGGAAGATCTTGAAGATTGAACAAATGGATGATAACGAAGAACTCCAGATAAACCTTGAAGATCTTGACAAGGCTGAAAATGAAAATAGAGATTTGAAAGAAAATCTTAATGAGGCAAATGAATGCATCAAGAAATTGAAAGAGAAATTGAATAAATTCAAAGAAAGACATAGAGAAGTAAGTGAACAATTAAAACAAGAAAATGAAGAAATCATAGGATTAAAGGTACAAGTGGAGGAAAAGAAGAGAATTGAATATTTTTTGAATGCAATGGTGCAAAGCAATACTGATGAATGTTCAAGAATTGAACAAGAAGTGGTAAACCTGAGAGCAGGTCTATAAAAAGAAAGAATCTGTGAAGATAAGTTCAAAACAAGCTCCACCATGCTCGATGAGTTGATTGGAGGATAGAAACTAGTTAAAGACAAAGGTGGCTTAGGACTGGAAGTAGGTGAAAGCTCAAAGGCTATGCAAACCCCAAACATAGTGGAAAATCAAAAGACTCAAGATAAATGAAAACAAATAAAAAATCCAAGAAGCTTAGCTAGAAGACTGCCTATCAAACAACCAAATGCTCAAAGGTACCCATCTTTCAATGGTGTTTTTTTTTCATGCAATAAATTTGGTCATAAGATAATAGAGTGTAAAGGTAGAATAAACCAGTATGATAGATCCTTTTCCAGACATTGTTTTGCATGCAAGAAAGTAGGACTTAGAGTTAGTGAATGCATAACTTAGATGATGATTTGGTTTAAAGGAGGTAGAATGAATCAATCTTTTGTTGGCTACTGCTATGCATGTAATAAGTTTTGGAACAAAGCTAATTAGTGTAGTTCAAGGGTTAATGGAGGTCAAAAAAATCAGAAAAATGTTATTTTCTACAATTACAACAAGCCTGGACACATTTCAAGAGTATGCAAAAGTAAAGGGGGAAAACAATCTGATCCGGTAAAGAAGAATGAACCAGTAAAGACAATTGAAGAGAATGAGGTTAAGCAAGAAATGAATAAGATATGGAAGAATAAAGAAGATCCAATGACATCAAATGTGTCTATTCCCTCATCTGGTGCAGACAATTCCTTCGACAATTAGACCCAGCATGGTCTTAGGGGAAGCATTAACAAAAAATTGTTCAACCCCCTTAGATACCTGGTGTGTCAGATGTTAGCAAAAAGATATGTTTTAAAGAATGAATAAACAGAGCTTATGCAAAAGGAACCAAAAGAAATGTTGTAGGAATGGTCATTTGTGGAGAAAATTAGAGTTTTTCAGTGCAATGACGAAGGTTGTTATCAACTTTTTGAATTCTACTGCATTTAATGTGAATTAGGGCAGCTCATTGATCTATAAAGTGAATTTGTAAGATGTTCTAATCACTTGTGCATTTGAAGAAAGTAGAGAACAATTTGGAGCTATCTTGAGGAGATTTGAAGAGTGAGTTGAGAAAACCCTAGTTCTGGTTCTCGTGAAAGAAATAGGTATTTTACTCTTCTATGCTGTTGTGGGTTTGTGTGAATCTTCTTTTGAAATCATTAGAGATCAGTTTGTAAAAGGATGGAAACCCCTATAGTTGTAAATGTATGAGAAAGACCTAGACCTTCCTATAAGAAGTATTCCATGAAGGCATTTGAAGATGACCCTCTGGGTGCCTTCTCATTGATTCCTCATGATGTCATGCCCATTGAAGACACTAGAATGTACATTCGTGTTTTAAAAATAAGGAATATAATCATATCAAATTGATAGATATGTGGCACTATGAGCTCACCAGGGATGATTTCTTGGTAAAACCTGAGTATGCAAATAATGTTGTGAAGAAGTTGGATCGGTGGAATTGATTTCCTAACTTTAGTTCCACTCTTGATGACAAGTATGTTAAACCTGCTCTTAGAAAAATTTATGATAAGTTTTTGTGGATAGAAAGACCTCACCTAATAACCAAAGAAGTGATTAAGGCAGTTACTAGACTCTATGATATTGAACTGGTACTAGTGTTGAAGTCTATGAAAAATGAAGTGGTGATGGAACTCATCGAAGCAACATTTGACAGAAGAGATCTTGCAACAAAACCTATTACCAATCTTGTTGTGTAGTATGCAGCTATAATGATCAGACACAAGATCTACTTCACAAATAGGGAAAATTTTGTGTCTGCTACAACTATATACACCATATATGACATGGCAGCAAATGGTGCAGAATATGATTTGTGTGAACTTCTCCGACAATAATTGTTTGAAAACTTGAAGATGACAAGGGAAAAGAAATATGCATTTAAGTTTGGTTCCCTAATTGTTTGTCTACTATTCTACTTTATTAGATGGCTTCCTTGAAGAGATAATGTGGTAATTTGGGATACATCACGACCTGTTGCACATCAAATTTTTTATTATATGCACAACTTTGGTGACCTGAAGAATAAGGACAATGTTCTAACAACATTCTTTGCTGTATTCAAAAGCAACATGAATGAATGAGAAAGGATCCCAAGGAAAATTGTTGTAAAGTACAAGGATGACATCATATTTCATGTCTCCATAGATGAGTGCATGATTGAAGTAGTTGAACCCTAGACTTTCTGGATCCAACTGTTGGGTTATGAAGTTATAGAGGATGAAGTAAAAGGCTATATACAAGTATTATTAAGAAGCCCAAAATATTCCAGTGAACCAAGAGTGGGCACATATGAAGAAAAATATATGGAAGTTCGCATGAAGCATACGATTCCTATGATAAGAAAGAATGTAGATCAAATGCTTAGAAAGGTTGGCTTCACTGATGAATAGATTGCATAGGGAAGAGCCAAGGGAGAGTAGATGACTAGAGAATTGTAAGGTCTAAGGACATCTGACAAAATAACTTCATCAAAACCAACTACAGCTTCTACATCAGTGAAGGTAGAGCTAAGTGATCCTGGTAAAGGCAAATCCTTGGATCCTCTCAAACCATCTACAAGGTCTAGAAAAGGGAAAGAGACTCCTCCAGTGGCACCATCCAAGGGAGGTAAGAAGGAAAAGGAAACAAGGGAAAAGAACCCCAGTATCACTGAAGAGCAAGCAGAAGAGGAAGACCTGTTATGCCTTGCATAACCACCCCATTTTATTCTAGAACAAAATGGATTTTCTTTTGTTTTCTTTGCCTTTGGTTTTCCGATTTTGTCTTAGGAGTTCTCTTGTTTTCCTCCTGAGTTTGTCTTTTGTTCTTTCAAATCTTGGTTTTGCCTCAGCCAGAGTTGGGTTTCTTTTTATTAAAATTGAAGGCATGATGAAGAATGGTGTATTTTATATGCTTTAAGGAATAATGGAGGCATTTGTGTTGCAAGATTAAATCATACACCTGGTGATATTTCTCAAGGAAATCAGTTGGAAAGCATACCTCAATCAAGGTTGGCATAAAATTCCTCTAAGGAGAAAGTGGTGCGACCCTCCAGATGTCTTGTCGACTAGCAGTGGTTCTATTCATTTGAAATATACTGGTCGGCCAGACATTTTAATCACCATGGGTTTTTATATATCTCGCCGAAAAAATAAGTCTCACCGACCATTGCACACAAGGCTAGCGTCACTGAAAGAATTTGGGTTCGGGGAGAAGTATTCCTAAAAAATAGAAGTCTCGACGATAAGGGGTAGCGTTGGCATGAAGTATCGCTGACCAAGTGAAGTCTCGCCAAAAGGTTTGAGTTTGGAATAAGGGCATGGCTTCGGGGTAAAGTCTCCCCGACCAAGTGGAGTCTCGTTGAAATATTTGAGTTCGACATGATGTCTGGCTGAAGGGGTAAAGTCTTCCTGACTGGGCGGAGTCTCGCTGAAAGATGAAGGCCTCGGGGAGAAGTCTCGCCGACTGCTGAATGTCTTGTCGAAGGTTATGCCTTAAGTGTAATCTCTTGCTGACTGGGGGACTCTTTCTAATAGTGGTTCACAAGGTTGAGCTCAGGGAGACCCCAAGCGAAAGATTTATGCTTGGTATGATGTCCTACCACTGCTGGAGGTCTCGGCGAAAGAAGGGTTGCTCGGGGAGAAGTCTTCCTGACTCTCTAGAGTCTCTTTGAAAGGTGGGGGCTTCGCTATAACATCTTGCCGACTCGATGGAGTCTCCCCAAAATGAAATGAGCTCGCTGAAAGGAGGCATCATCACCATGATATCTCGCCGATGATGGTATGTCTTGCCGAAGGTTTTGTGGCTTTGCTAAGAAGTCTTGCTGATTGAGGGGAGTCTTGCCGATAGCGATGCACTTGCCAATGGAAAAGGGATCTCGGTATGACTCTTAGCACCCGCTATGACCTCTTGCCGAATGCAATGGTATTGGTGATGGAAAGGGATATCGATATAACTCCTGCTACCCGCCATGATGTCTTGTCAAAAGTGATAGTCTGGAGACAACTTTATGTTGCGGTATAACTCTTGCACACTCACTATGACCTCTGGCCGATAACGATTGTCTTGCCGATGGTTTTTTTGATATCAATATAACTTTTACATTTGATATGAGGTCTCATCGATAGTTGTATGTTATGTCGATCACTGTTGAGAAGCATAATCACATTGGGGAGACATGACTAGTGTCTCATTGACATGCGATTCTGTCTGGTGTATCTTTTGACCCCTTGGAAAGCCTAAGTGGCATGGGTTCAACCAATAAGAGGGAACTAAAGGTGAACCATTGGTAGTTTGATTGATTGACTACCCCTGTGAAGAAGATCAACATAATGTGCATGGCATGGGTCGGCTCAGTGAAGCAATGGTGTTTGGATCTAATAGGGGAGGTCAGATACTGCTTCTCAAAGATGGTCAACTTGCAGAAACATCTTGAGCACAAGAAAGCCAAAAGGAAGAAAAGGCCATGAGTCTCAGTGATAGCTGGGATCTCTACTAGCAAGGGTAGATCACCATTTATGATAATACTTCAGAACATTCAAAGTGGTTCTGATGGAAGTTTGAAGGTGGACACGGAGGCCAGAAGTTAATGCTGTGGTTGTAAAAGATCTGAAGGCTTCTCCTAAGGGCGATCCTTCACTGACATGGACACGAGGATGCACATTGAATGTGGCATTAACTTCATTCCAAAAAGATCGGAGGGCCAAACCTTTCTAGAGGCTGATATTTTGTAAACCCTAAAAATAGGGGCCGACTTTCTTTTTGGCACGTTCTATATATATGGCATTTTTTTCCCTTTTAAAGGGAGATTTTTCAGAATAGGAGTAGAGAGAAAAATTAAGAATAGTAGTACAATAGGAGTTAGATTTGACAGAAGGCAGTAATGTATCCTTTTGGTTCTCTTAGTATAGATGGAAACAATTTGAAGACATAGGTTTTCTGTACAGTGGTGATTGTGCCAGATTTGTAAATGTTGCTTATCTGTTTCACTAACAGTAGAAGCAACTAGATTTAAATATACTTCATATTGTGTTCATGAATGGTGTTTATCTTGGGTTAATCATTTGATTTGAGAAGCTTTTAAGGAATGAAATCTTATTTTATGTTTTGTTTAAATAGTGATTTAAAATCTATTGTTGAAATTAGCACTGTGAATGAATGAAACTGTGAGTTAATCACAAGTTAATTTTGTTTTGCAGTTTTAGTTAGGAATTCCTTGAAAGGTAACAAGTCTGGTTAAGTTGGATGAATTATCATTCTTTTTGGTTCCAAAGCTTTGATCTATCTTTCTCTGTTTCTTTAAAAACCCTAGTTAAAGTAGGTTTGAATTTATGTTTGATCTTAGAAAAATCCACAAGCTCAACACCAGCAGGCCCCTTGAACATTATAGTTCACATCAACCATTGAGTGAAATCAGCACAATCAAGAACCGATTACCAAGACCTTGGAAGTTAGATATCCATGTGTTATTCTTTCTCTTTCAGGAGAGCAAAATAGTAATATTCTATTTATTGTTGTTGTGCTCATCCAAACCATCAACAAGACCTTACAGCCAAATTGATAAGGAAGAAGAAAGGGAACATGCCCTCTGATGAAGGTGCTTCACAAGAAGCAAGTGTTTGCACCAAGAGATATCTATATGTGTCATCCTCTGAAGAATATGAAGAAAATGGTTTTGGTATTCATGTGCACACCAAACCAGAGATGAAAAAGGAAAATATGTTAGAAGAGGCATCTTCAGACTAGGAAGAACAAAAGGCCTCACCGGTAAGACTTGGTTCCCCTCTCAGGTTAGAGGCATTAGTAAATAGTATAATACATTTTGAAGATATGTTGAAGCCTACTACAGAAATTTATACTCAAGTAGGTAGAGAGGATAGGAAAACCTTGATTTTAGCTATTATTCAATATGTAATTACTTTGGAAGTTAGTTGGGACTATGTTAAGTCCAATGTACTTGAGAAATTGTAGGATTCCCTGATGAAAAGAAGATCAGAGGCTATTGAGTTGGAATAAAAAATAAGAACTGAGGGATTTGAGAAAATTAGGTCCTCTTTGACCACAAATGATATGGAAACCTTGAAGAAGGAATGCTCAAAGATGTTTCAAATGAAGAAAAGGGTGAATACTTTGATGACAAAAGATAAAAGGAAAATAAGGAAAATAAAGAAAGAAACTACAAAAGCCATTAGGTGTATGGTTGAGAAACATGGCATGCTTGGTGCACTCCCATCTGGTTCTACACCAAAATTGAGAAAAGGATTGTGCAGGGGCAAAGGAAGAAATTCCTCTAGAAATAGGTGTTATAGATGATCGTCTGGAGATAGAGAAATAGAATGAGGAAGAAACTGAAGCAAAGAAGCTTGATGTTTTCCTTCCAAAGTAACCTAAAGGAGAAAATGATAAAGATGAAGGTGAATGAATGAAAAAGAAAAAGACATAGATGAAAAAGAGGAAGAAGAAAGAGTAGAGGAAGAAGAAAGAGAAGGGGAAACTTCCAGAAAGAATGAAGAAAAACAAAGGCAAGTTGTGGAATCACAAAGGTCCTTCAAAGAATCCTCCTCTAGCGATGATGTATTAAAAGGCTTGTTATCCAAGAAAAGAAGGGTCTGTCCAGTAATTCCTATGAAACTTCTACAACTCCCCATGGTTCAAGGCAATGTGGATTTGGAAAAAATATCTCCCATTCAAAAATTGGTGTTAGGGGATGCATTGCTTGCATCTAGAAGAAAACAAATTTTGGAATCACACCAAAAGGGGACAAAGCTTATTGATGATGCCCTCAAAACTTTGTAGGAGGCTACCCTCGGTACACTAATTGATACATCTCTCACTCTGGTAGAAAATTTGAAACTTCTATTAGATTCCTTCAAGGAGTATGCCTCTGGACTAGGTGATAAGACCAGGCAAGAGATTGAGGAGAAAATGGTAGAGAAAAGGCTTTCAACACTTCATGATAAATGTGCTCTGGCACACACCAATGTGGAAAAGAGTCTGGAAGTTGTGCAAGCTTGTGGGTCTGAAGAAAATACTGTATTTGCGTACTGCATAAAGTGGTCAGATGCCACACAAAGTATCAAATATCTCATGGAATCCATTGAGTCCCAGTTGACAGCTATTTCCAGTACATATAGTGCATCTAACAACAAAGACAGGTCAACTTGGAATGCTATCACTACTCACATAGAGAAATTCTTTATTCTACAGAAGCAGAAAGAAGACATCATAAAAATATTTGGTCAGTTAGGTGACCTTGTGAGAATGGAGTATGCTTTGGTGGCCAATGCTTTGGCCAATGCGAAAAAACTAGAAAAGATCAACCTGACTCCATGCACACCAAATAATGCTGAAGAAAGCTTGATAGAGTTAGAATCTTTGAATAGAATGCTAATATCTGCTAAGAAGAGTTGGGAGAATGAAAATTCATCATGGCAACGTATTCTCAAGGAGCTTCAAGGCTCACCTTCCTTTGGGTAATACTTTTTCAAGTTTACACATTGTTGAGACAAACTCCTAAGGGGGAGTTATTATTTTTCTTTTTTCTTTTGAATATACACTATTCCAGACCACCCTTATATATATTCATATTTTTGGATCACCCTTTGTCCTTGATGTCAAAGGGGGAGAGAATTTAATGAAGATAAAATGGGAGAGTGTGTTGCACATAGGAGGTTTTGTACATTCTTTTGGAACATGTTGCCATCAATGACAAAGGGGGAGATTGTTGGAAGAATGAAGAAGAACACTCATTATGTAGCTTTTATGTTGTCATTGATGTCACCATGTTATATGAGTTGTAATTGTATCACCATAAGTTCAAGATTGATTCGGTATTTAGAACTGGTATGCATAAACAATTATTATCCTCTGGTATTTTGGTCCACCTATGCAGTTTAGATAAGATTTATCCCTGTGGTTCATATATGATGTACATTGTATATATCTACATCTATGCTCCTAATTGAAATTGGTTTTGATATTTAAATCAAAAGTTATGAATGACAAAAGGTTGACTAGTATAGTGTTGATAGGTTGAAGCATAAACTGCCATAAGCATTTTGGTCCACAATCCTCCGCTAATTAATATCATAAATTGCAATTTGGGAAATGGTCTTTGGATGTTAGAAGTTTGTATATTTAGAATTTTATGTGCACAAGTGCTCGTATGGCAAGTTGACATCACTCAGTTGTTGTATTTTGTTATTAGGTCTATCCCTGGCTGACCTAATTAATAGTTGATATTAAAATGAATTAATTTTGTGTTGTGGATGTATATGTGAGCTATCTTAGGTCCATGTTGACATGTTGTAGCGTACTACATGCTTGAATTATTATTGGAAATTTTTTGTACAAGCTTGAAGCCGACAGTTAATATTTATGATGAATAAGGGCTGCATCTAATTAGGCCGACCTAATTGATACTTGCGGATGAGTCAGATATATATATTGGAAAATTTTGAGATTGATGTGTGAAAGAAAAAAATGTGAATATGAATCAAGGTGAATACAAATTTGCGAGTATGTGAGTTTATTAGAAGACATGTGCAAAGTCAGTTTATAGAGCATTAAAGGAATTGAATCAACACTTATTGGGTGTAACTTCATCAGTTCATGTTCTAGCTGTAAGCCATCTCTATTGTATCTTTGTAGGTAGTGAGCCTCCCATTTTGGACAATGAGTCCTGACAGTGAGCCACCCTTTGTAATATCTTATAACCGGTTATATCATATTGTGAGCTAATCCTCACCGTGGTTTTTCCCATTTGGGTTTTCCACATAAAATCCCTGGTGTTCATGTGTTGTGTGCTTTTATGTTCAGCTAATGTTGTTACTCATTCTTATTGTTATATGCATTGGAGTGTTTGGATAGTTTATATTTAATAAGTTAAAGAAGATATTGATTCACCCCCCTTCTTAGTATCTTGGGTGTTCAACATAAATGATAATCATCACCAAAGTACACCTTACCTCCATCAAATTCTTCATATTTAGAAAACCAATCTTTATTAAAGTTCATATGGAAATATGCACCCGAGTCAATTAACCATGCATCATTACCTGCACGAGTTACTGAGGCTGCAATGAATGCATCACCATCTTCCTTCTTGGACTTAGAATCATAATAAAATTTCTTCCTTTTCTTCTTCTTTTCTTCTTTGCATTCATTATGAACATGTCCAGTCTTACCACAGTTCCAACAAATAGCTTTTGAATTTCTAGGAGATCTAGATATCCCTTTGGACTTAGATTTGTCATGCTTCTCATTTTTCTTTCCTTTTTCTTTAGGTCTTCCACAAAAATTTAAGGCCTCCTTGGAAGTGATGGATACCTTCCTCCTCATCTCTTTAGAAATTAAAGAACCCACCACATCTTTCAATCTTCAATATAAAAAAAGTACTCCCAATAGCCATAACAAGAGAATCCCACAAATCAGGCAAAGAACAAAGTAGGATTTGACATTTCTCCTCCTCATCCATTTTGACACCAATTGATGCCAATTGAGCCACCAACATATTGAATGCTTCCAAGTGGTTTGTGATTCATCCACCCTCTTCCATTCGCAAGGAATACAAATTCTTCCTCAAGAAAATATTGTTCACTAAAGATTTGTCCTGATACGTCTCACCAAGCTTCTTCCATAGTTTTTGTGCAAAGGTATCTTCATGGAAATTAATTAAAAGAGTCTTCCAAGCAAAATATTATTAGACCCTTGGATTTACAGTCCACAACATCATATTGAGAAGCTTGAGTAGGATTTGCGGGCCTTGAAACATTCTCATCAACAACATCCCACAGATCTCGATCTATAAAATAGATCCTCCATCTTCAACTTCCACATCTCAAAATTATTTCTAGAAAATTTCTTCACCTCTATTCTCCCTGATGAACTTTCCATCCAAAAATTCCCACAACAAGATCACAAAGTATCTTCTACACAAGCTCCCACTCAAATCTGGATTAGTTCAAAAAACCCAACAACCCACAACTAAAACCAAAGGTGATCAAGCTTTGATACCACTTGTAAGGAAGCTAAGGTAGCAAAAAAACTTCCTACACTAATCTTGAGAGGAGAATAACACAAAATTTTTACAAATATTTATCAGTTACAGAAACTTAAATAGAATAAACATAAATATCATGCATACCATGATATACTGATTTACATGGGGAAAACCCTTTTGCGAGAAAAACCCCACTCCAAAAGCCACCCAGTATATTATTCATTAAATAAAAAAGATTACAATATAATTGTAGAGAAATATTCTCACAAGGGTATCACCACTCAGATATCCAAAGACAACATGACCACTATCAAACTCTCAAAATACATCACTCTCTACCACAACCGTCATACAACACCCTCATAAAAAAGGGTTACATTCTAGGGCATGATAGGCTAATAAAATATTTTCCATTAGATCTAAAACCTAATAATGAATGACCTAGATTTACAATACATCATTATTTAATGTATGTCATCCATTTTAGAATTTTTTTGAAAAATTTAACGTGCTCACATTTTGCTCTTTGGTGCCATTGTATACACCTATCGGTGTAACTAGGAAATGCATATATAAATATATATACATCTTATCAACAATAAATCGTATATAATCGAAAGGTTGAGACACATTTTCCAAACATTGATGTCAAAGGGGGAGAGAAGAATATCATGTAATTTTTTTATTTTATCTGAAGAGAGTATCATCTAAGGGGGAGAAAGTAAAATCATGAGAAAGTGTGTTCAGAGTTGTAGTGTTGTTTTTTATGGTTTTTCACATCATGTGTTTCCATCACTGACAAAGGGGGAGATTGTTTCAAGTATGAAGGTGTTGTCATTGATGTCAATTGGTTAACTACTCAACTGGTTGTTGTTGTCATTGATTCCATGTATGCCAGTTATTGGTTGTATATATCGAGGATATTGAGAAAATTTTAATAAAGAAAGGGTGTAGATATTTAGTCTTTGCTCCAGTTTTGCTCCGTAATGTGGGGCTATGTTAGTGAGGATCTGAGGTATTGTTCATGATTGTTCAAAGTTACTACATCCATATTTTGGGTTTCTGGATCATTGTATAGTGTGAGTTATGTTCACCATTTGTGAACCATACTTTTCTATGTGTCTGGCTAAAGTTCGAGAGAATGTAGTTGCTTTGGATTTCTTCTTGTTCAAGTCTTATGACTAGTGGTTCTCAGGATAAGTTGAAGAGATCATGTTCAAGTTAATTTTTTTTATCTGAAATGATTGGATCATGTTGAGGTTGAGTGTGCTTAATTGACTTATGTGTTTTACACTGGCTTTGGAATACCTTGTGTTAAACACTACTTACAAAGATCATGGAAGAATGTTGAGGCATGTTGGGACCTATTTAGGTCCTCATTAAGTCCATTGTAGAATTTTTTGGTGCCAACCTAATTTGAATTTGTAAATACAAATGGTATGTGGCCAACTTTGGATGAGTTTCGAAGTTGAATATGGTGTAAATAGAAGTTGAGATGGTTGAGAAAGGTGTGGATGAATGCAAGAGCAAGATGGATATGAGATAGATGCAAAATAGTGTGTGTATGATGTAAGTTTGAGAAGATTAGTATAAAATTCAAGTGGTAATTTTTTGGAGATAGTGAGCCAAAGGTGTACTCTATCATTCAAGCATGTCTGCAAGAGTGTGAGAAAATTGTGGTGGAAATCTCCATTGCAATGCGACTGTTTTCTCTTTGTAAAAAATATCTTCTATATTCTTTTTTAATTCTATGGTAGTGAGGCTTTTGGATGGTTAACCCTTATTGGACAGTGAGTCCTGTTCTAGACAGTGATTCCTATTTTGGTAGCGAGCTTTTCTGGAAATGAGCCTTTGTATTTAGTTTTGATATTCTTTATATTGAGAGCTAATCCTCATCGTGGTTTTTCCCTTATTGGGTTTTCCACACAAATATGGTGTTATTGTGAGCATGGTTTTGTTTCTTTCAGTTTCTACCTTTGCACTTAATGATTAATCATATTAGCAAAATAAAGGATTTGTGAATGATAATAGATCTGATTTCTAGTGGAAGTTTTTAAGGTTAAATTTGCTACAACTGATTCATCCCCCTTCTTAGTTGTGTTGTTCAACATATAAGTCATGTTGCCTCTAGATCTATGGATGGTGATACTCCTATGAGAAGCTTGCTCTGCAAGTATGTTGTAAGCTTTGTGATTTTTGAATAATATATTGGTTGGCTTTTGGAGTGTGGTTTTTTTTCTCAAAAGGGTTTTCCCCGTGTTAATCACTGTGTTGTGGTATGCATGAAGAGACCTCTATACTAAAACTATGAAAGAAGCTCGGTGAGATGTATCAAGCCGAATATTTAGTGAATAAGATTTTCTTGAGGAATAAATTATATTCCTTGACAATGGAAGAGGGTGGATGAATCACAAACCACCTAGAAGCATTCAACATGTTGGTGGATCAACTAGCATTAGTTGGTGTCAAAATGGATGAGGAAGAGAAATGTAAGATCTTGCTTTGTTTTTTGCCTAATTTGTGGGATTCTCTTGTTATGGCTATTGGGAGTACTTTTGTTATATTGAATATTGAAGATGTGGTGGGTTCTTTACTTTCTAAAGAGATGATGAGGAAGGTATTCATTAGTGCCAAGGAGGCCTTGAATTTTCATGAAAGACATAAGGAAAAAGGAAAGAATAATGAGAAGCATGAAAAATATAATTTCAAGGGGAGATCTAAGTCTCTTGGAAAGTCCAAAGTTATTTACTGGAACTATGGTAAGCCTGGACATGTTTGTAAGGACTACAAAGAAGAAGAGAAGAAGAAAAAGAAGAAATTTTATTTTGATTCTAAGTCTGAGAAGGAGGATGGTGACACATTCATTGTATCTTTGGAAACTCATGCAGGTAATGATGCATGATTAATTGACTTAGGTGCATCTTTCCATATGACCTTTAATATAGATTGGTTTTCAAAATATGAATAATTTGATGGAGGTAAGTTGTACTTGGGTGATGATTCTCATTTAAATATTGTTGTTTATGGTAACGTTAGAATTAGGTTTCCTGATGGTAGAATAAAAAGTATTAATGCGTGTTGCATATCATTGGATTAACACAAAATTTGTTATCTATGAGAAAAATAATAGATGTAGTGTCCAGGTAGTATTTTATGATGCAAGATGCAAGATGGTTAGAGGTGCTATGGTGATTGATAGAGGTTTCATATATGGAACTGTTGCTCAATTTTCACCTATAGGCTTAGTCAGGCAGGATAAATTATGTTTTAGATGTTCATAAGGGCCAAATGGGACATTTGCATTGAGGGTTAGGTCATGCATCTGATGAAATTTCACAAGGACCTCAGTTGAAAAGAATGCCTCAATCAGTTTTGGCACAAAACTTATCAGAGAAGAGAGTTGACAAGACCCTCTTGTTGTCTTGCCGACTAGCAGTGCCCTCTATTTGTTCAAATGCACCAGTCATTAGGACATTTGGGTTGCCATGAATCTTTATGTGTCTCTCCACGTGAGATGTCTCACCAAGGGTAGCTCACAAGGTTGGCATCGGGGAGATGTTTGTGTTCATCGTGATGTCTCGGCGACCAAGCACAAGTCTCAGCAAAATGAAGTGATCTTGGAAAAAGGTCTCATCGATAGGATGAAGTCTCCCCGAAATGGTCTAAGCCTACCAAAAGATTGTGATTTCACTAAGAAGTCTTGCCGACCCAAAAGGGTCTTGTTGAAGTAGGGTGAGCTTGGGGCACAGGAAAGTAGAGTCGCCGTGATGTCTCGGTGAAAGTATGAGGTCCTGCCAATACTGGGGGGGTCTCGATATGTGTTTTTCCTTCAGTAAGAGGTCTCACCGATAACGAAGGGTCTCCCCAACATAGGTGACATCAGTGTAGCGTCTGGCTATCGGAGAGATCTCCTACCAACGAAGCGGTCTCGACGACGGTATGGGGGCTTCGCCATAAGGTCTCACCATTGGGGTGAGGTCTCGCTGAAGTGAAGTAGTCTCTATGAAGGAAATAACTTCGGCATGAGGTCTGGCCAACAGGAGGAGGTCTCGGCTACAAGATGAGGGTTCGGCGAAAGGTGTCACCGACCAGGCAGTGTCTTCCCGACTGGATGGGCGCTCGCCAAAACAAGAAGGCTCACCACGAGGTCTTCCCAAAAGTGAAATGTCTTGCCAACATGGTGTGGTCTCGGCAAATGGTGATGTCTTTGGGGAGATGTCTCCCTGATCGAGGGTGGTCTCACCAAAACAAAAGGGGCTTGATGTAATGTTTGGTGCTCGGTGTAAGGTCTTTCCATTCGCCATAGGGTCTCATCGACAGGATGTCTCGCCAAAGTGAAGCAGCATCGGCGAAGGAAAGAATTTCTAAAAAAGGTTTTGCCGAATGTCGAGGGTCTTGCCGAACAAGTAGGAGCTTGGGGAGATGCTTCAACGACATGAACAGAGCTCGGCGAAAGGAGGTATTATTGACAAGATGTCTTGCCGATGGTTGTTAGTCATGCCGACATGTTTTGTGCCTTTGGTATAATGAAAAGAGCTCGCTATGAGGTCTGGTCGACCATCGTATGTCTTGTTGAATGCTGCTGCAAGGTCTAATTGCATCGGGGAGACACATTTTAGTGTCTCACTAACATGCAATTCTGTCTGAAGGACCTCTGACCATCTAAAAATCTATGTGGCTTGAGTTCGACCAATCAGAGGGAGCTGAGGATGCACCAGGAGCCATTTGACTGTTTAACCCACCCCCCTTTGCAAAGACGATCAACATAATGAAAGCAATGTGGATCTGCTCTAAGATAAAGTGATGATTCAGTTCGATATCTAAGAGGTGTCATCAATAAATAGAAGGGCAGAGATCGCAGGGACAACTGGGATATCAACTGGCAAGGGCGGATTGGCATTAATGATAATGCTTTAGAGCATTCAAGGCAGCTCGGCAGGGAGATTCGAAGAGGGACACGAGGACCAGAAGTTAATGCTCCAAAAGATCTTAAGGATTCCCCTAAGGGCAATCTATTGCCATGATGGACACAAGTATGGATGCAATCAGATGTAGAATTAATTTCATTTAAAGATCTAGGGGCAGATCTTTTTGAATGTTGATATTTTTGTAAGCCTTAGGGGTCGACATCTTTTTGTATATAAGGCATTTTTGCCTCTTTGAAAAAAAGTTCTCCTGATGCTTTTCGAAAGTCTGTGACTTCTACAGTCCTTTCTCAGATTAACAAACTTCTGTAACTCATTTTGGAGCATGATATATAAAATTTACCTTGGTCACTGTTGATGTTTCAGATTACCCTCTTGTTCTTGCAAAGTGTTGTGCAATTCTAGTTCATGATCAAGTTATTTTTGTGAATTTCTTTCATTCCTTTATAACTTTATCTTGTGTTTCATGCCTTCCTTTGCAAAAAGTATCATTATAAAAATCACAAGCTGTGTTTATATAATCGTACACGGATTCTATTTTGCGAAAATCTTTTCCTTTTTTGAAAAAGTGTGTGAATCGAACCTGTTTGTGAAACATTGATGCCAAGCTTACAAAATTTGATGTGTAATCTTATGGTCATTGTCAATTTCCAAGTGTAACCTAATTATCCCATCGCTCTTCTTAGTTTGGTGTATAACCATAGCGTTAGTTTTATTTTTATGCACTCCTTCCCCCTTTTCCTTACAAAATTAGTAGTTAGGTGATAGCACAAATGAAGCCGGACTTCTCCAGAGGTTGACCTCTATCTATAAGTGACCCACAACTTTAGAGGTCTTCCCATGTTACATTAAGGTGTTGGACATCAGGTTCAACAAAGGGTGCAATTTCAGGTGATAACAGTTTTGGCACGCCTAGTGGGACTATTGAACAAATAGTTTGAAAATTACATGTCTATTATTGGTTTTGATATGCAACCAGTAAGGTTAAGGTCTTTCAGAGGTTAACATTAGCATATCATGGTGACTTCGTGTACCAATGAATCATTGAGGAATTCAAAAATATTGAGAAATCTGGTGTTTTCTCAACAATATCAGCCTTTGGAGGCAACGTAAATAGCACCATGGCGACTCCAATTTAAGATCAGCTGGTTTCAGTAGCCTAGGTACCTATAGTTAAGGAGGTTTTCTATCTAGACTTGCTTATGCTTCATATTTTACCTTGCAATGCCTAGTTATCAACAATATAGTGGTCATTCTCCTCCATTTCATAAAAATTTAAGTTCTGGGTCTCCAAACAGCCTTTCTCCTCATTGCAACCAGCATTATCAACAATCCTATCATGCTTTCCACCCTCCCACCCCTGCTCAATTCCCCTCGCAGCATATTAATTCCACCTGGAGCCAACCTTGTAGCCTCCTGAGTCAGTCCCAAAATTCTAACAATGCAGATACTGAGTTGGGTAGCGTCAAGGAGATGTTGCAGTTTCAAAGGCAAATATTAGATATAGAAAGGGAAAATGAGTATAATATGCAGCAAGAGGAGCTTGCTAGTCAAGCTTATATTCATCAGTAGGAGGTTGAGACACAAAGATGATCCTATTTAGTACGTGAATTTGAAAAAAGTCAGTCTAACTCTCCCGAAGAACGACTTTCTCAAATGCTCCAATCAGCTGCTACCTTTCCAAATCCTTTTTTTGAGGAAGGGTTTCACTTTCCATAGATCAGTGTTGCAAGTTTTGAACATAATGAGTTTTCTATTGAAACAAAAATAGAGGAAGAGCAGCCCATTGATCTTGATATCTTACTCATGTGGGAAAGGATTAAAAAGGTAAATCCTTTACATCTAGCTATAAAGTGTTTTCAATTGCAGCAACAAAGGACATAACAGCTAGAAGACATCAAGCCATTTGGGCAGTTGTCGATTGATGATAGTCAGCAAGCCAATGGAGCATTAGACTTGGAAGAAAAGCCTAAAACTGAACTGGATACTTTTCTTCAAGAGAGCATGCAGGTTCCTAATTTATTGGTTGATTCAGGACAACCAGAGAATATTGCTGACTTGTTCGATGAAATTTCCTCAATTTGTTGATGAAGATGAAGATCTCACATGCATGATAGCATCTATGCCTGGTATGGAGCAACTAAATGATAAAACTCATCTAGATTCAATGCAAAATTATGAGTTAGATGATATCATAGAGGGTTTTTGTTCTAGCATAGATGATGAGCTAGTATCATATGAAAGGGAAGCATGTGATCAACCCATTCAAGTTAGTGAGACTATTGAAAAAGCTATAGAAGATAATGCATTGCAGCCTATGAACTTATTTGATGAGCTGCCCCACTCTGTTGAGGAGGAGTTATATTTTGTCATGGACAAAGAGCATAAGGAACAACAGTTTGAAGATTTGTTTTCAGTTATCCAACAAGGATATCAGCTCTTTAGTCAAGAAGATCCAACCATTGAAAACATTAATGGTTTCTTTTCAGAGACTATTATACATGATGAAAAGAATCAAGGCTCCTTTTTCATTACAGAGCTGAAAGAAAGAACAACTGATCCTCCTATTGACAATAATGGTCGAATCTTTCAAGAAGATCAAACTGTAGTCACCAATGAACAACTTGCATATTACCTCCAATCAACATCTTTTCAAGGAAAAGATGAAGTCTTTAGAGATCAACAAGAGGCCAACAAGGAAGGTTCAAGCTTTTCCCTTACTAGAGGATGTCCAATCAGGTACTTAGCCTAGATGGAGTTGAATGAGGCACCCATATATGAAGGTACAACGAATGAAGATATCCAAAATGCACTGACAGCCAAACAAGAATATGTTTAGTTTACTGGTCCTCCTCTAATTGACAATACATATGAATTATGTAGTGAGGTAAGTGAAATTTTTCACCTCTTTCAAGAAGTAGTACATCATCTTGTTAAGTATCTTCCTATGTCCCATTTTTACTCAGCTATCCTTAAACATGCCACTCACTGCATATTGAGAAGAATGGGTAGCTATTTCAGTCATCTTGTAAATGGTTTTGTTTGACCAATTTCATACGGGTTAGTGTAGGGTAGGTTTAGATGCAATTTTCATTCCCTAAGTGCTATCCCAACACAGTAAATAGTTTCACTTCAAATTTTTCCTGTTTTCAATAAGTTTCCAAGTGTCCTGACCTACTTTAATGAATCTCAACTGAGTTGCAGCCATGTACAAAGTTTTCCTAGGTCTATTTCTGAGGTTTTCCTAATAACTCCATGCCCAATGGATAAGCCTAGGCTACTAGTTTTCATGTTTAGCAGGAAAACATTTAGCCGAGGTCACCAAAAATGTTGCTCAATTTTCACCTATGGGCTCAGTCAGGTAGGATAAATTGTGTTTCAGATGTTCATAAGGGCCAAATGGGACATTTACATCGAGGGTTAGGTCATGCATCTGATGACATTTCACAAGGAGCCTAGTTGAAAAGCATGCCTCAATCAGTTTTGGCACAAAACTTATCAGAGAAGAGATTCGGCAAGACCCTCTTGTTGTATTGCTGACTAGCAGTGCCCTCTATTTGTTCAAATGCACCGGTCGTCAAGACATTCAGGTCACCATGACTCTTTATGTGTCTCTCCGCATGGGATGTCTCACTGAGGGTAGCTCACAAGGTTGGCGTTAGGGAGATGTTTGTGTTCACTGTGATGTCTCGGCGACCAAGCACAAGTCTCAGCGAAATGAAGTGATCTCGACAAAAGGTCTCATCGACAGGATGAAGTCTCCCCGAAATGGTCTGAGCCTGCCAAAAGATTGTGACTTTGCTGAGAAGTCTTGCTGACCCAAAAGGGTCTTGTCGAAGTAGGGTGAGCTCAGGGCACAGGAAAGCAGAGTCACCGTGATGTCTTGGTGAAAGTATGAGGTCCTGCTGATACTGGGGGGGTCTCAATATGTGTTTTTCCTTCGGCAAGAGGTCTCATCAATAACGAAGGGTCTCCCTGACATAGGTGACACTGGTATAGCATCTGGCCGTCAGAGAGATCTCCTACCGACGAAGCAGTCTTGGCAATGGTATGGGGGCTTCACCATAAGGTCTCACCGTCAGGGTGAGGTCTCATTGAAGTGAAGTGGTCTCAGCAAAGGAAACAACTTTGGCATGAGGTCTAGCCAACAAGAGGAGGTCTCAACGACAAGATGAGGGTTTGGTGAAAGGTGTCGCTGACCTGGCAGTGTCTTCCCAACTAGATGGGCTCTCACCAAAACAAGAAGGCTCGCCACGAGGTCTTCCCAAAAGTGAAATCTCTTGCCGACATGGTGTGGTATTAGAAAATGGTGATGTATTTGGTGAGACGTCTCCCCGACCAAGGGTGGTCTTGCTGAAACAAAAGGGGCTCAATGTAATGTTTTGCACTCGGTGTAAGGTCTTGCCGAACGCTGATGGTCTTGCCGAAATAGAAAGGGACATTGGTAAGACTCTTGCCATTCGTCATAGCGTCTCATCGATAGGATGTCTCACCGAAGTGAAGCAGCATCGGTGAAGGAAAGAAGTTTGACAAAAG
The DNA here is from genome assembly GCA_007258455.2 of Sequoia sempervirens. NCBI lineage: Eukaryota > Viridiplantae > Streptophyta > Pinopsida > Cupressales > Cupressaceae > Sequoia > Sequoia sempervirens. The sequence continues at coordinate 209,477,946 of VDFB02086081.1, read as the reverse complement.
GTTTCACTGAAAGCCTAGGGTTTTACCGAACAAGTAGGAGCTCGGGGAGATGCTTTAGCGAAATGAAGAGAGCTGAGCGAAAGGAGGTATTATCGATAGGATGTCTTGCCAATGGTTGTTAGTCACGCCGACATGTTTTGTACCTTCAGTATAACGAAAAGAGCTCACTATGAGGTCTGGCTGACCATCGCATGTCTTTCCGAATGCTGCTGCAAGGTCTAATCGCACCAGGGAGACACATTTAGTGTCTCACTGACATGCGATTCTGTCTAAAGGACCTCTGACCATCTGAAAATCTATGTGGCTCAAATTCGACCAATTGGAGGGAGCTAAGGACACACCAGGAGCCATTTGACTGTTTAACCCCCCTTTGTGAAGATGATCAATAAAATGAAAGCAACGTGGATCTGCTCTGAGATAAAGTGATGATTCAGTTTGATACCTAGGAGGTGTCATCGATAAACAAAAGGGTGGAGACCACAGGGACAGCTGGGATATCAACTGGCAAGGGCTGATCAACATTAATGATAATGCTTTAGAGCATTCAAGGCAGCTTGGCAGGGAGATTCGAAGAGGGACACGAGGACTAGAAGTTAATGTTGCAAAAGATCTTAAGGCTTCCCTTGAGGGTGATCCGTCGCCATGATGGACACAAGGATGGATGCAATCAGATGCAGAATTAATTTCATTTAAAGATCTAGGGGCAGATCTTTTTAAACACTGATATTTTTGTAAGCCCTAGGGGCCGACATCTTTTTGTATATAAGGAATTTTTTCCTCTTTGAAAATGAGTTCTCCTTATGCTTTCCAAAAGTCTGTGACTTCTACAGTCCTTTCTTAGATTAGCAAACTTCTGTAACCCATTTTGGAGCATGATATATAAAATTTACCTTGGTCACTATTGATGTTTCAGATTACCCTCTTGTTCTTGCAAAGTGTTGTGCATTTCAGGTTCATGATCAAGTTATTTTTGTGAATTTATTTCATTCCTTTATAACTTTATCTTGTGTTTCATGCCTTCCTTTTCAAAAAGTATCATTATACAAATCACAAGCTATGTTTATATAATCGCACACAGATTCTATTATATGAAAATCTTTTCCTTTTTTGAAAAAATGTGTGAATCGAACCTATTTGTGAAACATTAATGCCAAGCTTACAAAATTTGATGTGTAATCTTATGGTCATTGTTGATTTCCAAGTGTAACCTAAGTATCCCATCGCTCTTCTCAGTTTGGTGTATCACCATAGCATTAGTTTTATTTTTATGCACTCCTTCCCCCTTTTCCTTACAAAATCAGTAGCTAGGTGATAGCACAAAGGAAGTCGGCCTTCTCCAAAGGTTGACCTCTATCTTTAAGTGACCCACAACTTTAGAGGTCTTCCCATGTTACACTGAGGTGTTGGACATCAGGTTCAACAAAGGGTGTAATTTCAGGTGATAATAGTTTTGGCACGCCCAGTGGGACTGTTGAACAAATAGTTTGAAAATTACATGTCTATTATTGGTTTTGATATGCAACCAGTAAGGTTCAGGTCTTTCAGAGGTTAACATCAACATATCATGACGACTTTGTGTACCAGTGAATCATTGAGGAATTCAAAAATATTGTGAAATCTGGTGTTTTTCTCAACAATTTCAGCCTTTGGAGGCAGCGTAAATAGCACCATGGCGACTCCAATTTAAGATCAGCTAGTTTCAGCAGCCCAGGTACCTACAGTTAAGGAGGTTTGCTATCTAGACTTGCTTATGCTTCATATTTTACCTTGCAATATCTAGTTATCAACAATATAGTGGTCATTCTCCTCCATTTCATAAAAAATTAAGTTCTGGGTCTCCAAACAGCCTTTCTCCTCATTGCAACCAACATTATCAGCAATCCTATCATGCTTTCCACCCTCCCACCCCTGCTCAATTCCCCTTTTAGCATATTAATTCCACTTGGAGCCATCCTTGTAGCCTCCCAATCAGTCCCAAAATTCTAACAATGCGGATACTGAGTTGGGTAGCGTCAAGGAGATGTTGCTGTAGTTTCAAAGGCAGATATTAGATATAGAAACTGAAAATGAGTATAATATGTAGTAGGAGGAGCTTGCTAGTCAAGATTATATTCATCAGTAGGAGGTTGAGACACAAAGATGATCCTATTTAGTACGGGAATTTGAACAAAGTCAGTCTAATTCTCCTAAAGAACAAATTTCTCAAATGCCCCAATTAGCTGCTACCTTTCCAAATCCTTTTTTTGAGGAAGGGCTTCACTTTTCGCAAATCAGTGTTCCAAGTTTTGAACAGAATGAGTTTTTTGTTGAAAAGAAAATAGAGGAAGAGCAGCCCATTGATCTAGATAGCTTACTCCTATGGGAAAGGATTAAAAAGGTAAATCCTTTACATCTAGCTATAAAGTGTTTTCAATTGCAGTAGCAAAGGACATAACAGCTAGAAGACATCAAGCCATTTGGGCAGTTGTCGATTGATGACAGTTAGCAAGCCAATCGAGCATTAGACTTGGAAGAAAAGCCTAAAATTGAACCAGATACTTTTCTTCAAGAGAGCATGCAGGTTCCTAATTTACCGGTTGATTCGAGATAGCCAGAGAATATTGCTGACTTGTTCGATGAACTTCCTCAGTTTGTTGGTGAAGATGAAGATCTCACATGCATGATAGCATCTATGCCTGGTATGAAGGAACTAAATGATAAAAATCATCTAGATTCAATGAAAAATTATGAGTTAGATGATATCATAGAGGGTTTTTGTTCTAGCATAGATGATGAGATAGTATCATATGAAAGGGAAGCATGTGATCAACCCATTCAAGTCAGTGAGACTATTGAAAAATTTGTAGAAGATAATGCCTTGCAGCCTATGAACTTATTTGATGAGCTGCCCCACTCTGTTGAGGAGGAATTATATTTTGTCATGGACAAAGAGCATAAGGAACAACAGTTTGAAGATTTGTTTTCAGTTATCCAATAGGGATATCAGCTCCTTAGTCAAGAAGATCCGACCATCAAAAAGATTAATAGTTTCTTTTCAGAGACTATTATACATGATGAAAAGAAGTAGGACTCCTTTTTCGTTGCAGAGTTGAAAGAGAGAACAATTGATCCTGTTATTGACAATAATGGTTGAATCTTTCAAGAAGATCAAACTGTAGTTGCCAATGAACAACCTGCATATTACCTCCAATCAACATCTTTTCAAGGAAAAGATGAAGTCTTTAGAGATCAACAAGAGGCCAGTAAGGAAGGTTCAAGCTTTTCCCTTACTAGAGGCTGTCCAATTAGGTACTTAGCCCAGATGGAGTTGAATGAGGCACCCATATATGAGGGTACAATGAAAGAAGATATCCAAGATACACTGATAGCCAAACAAGAATATGTTCAGTTTACTAGTCCTCCTCTAATTGACAATACATATGAATTATGTAGTGAGGTAAGTGAACTTTTTCACCTCTTTCAAGAAGCAGTACATCATCTTGTTAAGTATCTTCCCATGTCCCATTTTTACTCAGCTATCCTTAAACATGCCACTCACTGCATATTAAGAAGAATGGGCAGCTATTTCAGTGATCTTGTAAATGGTTTTGTTTGACCAATTTCATACGGGTTAGTGTAGGGTAGGTTTAGATGCAATTTTCATTCCCTAAGTGCTATCCCAACATAGTAAATTGTTTCACTTCAGTTTTCTCCTATTTTCAATAAGTTTCTAGGTGTCTTGACCTACTTTAATGAATCTCAACTGAGTTGCAGCCATGTACAGAGTTTCCCTGGGTCTATTTATGAGGTTTTCCTAATAACTCCATGCCCAATGGGTAAACCTATGCTACTGGTTTTCATGTTTAGCAGGGAAACATCCAGCTGAGGTCACCAAAAATGTTTCTCAATTTTAACCTACGGGCTCAGTCAGGTAGGATAAATTATGTTTCATATGTTCATAAGGGCCAAATGGGACATTTGCATCGATGGTTAGGTCATGCATCTGATGAAATTTCACAAGGAGCTTAGTTGAAAAGCATGCCTCAATCAGTTTTGGCACAAAATTTATCAGAGAAGAGAGTTGGCAAGACCCTCTTGTTGTCTTACCGACTAGCAGTGCCCACTATTTGTTCAAATGCAACGGTCGTCAGGACATTCGGGTCACCATGACTCTTTATGTGTCTCTCCGCGTGGGATGTCTCACCAAGGGTAGCTCACAAGGTTGGCGTCGGGGATATGTTTGTGTTCGCCATGATGTCTCAGTGACCAAGCACAAGTCTTGGTGAAATGAAGTGATCTCGGAAAAATGTCTCACCAACAGGATGAAGTCTCCCCAAAATGGTCTGAGCCCACCAAAAGATTGTGACTTCATTGAGAAGTCTTGCTAACCCAAAAGGGTCTTACCGAAGTAGGGTGAGCTCGGGGCACAAGAAAGTAGAGTTGCAGTGATGTCTCGGTGAAAGTATGAGGTCCCTCTGATACTGGGGGGGTCTCAATATGTGTTTTTCCTTCGACAAGAGGTCTCACCGATAATAGAGGGTCTCCCCAACATAGGTGACATTGGTGTAGCATCTATCCATCAGAGATATCTCCTACCAATGAAGCGATCTTGGTGATGGTATGGGGGCTTCGCCATAAGTTCTCACCATTAGGGTGAGGTCTCGCTGAAGTGAAGCAGTCTCGGAAAAGGAAACAACTTTGGCATGAGGTCTAGCTAACAAGAGGAGGTCTCGGTGACAAGATGAGGGTTCGGCGAAACGTCACACCAACTAGGCAGTGCCTTCCCAACTAGATGGGCTCTCACCAAAACAAGAAGGCTCGCCATGAGGTCTTCTCGAAAGCAAAATGTCTTGGCGACATAGTGTGGTCTCGGCGAATGGTGATGTCTTCAGGGAGATGTCTCCCCGACTGAGGGTGGTCTTGCCAAAACAAAAGGGGCTCGATGTAATGTTTGGAACTCGGTGTAAGGTCTTGCCAAAATAGAAAGGGACATTGGTAAGACTCTTGCTGTTTGTCATAGGGTCTCATCGACAGGATGTCTCGCCAAAGTGAAGTGGCATCGGTGAAGGAAAGAAGTTCGACAAAAGGTTTCGCCAAAAGCAGAGGGTCTTGCCAAACAAGTAGGAGCTCAGGGAGATGCTTTAGCGAAATGAAGATAGCTCAGTGAAATGAGGTATTATCGACAGGATGTCTTGCTGATGGTTGTTAGTCACACCGACATGTTTTATGCCTTCGGTATAATGAAATGAGCTTGCTATGAGGTCTGGCCAACCATCGTATGTCTTGCCAAATGCTACTGCAAGGTATAATCGCATCAGGGAGACACATTTAGTGTCTCACTGACATGCTATTCTATTTGAAGGACCTCTTACCATCTGAAAATCTATGTGGCTCGAGTTCGACCAATCGAAGGGAGCTAAGGATGCACCAGGAGCCGTTTGACTATTTAACCCCCCTTTTGCAAAGACAATTAACAGAATGAAAGCAACGTGGATCTACTCTAAGATAAAGCGATGATTCAGTTCGATATCTAGGAGGTGTCATCGATAAATAGAAGGGTAGAGACCGTAGCGACAACTGGGATATCAACTAGCAAGGGCGGATCGACATTAATGATAATGTTTAGAGCATTCAAGGCAGCTCAACGAGGAGATTCAAAGAGGGACATGAGGACCAGAAGTTAATGTTGAAAAATATCTTAAGGCTTCCCCTGAGGGCGATCTATCGCCATGATGGACATGAGGATGGATGCAATCGGATGCAAAATTAATTTCATTTAAAGATCTAGGGGTAGATCTTTTTGAACGCTGATATTTTTGTAAGCTCTAGGGGCCAACATCTTTTTGTATATAAGGAATTTTTTCCTCTTTGAAAAGGAGTTCTCCTGATGCTTTTCGAAAGTATGTGACTTCTACAGTCCTTTCTCAGATTAGCAAACTTCTGTAGCTCATTTTGGAGCATGATATATAAAATTTACCTTGGTCACTGTTGATGTTTTAGATTACCCTCTTGTTCTTGCAAAGTGTTGTGCATTCTAGGTTCATGATCAAGTTATTTTTGTGAATTTCTTTCATTCCTTTATAACTTTATCTTGTGTTTCATTCCTTCCTTTGAAAAAAGTATCATTATACAAATCACAAGCTGTGTTTATATAATCGCACACGGATTCTATTATGTGAAAATATTTTCCTTTTTTGAAAAAGTGTGTGAATCGAACCTGTTTGTGAAACATTAATGCCAAGATTACAGAATTTGATGTGTAATCTTATGGTCATTTTCAATTTCCAAGTGTAACCTAAGTATCCCATCGCTCTTCTCAATTTGGTGTATCACCATAGCGTTAGTTTTATTTTTATGCACTCCTTCCCCCTTTTCCTTACAAAATCAGTAGTTAGGTGATAGCACAAAGGAAGCCGACCTTCTCCGGAGGTTGACCTCTATCTATAAGTGACCCACAACTTTAGAGGTCTTCCCATGTTACACTGCGGTGTTGGACATCAGGTTCAACAAAGGGTGCAATTTTAGGTGATAACATGAATATTGTATAATATTGATGCATATACCATTGAGTGCAACAATACTTCTATGAAAAGCAAGTCTATGCAAAAGACATGAGGGTTTCATCTGCAACAAATGGTCATGGCTTCTAGGTACCCAAGGATGCTATTTTTTTTGAATCAAAGTTACCTATAGAGAAAACTATGTTATGACACCAGAGACTTGGCCACATTGGAGAAAAGGGTCTAAGGAACTTGTAGAATAAAAATCTTGTTGAAAGTTTGTCTGATTGTAATATTGAATTTTATTTCTATGAGCATTACATTTATGGAAAAAAATCTACGTTTAGTTTTACTCGAGTTCTCATAAATCTTGTGGTGTATTGAATCTTATTTATTCTAATGTGTTTGGTCTTGTAGATGTTCCTTCAATTGGTAAATCCACATACTATGTTTCATTTATTGATGATTATAGTAGAAGGACATGGGTATAATTTGTAAAGAGTAAATCTAAAGTTTTCAATTGATTTAAAGAATTTAAAGAAGTGGTTAAGTTGCAAACTAGAAAGAAAATAATATGTTTGAGGACTGATAATGGTGGTGAATTTTGATCTACTAATTTTGATAGATTTTGTAAAGATTGTGGTATTCATAGAGAAAAGATAAATCTATATTCTCCTCAACATAATAGAGTTGTAAAAAAAATGAACATGACACTAATGGAGAAGGCTAGGAGTATGCTGAGTGGTGCTAGTCTAGTGTAAAGGTTTTGGGATGAAGCTATTTCCACTGCTTGTTACCTAATTAACAGGTTTCCTACATTGGATCTTGTTGATAAGATGCCTATAGAGGCATGTTTAGGTCACAAGCCTTCATTAAGACATCTTAGAGTTTTTGGTTGTGAGGCATATTCACATGTGCCAAAGAAGAAGCAAAAAAAATTGGAGAACAATGCTATGAAATGTATCATCATTGGATACAATTATGGTGTGAAAGGATACAAGCTTTGGGATTATGTTACACAAAAGGTAAGGCATAGTAGAAGTGTTATTTTTAGAGAAACTAAGCCTTTTTTTGCTACATTGCAACCAGAACAAAGTAAATAGGAAGATGTGATTCAATTTCCTTCTACACGTGAGAAAGTTGAATCGAGGCCCATCGATAGAAAAGAAGTTGAGGAGAGCTCATATAGCTCTGAATCTGTAGAAGAGGAGGAAGAACCTCCAACTCAACTTCTTCATATGACTACAAGGAATAGACAACCACTTGAAAGGTATTCACTTGTTGATTGGAGATGTATTTTTTCTTTGAATACTAACAATGATGAACCCAGATTGTTAGTTGCAAATGGTTGTTCAAGAAAAATATTGAGTCGAGATGAAGGTAGGAAGTACAAAGCAAAAGTTTTTTGTAGAAGGTTGCCTCTCAAGTTGATGGTATTGATTATGGTGAGATGTTTTCCTATATTAAAAGAGGGACATTCATTAGATTTTTGCTTGCTATTTCTATTGCTTATGATTTAGAGGTTGAGAAAATGGATGTGAAAACTGCTTTCCTTCATAGTGACTTGGAGGAGGACATACGACATAGGAAGGAAACTTTCGTGGTGAAAGGTAAAAAATAATCACGGTTTTACCAAATTGAAATCTTGTATGGCCTAAAATCAGAGTCTTAGGATGTGGTACCAAAAATTTGATACATATAGGTTGAGTTTGGGATTTGAGCATTCTAAATAAAATCATTGTGTTTATTATAAAACTGATAGTGATCATTTCCTATTTATTGCATTATATGTTATTTATTGGCAAACGGAAAGGTATGATTTCAAAAATCAAATCTCAACTTGCTACTAAATTTGAAATGAAATACCTTGGTTTAGCTAGACACATTCTTGCTCAATGAAAATTAGAAGGGATAGAGAGAACAAAAAGCTATGGCTTGGCCAAAGTAAGTATGTCAATTCAATTTTATAGAGGCTTAATATGCAAGATTGTAGACCATTATGTGTTCCTTTTTTAGTTGGAACAAATTTATCTATTTAATATTGTCTAACATATCCATCAGAGATGGAGGAGATGAGAAAAGTTCCTTACTAGAGTGTAGTTGGAAGTTTGATGTATGCTATGGTTTGTACTAGACCAGACATTGCCCAAGCAATGAGAGTTATTTCCAGATATATGTCTAATCCTGGTAGAGTTCATTGGGATGCAGTTAAAAGAGTTCAAATATTTGCATGGTATCTCATATTACTTCTTGTGTTATCATAATAATATGATTGAAGATAATATTTACCTTGATATTCATGGTTATGTGGATTCATATTGGGTAGGTGATATTGATAGTAGATGATCCACCAGTGCTTATGTGTTTACATTATTCAGTGGTGAAAATAGTTGGATGAGTAAGCGATAAGCTATGGTTGCTTTGTCCACTATTGAAGGAGAGTATATGAAAACTACTCATACTTGTAAATAAGCCATTTTTCTTAAGAGACTATGTTCAAATATTGGAATAAAATAAGGTGCAGTGATAGTTTATTTCAACGATCATAGTGTGATATGTCTAGCCAAGTGTTAGAAATCTAAAATAGATTGAATATCCCAAGGAACTTTTTAAGAGAAAAACAATGCTACATAAATTGCAAAAAACATAAGAATTCAAACCAGGACTCTAAGAGATTATGCAATGTCGATGTGACAAAATTTCATTAAGAGCTTCCGAGCTGGAAAGATACAATGCAAAGATGCATGAATAATGACTGCATGCATCAAGGTGCATGTATGCCAAAGTATGCAAGAATGCAAGAGAATGAATGGATGCAAATACAAACTAGGTAGTGAGTTTATATACAACTTAGAAGAGGAGGTAGGAGGAAAATCCTATCAATAGGAATCAACCACAAAAAGTGGAAAGTATGGACCACCAAAACTGGAGGATGCCACCAAAAGTGGAAAGTGGTTCCACCCTTTAAGGAAGGGGACACCTCATCACTTATCTCCTAGTTATTAAATAATAAACTCACTTTATTATCCTAAGCAAGCTTAATTAAGTGTAGGAAAAACCTAGGACTAAGGGAAAATAAATTAACCCACTAGGAAAATAAAAACCTACACCAACACCCCCCCTTAAACACAACTTAGGAGTATGAAAAAGATGATTTGTCTCAACAAATGAAGTCATGTTAGGTACCCATGCACATATAAAATTCCACCCCAAAGAAGAAGAAGCCCCACCCCACAAAAAGGAAGTACGCCCCCATAATAGGGAGAGAAATGAAGTGGAAGGATGATGCAAAGCACAAAGGAAGACAATTCACTTTCTCAATCTGATCTATCAAAACTAAAAACATTCTTGTGTTATTCATTCACCTTTTCCTTCACAATCATTCACTTGATTAAAATATTCAAAATTTCAAATCATGGTTCCCCAACCCACAATGACCTTCAAGATACTTGAACAACCTCAACTTAGCCAAAGAATCATTTACAACATTTGCCCCTTTCAAATTTTCATTATTTCATTATGACTGTCCTAAGTGTGCATTTATGACATTCAATGACTACAAATACAAATTTAGCCTTCCAAGACACAATCAATCCATTAAATGTTTGTTACATATTCATATGAATCAAAAATAACAAAAAAAACCCTTCTTAAGACCTGCCCTTACACATAAACTTCACTTCTTACTTTAATTGCATATATGGCTAGTAGCCATCAAACACAAACAATCAGACATATCTCAACATCTAGACCCTTATACCCTTAGACCCCACTATAGTTAGCATTTTGAATAATTCCTTTCATTCCTTCAAACATATCAAAAGGTTTCCATCTGTTATTTTATGAGATAATGTAAAAATTAGACTGTCCACATACCAAAATAGGCCTAATTAGGCTTTACACCAAAAAGGGCTTATTTTCTTTTAGCCTTCCAATCTCAAACCTGAATAGCCAACACTTCAAACATATTCCATTAGACATGAATAAGCATAATTTATCACAAAAAATCCACTTCCAATGATACTTTAACAAACCCTAGCTTTATTTCTCTTTAACTGCCCTGTTTCTGGATTGAGACACAAATTACAGTCTAAATTTCCACTTTACTCACTTTATTCTTAATATTTCTGATCTAAACTACTTAGATCACGAAAGTAAATCCATAAATTAATGATATTACCAAAGAGTAGGCATTTTCATTGATAAATATAAGAGAAACACGAATTTAAAGGCTCCCTGTTACCCTAAATCAGGGTTTTCACTGTTTTCACAAAAAATACAATAACTCTTTCAAATCTCCACCAATTCGCATGAAACAAAAAGAAACTAGAAGTTTATTTTTCCTTATAACACTTAAAAGAAATAAGACACGAGTTTATGCCCGTACAATTCTATACATAGGCTTGAAACAATAAATTTTATGTAGAAAAGCATAAAAATAGTGTTCTTTTATTGTTCAAAATCTGAAAATCAATCACCCATGAGTTCCCAAATGATTCCAAAGCCTTTACAACATGAATAATCAGTTTCTAACTGATTTCCAACTTCCTACCCATGTTTAGTCCCTAATGATATTTTAACTCCCTAATGTTGCTTTTATGCAACTTTTACACTTTTTGCAATTTTGACACTATTTGTTGACAACTTTGCATTCTACACATTTGTTTGCTAAATATGAATTTAATAAATTAGAAATGACTTAAATAATCCAAGTTATTACAAGGTGAAACATAAAATTTAATCAATTTCTCAAACTTTCCACAAGGAGTCAAAATTGTGTCAAGGTGCTCTTGCACTAAAGGACAAAGAATCCCCCCAAAGAGATCCAATGGTAGATGCTCGAAACTGGATGTAGAAGATGGTCCACGATCATCAAAAAACATTCCCCCCTGAGGAAGAAAAAAACCAAAGGTGTATGTGAGCTATCTCCCAAGTCCTAAAAGGAATATGTAGGAAGAAAAATCAAGATGTATGGAGTCTTCAAACTCGCCTCAAGTGTCCCCATGTCGATGTTGAAGGCTCCCACAATCAAATCAGGAATTCTAGGCCACATTGCTAAAAATGAAAACTCAAAATATCCTAGAGACTGATGTAGAAAACCATCCAAAGATTCACGTATCTCCTTTGAAGATGTATCCTCCAAATGTTGATCCAAAGTATCCACACTCATGTCAAACTGTGATGAATGATCATGTAGAGATTGAACAAGTGGTTCAAAGTGTTCCCTCACAAGAAATGAAGAATCAACTTCATCAAAGAGAAGATGAATATCATCAATAGTTTCCCCCAAATTTTCAATATGTGTCTCTATAAACAATTTTGAAATACCTATCAAGAGATCATCCCAATTTGAATTAGGACTATAGATATCTTGTTGCAAGAAGTCATTGGAAACTTTCAATGAAGCAACACTAGAATTTGAAATAGCAATGGTAGATGGTGATGGGGTGTCAATGAATTGATCATCCACATAAGATGTGTCCACACAAGATGGGGAAACACAAGTCTCAATATTATCTATAATAGCCTGGTTCTACAAGGAAATATCACTTTTAGACAAAGATCTAATCTCTCCATACAACTACTCAATGATGGTCCAAATAGTGAAAGGGAACTCAATGTGCTCTACATGATGTAGAATATCCTTATAAATAGTAAGACATATTAGTCCATAGACTATGTCATTATTATTAAACCATACATTTTTTTGATCATAGTCACTTGGCTAGGAATGAGTCCAAGGAGATAGGGCAGTAGATCCTGCTCAAGGAAATGATTTTTTATCCCTTGTTTCTAGGACAAATTGTTCTTTGAATTTAACTTGACAACAAAAGGATGAAAATAATTTTTAAGAGACATGCTTCATGTCCCCATAAATGGAACTTGTTGGTGTCATCCACTGCCCAGGAGCACCATCTGCAAAAAAAGGCCTTCACAAATAGAGAGAAACAAATATTCTATTTCACTAGAAAAGAGTGAATAAATTGAGATGTTAAAAATACATATTGTACAGCCTTTTAAAGGCATGAAATATATGGCAGGTGAGAAAACTACCCGATATGGGAAAGAACCACCCAGTGATAAAATGTATTAATAAACTAAATCCAATATGCCTAAGTAAACTTAAGTAGGTAAATTCTATTTACCCTAACACCCCCCATTAAGTGCAACATAGGGAGAATTATTATGCAAGAAATGATGATTCCATATGGGTCTCAACTACACAACCATGTTAGGTACCCATTTATAATGTAAAAAGAAATCTCTCACAAACAAAGAAAAGGAGAAAAACCATGTGGGAAAAAACCCCTCTCACAATCAATGACCCCACCATAAGAGGGAAAGAGAGAGACTATGTAGCCCCCCCCAAAATATGTAATCACCTACAAAAATGGTAAGTTCCTAAAGAAAAAACATGATCCAATGTTGACAAACAACTTGTCTCCCTTATGGAAGAAACAAAACCAAATACAAATGCAGGAATGCTTCCCATTCCAGATAGAAATCGAAAGAACTTGAATCATGAATATGTATGATGATGTCTCTAAAATCTACTCATGTGTCTCCAAGACCTTGGAATATGATGCCACAAAAAAATCAGGAACATGGCCAATCACAATAGAAGGTGACAAACAAGGTACCACTAGAAATTGATGCTGAACAATATCCAAAGACATAGATGGTTTGACGAAAGTTGTGCAATAATTGTGATCAAAGAGGAGAGATAACCCCTCAAATGTGTCCTCCAAATCTAAAATGTGAGACTCCACAAACAAGGAACCAATGCTCAAGAAATATGAATCCCAATCAGGAAGATGATGATAATCCTATTGTTTAGGAATGATGGAAGTACTAAATGAAGATGGATCAGCTATCTTTGAAAAAGAATCAGGAACCTTTGAAGCAACCACAACCTCATTTGAAGTCTCAACAACCTCCAAAGGATCACAAGCATGGTTTATCTTCTTTGAAGAACAAAGAGACACACTGGTATTCAAAGTAGGGTCATTAAGAGATGGTGGAGTATTAGGATCTCCATATGATACTCGAAGGTAAGTCAAAATAGCATAAGGGATCTCCTAATGACAAAGTGAATCCAAAAGGTCCTCATCATTTATATGCTAAAAAATAACTCCATAGACTCTAGCCTTAAATCCTTTCCAAATCAAATACCTACGATGTGTGTCTGGAATAGGAACTTCATTATACAAATATGACAATAGATTCTCTTCACTAAGATGGGTGAGAACAACATCACTCCATTGCCTAAAGTTACCTTTCTCCAAAGAAACCATTATAATTGAATTCTTCAAAATTTCAAAGATAGTGCTTTCACAAAAACTTCCAAAAAAGAATTAAAAACCTAATTTGCAACAAAATTTGATACAACCCATTGCTTGATCTCCATGCTGACACCAAGAAAAATCCACCAAGCAAAAAAATAAGATAGCCCCTTGTGAGACTTTATAACAACAACCAAAGGAATTGCAAAGCTTTCTAAATAGAAAAAAAGGTACCCACATTGCCAATGTGGGATAAATATTCCAAAAGCATTTTAAAAAAAATGGGCCCACTTCCTCTTATCCACACTTTGAAACCCTAAAATAAAATATTTTAGGGAAAACTTGGGAGAAAAATAATCTTTTCTTAAACTGATCTCTCTTATATGAGATTCCAATTAATTCAATGGATTGGGTGCTTTTCCTGGATCTGGCCGCACAGGCCAACAACAAACAAAATGCCTCCCTCTGATGGTTAAATTTTTCCACAAAATGGAAATCTCTGCAACAAAAAAATCATGACACCCTCCTGCATACGGTTTTCCAATAGGCACAACTTGGCATACTCTTTTTTATGGTAAGGGCTAGCGGACTATTCCTAAGTCCGTTCTGGGACATCCAACTCTGAGTATGAGACAACCAAGTGAGATGCTCATGAAGAGCAGGTCAACTTTAATGCACAACCAAACCATTTACCCTCTTAATTGCTTATCTATAGTAATTTTATATGCTTGTATCAACACATAATCAGGGTTGTTAATGGTATGTTGTTATTGAAAACAAAGAAAATCATGCTAGAAATCTTCTAAATGGTCATCCAAAAAAAAATGCCTCTTCCAATCTACAAATCGTGCCCTCTGAAAATGCTTCTCGAGCCTTCAAAAAATTTACACCTTCAACTCAAAAAATGAGCCTTCAATGCAGATCAATGTTAATGATGCCTTCAGCCAATCATCCAAAAATTCATACACAAACTGGAATCAACAGGAAAAATTGGCAAATACGCAACTTTGAAATTTGAAAAATTTCAAATGCTAGAAAAAAAATGATCTCAAACACTTGGATGAAAAATATCAAGGGAAGGAGAGCAGAATGGTTGGCTCTAATACCATGTTGGTATCATCCATCTCCCATGAGCACCATCTGCAATAGAAAACCATCATGAAATAGAGTGAAGCAATATGCTATTTCACCAGAAAGGAGTGAATGAATTGAGATGCTAAAAATACATCCAACTAAAGGCATGAAATAGATGGTGGGTGAGAAAACTACTCAATATGGGAAACAATCACCTGGTGATTAAATGCACTAATAAACTAAATTCAATATGCCTAAGTAAACTTAAGTACAGGTAAGTTCTATTTACCCTAACACCCCCCCTTTAAGTGCAACTTAGGGAGAATTATTATTCAATAAATGAAGATGCAATATGGGTCCATACTACACAACCATGTTAGGTACCAATTTACAATGCAAAAAGAAATCTCTCACAAATGGAGAAAAGGAGAAAAACCCAGTGGGAAAAAACCCCTCTCCAAAAGAGAGAAAATAAAATAAAAATGATGCATGGATGGAGGACTCAATCACACCCCCAAGGACTACATACATCATGTATATACAATCAATGACCCACCCATAAGAGGGAAAGAGAGACTATGTAGCCCCCCCACAATGTGTAATCACCTACAAAAATGGTAAGTTCCTAAAGACAAAACATGATCCAATGTCAACAAACAAATTGTCTCCCTTTTGGAAGAAATAAAACCAAATACAAATGCAGGAATGCTTCCCACACCAAATAGGGATTAAAAGAAAGAAAAATGAATATGTATGATTATGTCTCTGAAATCTGCTCATGTGTCACCAAGACCTTGGAAGATGATGCCACAAAATAATTAGGAACATGCCCAATCACAATAGAAGGTGACAAACAAGGTACCACTAGAAACTGATGATGAACAATATCTAAAGATAGAGATGGTTTGAAAATATTTTTGCAATAACTATCATCAAAGAGGAGAGATAACCCCTCAAATATGTCCTCCAAATCTGAAATGTGAAACTCCATGAACAAGGAACCAATGCTCGGAAAATAGGAATCCTAATAAGGAAGACAATGAGAATCTTGTTGTTCATGAATGATGGAAGTACTAAATGAATATGGATCAACTATCTCTGACAAAGAATTAGGAACCTTTGAAGTAACCACAACCTCATTTGAAGTCTCAACAACCTCCAAAGGATCACAAGCATGGTTTATCTTCTCTGAAGAACAAAGCGACACATTAGTATTCGAAGGAGGGTCAATGAGAGATGGCGGAGTATCAAGATCTCCATATGTTTCTGAAAGGTATGTCCAAAGAGCATAAGGGGTCTTGAAATGAAAAAGTGAATCCAAAAGGTCCTCATCATTTATATGCTCAAAAATAACTCCATAGACTCTAGCCCTAAATCCTTTACAAATCGTATACCTACTACATGTGTTTGGAACATGAACTTCATTATACAAATATGGAAATAGATTCTCCTCACTAAGATGGGTGAGAAAAACATCACTCTATTGCCTAAATTTCCCTTTCTCCAAAGAAACCATTATAATTGAATTCTTCAAAATTTCAAAGATAGTGCTTTCACAAAAAACTTCCAAAAAAGAATTAAACTTGATTTGCAGCAAAATTTGATGTAGCCCATTACTTGATTTCCATGCTGACACCAAGAAAATTCCACCAAGCAAACAAATAAGATAGCCTATTGTGAGACTTGATTAGCATAACCAAAGGCACTGCAAAGCTTTCTGAATAGTAAAAAAAGGTAACCGCACTCCCAATGTTGGAAAAATATTCCAAAACAATTTCAAAAAAACATGGGCCGAATTCGTTTTATGCACACTTTGAAACCCTAAAATGAAATATTTTTGTGAAAACTTGGTAGAACAATAATGTTTTCTCAAATTGATCTCTCTTATATGATACACCAATAAATTCAATGGATTGGGCGCTTTGCCTGGATCTGCCCGCATGGGCCAACAACAAAAAAAATGCCTCCCTCTGATGGTTGAATTGCAACACAACACAAAAATATCTGTAGCAAAAAAAAATCATGTTTCCCTCCTATACATGGGTCTACCAATAGGCATGACTTGGTACACTACTTTTTAGGGGAATGACTAGTAGATTGTTCCTAAGTCCGTTCTGGGACATCCAACTCTGAGTATGAGACAACCAAGTGAGATGCTCATGAAGAGCAGGTTGGATTTGATGCACAACCAAACCCTCGCCCCTCTTAACTGCTTGTCTACAACAATTTTTGATGCTTCCATCAGCATAAAATTAGGGTTGTTAATGGTATGTTGTTGCAAACTGAGAAAATTGTGCCAACAATCTTCCAAATGGGCCTCAAAAAAAAAAATGCCTCTTCCAATCTACAAATTGTGCCCTCTAAAAATGCTTATTGAGCCTTCAAAAAATTTGCACCTTTAATTCAAAAAATGAGCATTCAATGCAAATCAATGCTAATGATGCCTCAAGCCGGCCATCCACAACTTCATACGTAAACTAGAATCAACAAGAAAAATCAGAAAATAGGCAACTTTGAAATTTGAAAAATTTCAAATGCAGGAAAAAAATGATCTCAAACACTCAAATGAAAAATATCAAGGAAAGGAGAGTATAATGGTTGGATTTGATACCATGTTGGTGTCACCCACCTCCTAGGAGCACCATCTACAACATAAAAAATTAACACAATAGAGAGCAACACTATGCTATTTCACCAGAAAGGAGTGAATGAATTGAGATGCTAAAAATACATATTGTATAGCCTTTTAAAGGCATGAAATATATGGTAGGTGAGAAAGCTACTTGATACGGAAAAGAAACACCTGATGATTAAATGCACTAATAAACTAAATGCAATATGCCTAAGTAAACTTAAGCAGGTAAATTCTAATTACCTTAACACCCCCCTTAAGTTCAACTTAGGGATAATTATTATGCAAGAAATGAAGATGCAATATGGGTCCCAACTACACAACCATGTTAGGTATCCATTTACAATGCAAAAATAAATCTCACAAATAGAGAAAATGAGAAAAACCTTGTGGGAAAAAACCACTCTCCAGAAAAGAGAAAAGAAAATAAAAATGATGCATGGATGGAGGACTCAATCGCACCACAAGGAATACATACATCATGTATACACAATCAATGACCCCCCAATAAGAGGGAAAAATAGAGACTATGTAGCCCCCCCATAATGTGTAATCACCTGAAAAAATGGTAAGTTCCTGAAGACAAAAAATGATCCAATGTCAACAAACAACTTGTCTCCCTTTTGGAAGAAAAGAAGCGAAATAAAAATGAAGGAATGCTTCCCATTCCAGAGAGGAATTGAAAGAAATAAGCATGAAGATGTATGATGATGTCTTTGAAATCTGCTAATGTGTTGCTAAGACCTTGGAAGATGATGCCACAAAATAATCATGAACATGCTCAATCACAATAGAAGGTGACAAACAAGGTGCCACTAAAAACTGATGCTGAACAATATCCAAAGAAAAAGATGGTTTGACAACAATTATGCAATAACTGTCATCAAAGAGGAGAGATAACCCTTGAAATGTGTCCTCCAAATCTGAAATGTGAGACTCCAGAAATAAGGAACCATTTTCCGACAAATAGGAATCCATATCAGGAAGAAAATGAGAATCCTGTTATTTAGGAATGATGAAAGTACTAAATGAAGATGGATAAATTATTTTTGACAAAGAATTAGGAATCTTTGAAGCAACCACAACCTCATTTGAAGTCTCAACAACCTCCAAAGGATCACAAGCATGGTTTATCTTCTTTGAAGAACAAAGAGACACACTAGTATTCGAAGGAGGGTCATCGAGAGATGGCAGAGTATCAAAATATCCATATGATTCTCAAAGGTAAGTCCAAAGAGCATAAGGGCTCTCAAAATGATAAAGTGAATCCAAAAGGTCCACATCATTTATATGCTAAAAAATAACTCCATAGACTCTAGACCTAAATCCTTTTAGAATTGTATACCTACTATGTGTGTCTGGAACAAGAACTTCATTATACAAATATGGAAATAGATTCTCCTCACTAAGATGAGTGAGAAAAAAATCACTCCATTGCATGAAGTTCCCTTTCTGTAAAGAAACCATTATAACCAAATTCTTCAAAATTTCAAAGATAGTGCTTTCACAAAAAGCTTCCAAAAAAGAATTAAACCTAATTTGCAGCAAAATTTGATGCAACCCATTGCTTGATCTCCATGTTGACACCAAGAAAACTCCACCAAGAAAACAAATAAGATAGCCTCTTGTGAGACTTTCTCACAACAACCAAAGACACTACAAATATTTCTAAACATCAAAAAGGGTACCCACATTGCCAATGTGGGATAAATATTCCAAAATCATTTAAAAAAAATATGGGCCCACTTCCTTGTATGCACACTTTGAAACCCTAAAATGAAATATTTTGAGGAAAACTTGAGAGAACAATAATATTTACTCAAACTGATCTCTCTTATATGAGATGCCAATGAATTCAATTGATTAGGTGCTTTGCTTGGATCTAGCTGCACAGGCCAACAACAAAAAAAATGTCTCCCTTTGATGGTTGAATCGAGCCACAACATAGAAATCTCCACAAAAAATAAAATCATGCTTTCGTCCTGAGTGTGGGTCTTCCAATAGGTGCAACTTGCTGCACTCCTTTTTAGGGAACGGTTGGCAGGTTGTTCTTAGGTTTGTTCCGGGACATCCAACTATGAGTATGAGACAATCAAGTGAGATGCTCATGAAGAACAGGTCAGATTTGATGCACAACAAAACCATCGTCCCTCTTAACTACTTGTATACAACAATTTTAGATGCTTCTATGAGCACAAAATCAGGGTTGTTAATGGTATGTTGTTATTGCAAACAGAGAAAATTGAGCCAACAATCTTCCAAATGGGCCTGAGAAAACAAGATGCCTCTTCCAATTTGCAAATCATGTCCTCTAAAAATGATTCTTGGGCCTTCAAAAAATGATCCTTCAATGAAAATCAATGCTAATGATGCCTCCAACCATCAATCCACAACTTTATACACAAACTGGAATCAACAGAAAAAATCAATAAATAGGAAACTTTGAAATTTGAAAAATTTAAAATGGTGAAAAAAATGATCTCAAACACTCAGATGAAAACTCTCAAGGGAAGGAGAGCATAATGGTTGCCTCTGATACCATATTGGTGTCATCCACCTCCCAAGAGCACCATCTACAATAGAAAACCTTCACAAAATAGAGAGAAGCACTATGCTATTTCACCAGAAAGGAGTGAATGAATTGAGATGCTAAAAATACATATTGTACAACCTTTTAAAGGTATGAAATATATGGAAGGTGAGAAAAATACCTAATACGGGAAAGAAGCACCTGGTGATTAAATGCATTAATAAACTAAATGCAATATGCCTAAGTAAACTTAATCAGGTAAATTCTATTTACCCTAACACCTCCCCTTAAGTGCAGCTTAGAGATAATTATTATGCAAGAAATGAAGATGCAATATGGGTCTTGGCTACACAACCTTGTTAGGTACTCATTTACAATACAAAAAGAAATCTCTCATGAATAGAAAATAGGAGAAAAACCCTATGGGAAAAAACCCCTCTCCGAAAGAGAAAATAAAACAAAAATGATGGATGGATGGAGGACTCAATCACACCCCCAAGAAAGAAATACATCATGTATATAGAATCAATGACTCCTCTGTAAGAGGGAAAGAGAGAGACTATGTAGCCCCCCCCCCACAATGTGTAATCACCTACAAAAATGGTAAGTTCCTAAAGACAAAATATGATCCAATGTTGAGAAACAACTTGTCTCCCTTTTGGAAGAAAAAAAACCAAATTCAAATGCAGGAATGCTTCCCATTTTGAAAGGAAAAATAAATGATAAATGGAAAGTACTAAATAATGAGCATTGTTTGAAGGAAAGAGATTACCAAGAAATAGAGAAGCCAATCTAAGCACCACCAAATGAAAAGGAGACAAGAATTTGATAAGGGGAAAAAACAAGAAAAAACTACAATATTATGAATGGAGGAAAAATGCCTAAGAATGATACAAAGAGAGAGAGCACTTAAGCCTTAAGCTTGCTTGCTTGAATATGAAGAAGGAGAGGAGATGCACCTCAATAAATAGAGGTGAGAAGAGGAGTTAGAATGTGACTCCCAACTTAATGAATGCCACCATTCATCTATGTGTGTATAATGTGTCAAGAACCTCTTAAGGAGGTGGCTACAAATATTCCTTAATAAAGGAATAAAAAAATAAAACGAGTCATCCTCACACATGTGTGAGAAGACAAAAAGAAAAAATACTTGTAGGGATTCCTTTGGAATATTCCTACAAGTTAATAAATAATTACAATTAAAGAATAACCTTTACCAAGTAAAGATTAATCTTCTAACCCGCCCCCCCCTTAAGCTTTACTTGGGGAGGTTACATCAAACCCTTCAATGGGTTGTAATCCAATATTTTTACAATGAAAGAGAAATTTATCTTTAAAAAGAGCTTTGGTGAGAATATCTATAGCTTGATCTTCATCTTTACAATACAAAAGAGAAATTTGATTGTCTTCAATTTTCTATCTAATGAAGTGATGTTGAAGAGAAATGTACTTGGTCCTTGCATGAAAAATTAGATTATTTTCCAAATCAATAGAACTTTTATTATTACAATATAAAGGAGTAGGATCCTTTTGAGGTCTAGACCCAAATCTTCCAGTAATCTTCTTAACCATAGTGCTTCTTTGGATGCTTTTGTACAACCTTTATATTCAACCTCTGTAGAACAAAGAGAAGTAGATTTTTGTTTCTTACTATTCCATGAGATTTCACTTGATCCAACAAAGAAACAATAACCACAAGTGGATCTCCCATCATTGGGATCACCTCCTAAATATGAATCAATATAACCCTTTAAAGAAAAATCACAATTTGCATCATAAAAAAGACCAAGATTAAGAGTACCTTTAACATATATATTAAAATTATTTTTACAACTTTAAAATGAGTTTTTTGTGGTTTAGACATAAATTTATAAACCAATCCAACACTATAAGAAATATCAGGTCTAGTAAGAGTTAGATAATTTAAACTACCAACTAATTGTCTATACAAAGTAGGATCAACAAAAGAAGTTTCCATATCAAACATTAATTTAGTTCCTAATTCACAAGGAGTTGAAACACATTTTTCATCATTCATTTTAAATCTATCTAAGAGATCTTGAGCATATTTATGTTGAGAAAGAAAAATACCTTTAAGTGTTTTCCAAATTTACATACCCAAAAAATAATGTAATATGCCTAAATCAATCATTTGAAATTGTTGATTGAGTTGAGACTTAGCATCACTAATAAAATTATTAGAAATAGAAGTGATAATTAAATCATCAACATATAAAATTATAATAATCACAATATCATTTTTACTATGCTTAATATATAAATTTAGATCATTTTTACTTCTTATGAAACCATGAGATAGAAAGAAAGCATTAATTTTTGAATACCATTCTCTAGGAGATTGTTTAAACCATAAATTTATTTCTTCAATTTGCAAAAAATATGTCCATTACCTTCCTTAATGAAACCCAAAGGTTGAGACATATAAATTTCTTCATGTAAATCACCATTTGAAAAAGAACTTTTAACATCCATTTGATGAATAGGCCAATGCATATGAGAAGCTAAAGAAAGAACTAATTTAATAGTTGGCATCTTAGCTATTGGAGAAAAAGTTTCATTATAATCTAAACTTTCAACTTGAGAGAAGCCCCTAGCAACTAATCTAGCTTTAAGCTTGCTAACTTCTTTATTTTCATTAACCTTAGTTTTATACAACCATTTTCATGAAACAAGATTCTTACCTTGAGGTAAAGGAACTAAACCCCAAGTATTATTAGCAATTAAAGTATCATATTATTCTTGCATAGCTTTTTTCCAATGAGGTTGATATTTAGCTTGTTCATAAGTTTGAGGATCATTTGTATTCATAATATTAGACATCAAAGCATAATTACAATAATTTTCCTTTCTAGTCTTAGATTTATTCATTCTAGCTAAAATATCCTCACTTTCTTGCACAATTTTTTAAAACCATTTAGGATTTCTTTTAGATGTAGGAGTATCATCACTAGAAGAAGAATCATGAGGAGAAATTTCAACATTTTCATCATCACTATCACTATGAGTAAGAGATTCATTAGGAGGGTTAAGAGAAGATTCAACTTGAGGATTATCCTCCACAACAATAACTTTATTTTGAGAAGATTCAATATCATGCACTTTAAAAAAATCATGAACAACATTGTCAACAATGCACACATCTCTAGCAACTTTAAATTTGTTAGTAAGAGGATTATAAACTCTATAAGCTTTAGAATGTTCATCATAACCAACAAAAATATGATAAGAAAATTTAGAATCTAATTTTTGCCTCTTTTGTTTAGGTTTGTGAACATAAGCAATTGAACCAAAATTATTAAATGGTTAAGATTTGGATTCCTACCAAACCAAGATTCTTTGAGAGTTATATCCTTTAAAGATTTAGTTGGAGTCCTATTAATAATGTAAGTAGCACAAAACATAGATTCTATCTAAAATTTATGACATATATTTTTAGCATGTAACATACATCTAGTCATTTCAACAATAGCTTCATGCTTCCTTTCCGCTACACCATTTTGTTGAGTTGTATAGGGAATAGTTAGCTCATGTTTAATACCAAATGATTTCAAATGAATATTAAAATCATTGTTCAAATATTCTTTACCATTATCAATTCTAAGAATTTTAAGTTTAAAACTAGATTTCCTTTCAACAAATTTATGAAATTCAAAAAATATATCAAGAACTTGATCCTTACTATGAAGAAAATAGATCCAAGTTCTTCTTGAAAAATCATCAACAAAAGTAATTGCATACCTTGATCCTTGGATGGAGTTATTCTCCATGGGTCCCAAAAGGTCACTATGAACTAGGTGCAACTTATGAGTTTCCCTCCATGATTGACCATGTGGAAAGGGCTCTGTATGCATCTTACCACTCATGCATCTTGTGAATACAATCTTAGATATAACAATACTAGGAAATCCATCTACTATATTAATCTTTTGCATTAAAGAAATATTATTAGCATTTATATGACCAAGTCTTTCATGCCAAACATTGAAATCAATGGTAGATATTAAAGAGCATCTAGATTGAGAAAATTCATAAAATTTGAATAAATTATCATTGTCTAATTTAGCATTAGCAATGGCCTTGTTTTGTTTTGGATCAATAACATAGCACATCTCTTTGTAAAATTCTATTTTATAATCTTGACAAAGCTTAGCAACTGAAAGTAAGCTAGTTTTTAATTCAGGAAAATATAAAACATGCAATTTACCATTAGGAACATTCACATCTCCAATTGCTTCTACTTTACAAGTATGATTATTAGCAAGTTGAAGAGGAACTTTAGATATATCATGTCACATAGACTCAAAAGCTTCTTTATGTGAAGTAACATGTTGATATGCACCTAAATCAATAAACCATTCAAGAGGTTGAGAAACATTAAAACTACAAGTAAAAGAACATCTAGATTGATTAGCATTGTTATGAAACTTATTATTATTAGGTTTATTTTGTTGTGGATTATTTTGCTTCATAGGCTTCTTCTCATTTTTATTTTTAAAACAAGTATTTTTCCCATGACCATCCTTATTATAATAAGTGCAATGGGGTCTCTTAGAAGAAGTATTCTTCCTAAGATCATTGCCATTATTATAATGAGGTTTAGTAATATAATGTTGTTGTTTAGAATGAGACTTAAATTTTTTGCTTATGATTAGACAAAAAAGATGTTCATTAGACTTAAGATTTCCAAACTGAATCAACTTAGCTTCTTCCTATGTTAATAAATTATGAAAAATATCATAAGTTAATTGAGTAGCTAAAGAAGGAATAGCTAATTGAGCATGAATATTAGTAATAAATTGCTGAAATTGCCTAGGAAGACAGTTTTTAAGAATAAGATGAATTAATCTAAGATCTTCTAATTGTACTCCTAAACCATGCAATTGACTATTTAAAGCATCAAAATTTAATAAAAAATCATCCATAAATTTAAAATCAGAATACCTTAAATCTTCAAGTTGATCTTGAAGTTGAATTTTTCTAGATTCATTTGAACTATCATAAATAGTTTGGAGTTTGTCCCATGCTTCATAGGCTGTTGTACATGCCCCAATGCAAACATATAGTTCGGGTGACATGGAAATACCTATGAGTCCAAGGGCGTCCTCATTCTTGAGCTTCCATTTTTCTTGTTCATCTTGGGATGTAGACGGATCAGGTTTTGATTTGGGATCCATAACAACCTCCAAAAGATGTTTAAGACGAAAAATAAAAGAGATGTGAGTTTTCCAAGAATAATAGTTAGAAGAATTCAACTTAATTTTAGGAATTAAAGTTGACATTTTAAATAAATTTAAGTACAAAAATAATTTACTACAAAAAATACTTTACAACTTGAAAAAGGAAACAACACTAATTTAAAAAATAGCCCTCTACAAAGTAAATTTAAGATCTTAAATTTTTTTTCCCTTTTAAAAAAATTAATATGATTAACAAACTTTAATATTAATGAATATTAAAATATATATATATTTTTTTAAAGTTTAATATGATTTAGATTTATACATTGATAAAAAGAGAAGGATAAAGAACTAAACTTATGTAAATTTCCTAAAAAAAAAACTTACCTATGGAAATTTAAAAGAGAAACTTTATAAAAGATCTAACTTATAAAGAAACTTTAAAAGAAATATGAAAAAGCTTTATTGACTCCTTGAAAATATTAATATCATAAAAGTTATTAAAAGATTTGATGTGAATAAGAACTTTTAGATTAAATTAAAAGTTTTAGAAAAAACAAATCGAACAAAAAGATTAAAAAGGATTGGAGTTTGGTGGATTGGGGTCAACTTCCCCCGGATTTGTCTCAATAGTTGGATCATTTGGTTGATCTTGATAGGGCTGTTTAATGCCCTTTCTTTTTAACTCTTTCTTGTTTTAATAAATTTTTTACCCCTCCTTGATGTTAAAAAGGAACTAAACTTTAAAAAAAGTGAAATGCCAAGAGAATGTGTAGGCGGGATAAAAGGAAGGGTGGGAGATTTTTAAAATAGGGGAGGGAGTGCATATTTTAAAACATAATGATTAATTATAATGCCTCCCCAAATAGAGCATGAGTTTGGGGTTTGAAAGAGAAAGAGGCCACAAAGGGAAAGAATGAGCGGCAGGAGAGTGGCGACGTAGAGAGAAGCCTGATAGGTGACAAAAGGCCGTGGGGGGAGAATAAGGGTGGTGAAAGGGGTGGAGGAGAGCTCAAGAGAAACCATAGAGGCTCAAGTGGCTATGGTAGGGGGCAATGACAACCCTCAAATAATGTTGAAACCCTTAAAAGGTTTTAAAATATTTCTTATTTTTATGTATTAATTATTTTCAAAAAAAAAAATTAGGGTTTTTTATTAATATTTTTAAAAATATTTTGATTTATTCTAAAACAAAAATGAGTTAAAATAGGCCTATAATCTTTAAGGAAAAAATATTTTTTCATTTTATCTATTATATAGATTTGAAAGGAAAACAATTTTTTACAGATTTAATATGCAGATTTGTAAAAAAATATAACATGCAAATTTGAATATAATATGTCAACATAATAATTTTTGTTTTCAGATTTAAACTAATATTTAGCCAAAAGCTTAGAAAACTTTATACAAAATATCCCTCACAAAGTTTAGTAAACTATTATTAAACAAGAAGCAAGGTTAAACTTTTGGCTCTTCTCCTCCTCTCTTAGAGTGCCTCTAATGGTGTGCTTTTTAAACTTGGTAAACCTTTAACAATGGAGCTCACACAAGAATAGTAATACCGAAGATCTGATACCATAAAAGGAAAAATAAATGAGCAATGGAAAATACTAACTAATGAGCATTGTTTGAAGGAAAAAGATTACTAGAAATAGAGAAGCTAAACCAAACACTACCAAATGCAAAGGAGACAAGAATTTAATAAGAGGAAAAAATAAGAAAAAACCCCAATATTATGAATGGAGGAAAAATGCCTAAGAATGATGCAAAGAGAGACAACACTTAAGCCTTAAGCTTGCTTTCTTGAATTTGAAGAATGAGAGGAGAGACACCTCAATAAATAGAGGTGAGAAAAGGAGTTAGAATGTAAATCCCAACTCAATGAATGCCACCATTCATCTATGTGTGTGCAATGTGTCAAGAACCTATTAAGGAGGGGGCTACAAATATTCCTTAATAAAGGAATTAAAAATAAAAATGAGCCATCCTCACACATGTGTGAGAAGACAAAAAGACAAAAGACTTGTAGGGATTCCTTTGGAATATTCCTACAAGTTAATAAATAATTAAAATTAAAGAATAAACTTTACCAAGTAAAGATTAATCTTCTGACACATTCTAGATAGGAATTGAAAGAAAAAATTGCATGAAGATGTATGACGACGTCTCTGAAATCTGCTCATGTGTTTCCAAGATGATGATGCCACAAAACAATCAAGAACATGCGGTGACAAACAAGGTACCACTAAAAAATAAAGCTGAATAATATCCAAAGGAAGAGATGGTTTGACAACAATTGTGCAATAACTGTCATCAGAGAGGAGAGATAACCCGTCAAATGTGTCCTCCTGTATCGTAGAAAAATGGATCTTTGGACATTTTCATGGTCATTAAGGTCTTTTTCCTGTGATGCTTGGCCTATTTTGCTTATATTTAATGATGAAATGTGACCTTATACATTCACATTAGGTCTTGAATATTCAAATTATTAAGACTTTAT
Source organism: Sequoia sempervirens (assembly GCA_007258455.2). Taxonomy (NCBI): domain Eukaryota; kingdom Viridiplantae; phylum Streptophyta; class Pinopsida; order Cupressales; family Cupressaceae; genus Sequoia; species Sequoia sempervirens. The sequence continues at coordinate 209,450,250 of VDFB02086081.1, read as the reverse complement.
GATGTCTTGTGAAGGTGTTGTGAAGTGTTGTAACACATTTCTACACATTTCTAGACTCTTCTTATTATAATTCATCTAAATATCCCCTTTTTATTCCTTACCAAGTCTTATTTTAAAGTGTTGTAAAGTCTTGTAACAAACCTTCATGATTTTCTAGGCTTGTCATCACTAATTACACCTTTCTTATGCTTGATTTGGCCCCTTTATGCACTTATAGGCCTTAATTAAATGTGTTTTTGAATACAAACCTGAAAAAAAACATTAAATACAAATTAATTCCTGAAACCCACTTACATGCCTTGAGTGGGACCCATTCGTCATCAGTGGCGAATGAGTCCCTCTTGGCATAAAATCCAAAATAAATTCAAATTTCTTTCGGTTTTTTATTCATTAAGACCTTAGGTCGGCCTGTGATATTTTATTTTTGGGAAATTAGGGCATAAGTGTGTATAAATAAGTGTTTTTCTATCCATTTTAACCCCCGTTCATATTGTTCACTTAATCATTTCATACACTCAAGCATTCAAGCATTTTTCATCATTTAATCAAGCAATTATCAAGCATCTTGGAGCAACCATTGGCATATCTTTAGATTTTAGCAAGAAGGGTTTGGTGAGTTTACATGACACTTGCATGTTATTTGTTCATCATTCCTTTCTCATTTCATTTCTTTATCAAGGGTTTGATTACCAAAGTGGGATTTGACCAAGGAAAATCCCTATACTCTAACCCTTAACCATTTCTCCCCTCTTTGCATGTGTGTTTGCAATTCTTGTAGGTAGATTTGTCAAAGAGATAGGTGTTGAAAAGTGGTCAAAAAGTCATCAAAGCTATTCAAGTCAACAAAGACCTAATTCAAGCTTGGAGACATCATTCAACCCATTTTCTGCAATTTCAATTCCATCAACCCAACAAGAAGACAAGTGCAGATCTAGACCCATAGAGTTGACTTCAAAATTTGCAAATTTCTATAGGTGGAATGATTCGCCATCAGTGGTGAATGAGTCCCACTGCCAGGTTGGAAAAAGTGATTTTTGAGTATTTCAGTTCTTGGAAGATCCTGAAACCTATTTCAGTAGAATTTACTAGAACTTGGACTGATTCACCATATCTAGCAAATGAGTCCTAGTGGCCATATGAACCAACAATTTTTGGGGTGGCTATGTACTCCTCTTGCACTCTTAGGGTTTTTCACCTAAAAGGAGGGAGATAGGCCCAAAAAATGTGGTGGTTCACTCAAAATAATGTATGTATGATGTAATTAAACCTAAATGCAATGATCTAGATGCAACAAAATGATAAAATTGATTGATTATCTATGCAAAACTAATGGAATATGAAGTGTTTGAAAACAAAGTGACATTTGCAAAAGACTTAAAAATATGAACAAAAATGCAAATAGAACCAAACAAAAAGTTGTAACTCAGAATGTGTGCACCTATAAGCCTGATGAAGACTAGAAACTACTTTGGAAATTAGGAAATGTTGACTTTTTGGCTAATTGGGGCTCATTCGCCACCCTGGCCGAATTAGTCCTAGGTCAGGGTTTCTGCCCAAAAACTAGTTTTTGCCTAGAAACTGGTTTCTGTGGGATGCATACTGGAATCTGCATTCAACTCTGATAGGAACCTCCAGTGGGACTCATTCACCATCCATGGTGAATTAGTCCTTTTTTAGTTTTCTGCAAATTCAAGTTTCAAACTTGTACCTTGACACCTGCACAACACTTCTTGACGGAAACTCAGATCTGAATCTCAGAAAATTCCTACAAAATAGCTTAAAATTTATTGTCTAAGGGGGGGTTTTCCTTGGTCAAACTCCTAATTTTTTAATTAAACCTTAAATGGACAAAAATCTGCATAAAACCCTAGCCTTAAGTGTGTCTAAGACTAGGAAAATTTGAAGTAAGATAGAACCCTAATCTAATGTGCTAGAATAAGATGAGAAAATGTGATTTGAATGATGCAAGAATTCAATCCAAGAAACCCTACAACATCTCAAATGAATGTGATTAACATGCAAATGTAATGCAAACCTTAAATATGAAGATAAAGAGAAAATAGAAGATGGAATCACTTTGAAAACGAGTCATGAGGTATGATTTGATGGCTAGTTGCATCTCCTCAACCTAGATTTCTCCATGATTCTCCATAGACATTAATGATCAACCCTTTGCAATGTGAGATCTCTTGAATAGAAAGTGAGCTTGAAGACTTGTAAAAACCCTAGTTTGCTGCCCTAAAGCTTCAAATTTATTGTAGAAATGCTAATGAAACTTCTTGTGGAAGACTCTTGATACTTGGATTTTGAATTTTCTTTGTAAAAAAATGACTAAGAGATGTGAAAAATGACCTAAAATGTGTATTTATAGGCATCAATACCTAATTTTCCTATTATTTAGACCTAAGAGGCTGTCATCCACTGAAAAATTAAATTTAATAGGTGAAATTCCTGATCAAATTTGAAATTTACCCCAAAAGGGACTCATTCACCACCCTTGGTGAATGGGTCCCACCAGAGGGGACTCATTCACCCAAGGTGGCGAATGGGTCCCATTAGTGGTTTTTGGAGGTGGGTTTTCGGGATATGAATGAATTAAGTGTTGTTTGTTGGTATTTATATGATTTTTAAGTGAAATGGGCCTCTAGATAAAAATAATGGGTCTCAAGGGCCTATAAATGTTGTTTTGAAGAATGATTAATGCAAGGGTACTCAAAAGTAGGTCCAAATTAAGCATGAAATTGTCTCTTTTCTCAAGAGTGTCCAATTTTCTATGCCATATTTAGCCCCCACTTTAGTGCCCGTATGAATCTAGATGCATATGTAAGCTAAAGGACTCTAAATAGTACACTTTACTGCACAAAAGGATACTCATTCAAAAGACAAGAGAATGAAGCCCCCAGTGTAGTTATTTGCAAAACCACAACATTAGGAACCGCACCCTGCAACAAAAATTTGTTAATTATCCAAAAATTCTTTTATCTAACTTCTAGAAATCAAATTTGAGGGTAGATGTATGCCCCCCCTTGATTCTACTTGCTTTACAGAGGTGGAATCAAGGTAGCAATCTAGCCACATCAAATAAGGAACATCATACGTAGGGAATTTTTGAGTACCATGCCATGAAATAGTAGACAATTGATGATTTTGGGTGTAGAATCATGATTCCAACGCATCAAACAGTGTCAAAAATGGAGTTCCTTAGCTCCCGTTATGTTGTTTTGAAGAATAGATACTTTAGTAACTCTTAGAAAATATCCCTAATTTAATGCATAAGAGTAAAACTGATGAAAATAGGTTAAAAGAGGTAAAGGAGAGTAATTTGTCACTTACTATTGCATTTTAACTTCTTTTAGTTTGAGAGCGACGAGTGAGACAAGAAGATTCCGAGTAGATGAGGTTACACACCTTCACGACTAGATGAGCTTTGAGAGCAAGTGGCATGCGATGAGCTGTACCATGAGGTGGGTTGATTCTGCAACTTTCACTTAGCGATTTTGCAATGATTTAATGATTTTTAATGTATTTATAGGTTAATTTAGGATCTTGGGAATTTTTTTTACAAAGTGTCCTATTTGTTCGCAAAGTGTCCCTTTTGTTCACAAAGTGTCCCATTTCTTTGTGAAGTGTCTTGTTTCTTTGCGAAATGTCCAAAAAGGGTTCTAAAGTGTCTAGGGCCTTTAGAAAAGCACAATAGATCCAGACTTTAGCACACTTGCATGATGAATTATAATGTAAAATTAAAGATGTTAGATGAATTTTTAGAGCATATTGTTGTGATTATGATAGGTACCCGCCTGGTTGCGACAACGGCTAGGGGGAGAAATATAAGTTTTCTTAGAGATCTAGCTCCAACACTATTGGTAGAGGAGACAAAACATTTTCAGGCAGTAGGCATCTATTGGGCATACCTGATGCCACCTATGAGATACCATATGGCCCTATGTGAGTGCTGGGACACTGACACATGTACCTTTCACCTCCCGACTAGAGAGATGACCATCACCTTAGAGGATGTACAACAAATTCTCTGAGTTCCTGTTTAGGGAGAACAAGTATATTTACGAGGTGATCAGTCATTTCACAAGAAGAAGGTGGACATGCAGTATTGCCTTGTTGGGCCTGTTCATGATGAGTGTGTGAGAGGACGAATCAAGCTACCTATGCTTCTATATTCATGAGCCCCCATAGTGAGGCAGATTATGATGCACACGGTGGCACTTGTACTTAATCTAGATGGAAAAGTGACACACTTGGATGGAGGATTGGTTCACTTGATTCATAGGATGGAAGAGTGTAGGACAGTCTACGCTTGGGGACGCTGTATCTTGGCGCATCTTTATTATGATTTGGGTCAATTTGTTTTCTGAGAGATCGATAGTATGGTGCACTACACACTTCTATAGGTATGGTTCCTTGAGCATATTACATGCACCAGGCCTGTCAGTTTCCCATGTGCTATAGCCACAGGATATCCATGAGCCTTCAACTATCCTCTACGATGCTTGTGGCAGTACAAAGACTTGTACTTCTAGAAAGTGAGATTTGAATAGCTGGAGGAGGATGAGATCCTGTGGAGACCTTATCTACTTACACTTTAGTGGCCAAATCGCATAGGGTAGCTGATGAGGATGCAGATGGATAAATTCTTGGTAGGTCGACATGACTATGTAGTACATCCTTTCAATATAGTTTGGGTAGGTGCAAACACCATCGAGGGTGTGCCCCTTCATTAGGAGAGTAGTGCGGAGTGCCTGGAGGCTAGGTGATACCATTCGGCTCACTATAGACCATGTTGTCTAGAGTGACTCCAATGATTCAGATCATGATCAACCACCAGTCTCTGACGTTGATGACATCGGTAGCAAAAATGAGTATGAGGAGTGGTGGTCAGTGACATGAGCAGCTCCTGTATTTCCAATGGATGTCCCTATAGGTGATGTAGAACTAACACTAGATGAGAAAGATGATGAAGAGGACAGATCTGAGGATGTACGATACAAGGCTATAGATATATTTACTGATGTTATCAATGATGAGTATGATTTAGATGCCAATCCTAACTATGAGGGCCAGGATGGAGGAGAGGAGGAGGAGGAGGAGGAGGATGAGGAGTAGTATGAGAAGGAGGAGTATGAGGTGGAGCCGCCCCTGAGCGAGGGTGATGAGGTAGTGACAGAGGATCGACACAAGCAGGGAGAGTCCTCACACACTCATGTGACTAGATCACATGTAGTAGCTATAGCAGACATTGGTACCCATGGTCAGAGAGAGGCTAGCACATCCTCCATTCCCCCTAGAGAGGATGAGGTTGATATCCCTCATCTGACTCGAGATATAGGTGATGATATTTTATTTTATGCATGTATTTTAGTTTTTATACTTTATATATATCATGATGATGTTTACTAATTGTGGATTGTTTCTACCTTGCAGGAGTGATGAGAGAATGGTGAGAGTTCTATCATCAATCTTCCATAGAGATAGTACCTGCATCCATTGATGAGGAGGAGATGGACCTTGAGTATGTGCCCCCACTGATCATGGAGGAGGATCTAGAGTCTTTGAGACCTTTCGCGAGGCTACGAGTAGCTTATGAGAGTGTGAGGAGATGACTCCATCGAGTTGAGACCATAGGATAGTCATCCCAGACTCTAGTAGAGGTGGAGAGACTACATGTAGAGATATCACAACTATGGGCAGAGAGGGACTAGATGGCAGAGGAGTGTCTTGTGGCTCTTGGGTGAGTATAGGGTTTGGAGTTTTCACTCAAAATCGACGTATCGTGATCACAATCACACACAACTGTCTCACGACGTCTAGGGACCGTATCACTATTGGAAAGAGACATTACACAAGTCATCTGGTGTTGTCATTGATGGCAACCCTAGTCAGTAATTCCATCCGCACTTCAGTATTTGCTTGTACCAGAAGTCAGATCGAAGATATGTGTAAACTATCAAAGCTAAAACAGGGCATGAAATAGATTTATGTACATTGGCTCATATGTAATTTCCTATTATCATTTTGTGTTGTGGATCTCAGGGAAGTTCTTTTGTTGTATGAAATATCTTATCCTTGAATCATAGGGCATCGTATTGATTGGTGTGCAAGTTAGAAGATCCGGTTCATTGATTATCAGTCTAACAGTATAGAAAGGCTGACTAGATGAGTGTAGCATGTTGTGGATCTTTGAGGAATAATTGTTTAAGGTGATTCATGTTTGAGACATGTTGTTTTGGGTCCTTACTATGTGTTGGATGACATTGGTTGATTCGCATTGATAATTATTTATGGATTGGGCTGACAGTTTATACATGTTTTATATTTTGTTAAAGCCAACATGTAGTTGATGTAATTTCTAGTTGTGGATATATATAATTGATTATTTATATCATTTTGATGTGTTTTCTGATATGATGCAAAAGTCAGAAGGAATATAGATCGATTGTGTGCAGTTTCACTTGCACAGAACAAAGATTGGTGATTCAAATTAAAGCAGATCGAGTTTCAAGAGCAAAATCAGACAAAATGTGAAGAATGCGATCAATATGCTTAACCGAAACTATAATTAGGCATTAGTAGATGCCATCTCATAGTTCATCCACTCTAGTTGTCTTCCAACTGTGACTGTAAGACATTGAGTCTTCTTTTGGGTAGTAAGCCCTTTTGTATTTGAGCAAGTGAGCTCTAGGTAGTGTGCTTGAATGTATGTGCATTCCATTTGTAAACACTTATTTTGAGTATACTCATATTGTGGACTAATCTCCACCGTGGTTTTTCCCCTAACATGGTTTCCATGTAAAATATCCTTGTGTTATGGTGTTGTGGTTAATTGTCTTGTGTTCTTGCATCTTTCTTTTGGTTCAATTCTATATGTGGTTCAAAGATCAAGTTAATAAAGTCAAAATTTGTAGAACACTGATTCACCCCCCTGTCTCAATGTTTCTTGATTCCAACAATTGGTATCAAAGCCTAGATCCTCAGAAGAAGTTTAAAAGCTTGAGGAAGATCCGGGAAGGTGATTCAATGGATTCCAATAGTCTTCATCAACAACTTTTGGTGGCACTAGATGATCTTGATCAGTCCAAATCTGAAGTCCAAGAATTGCAAGCAAGCCTCATGAATGCTAAGAAATTCATCCAATCATTAAAAGACAAAATCAATAAGTCTAGGGAAAAGAGAAAGGAACTCTATGATCAGGTCAAGCAAAAAGAGAGTAAAAGTGTGGAAGATGAACACCTAAGTCAAGCCTTGAAGGAAAAGACAGAAGAATGTGAAAATCTCACTAGAGATAATGTTGTCCTAAGGCATGAGATGGAATCTATTGTGATGAGGATGACCAAGGAGATTGAAGAAAGAAAGAAGAATGAAGAGAATCTCACTCAGTCCTTGAAAGAAAAATTAGAAGAATGCAACAGAATTAATGATGGATTCAATTAGCTGGAGCTTGAATTGCAACAATCCAGAAATAATTAAGAAGAGCTTGAAAGACATATTTTTATTCTTAGGGATGAACTTGCTACTGCAAATGAATATAAGGAGAAGTTCAAGATTAGCTCAGACAAGCTTGATGAACTAATTCAAAGTTAAAAGATTGGAGATGACAAGCAAGGTCTTGGATATGAGAAAGGAGAAAGCTCTGGATCTGGTCAAAGGAAATTTGGGCAAGAAAATTAGACGAACAAAGCTAGAAGGTATCTGGTAAGACAACCCAATGCTAAAAAATTCAATGGATACTATTTTGTTTGTAATAAATTTGGTCATATGGCTGCTCAATGTAGAACTAGAATGAATCCAAGTGGCCCATCATTCTCCAGTCAGTGTTTCAATTGCAATAAGTTTGGTCATAAGTCTATTGAATGCAGAAATATGATTTTTTTTTTCAATAGAAATGTCAAATGTTATGCATACAATAGATTTAGCCATATTGCTAACCAGTGCAGATCGAGAGAAAATCAATGGAATAACTAGTCTAGACAAAGAAATGTTGTGTGCTATAATTGTAACAAATCTGGTCACATTGCAAGATTTTGTAGAAGCAGGAAGGGTCCAATAAACAAAGAGAAAAATATGTAGAAGGATGATAAGGGAAAAGGAAAAGTTACTGTGGATGAGATTAGGAATCAAATGAAGATGACATGGGCGAAGAAGAGTGTTTCTAATGCAGGAAATAAGCTTGCACCAAAATCTGGTCCTAGAAATTCCTCCAAGAATTAGTTTAAGGCCTTTGGCCTAGGGGGAGCTTTCAAGAAAATATTTTACCCCCTTGCTGGTAGTTGATACCAGAATGTGGAAAATTGTATCGACAACATTAGTGATCTACAGATGTTTTGGGAACACTCGTGGAGGAAATTTATGCAAATTTGAAGGTCCATAGAAATTTTTTCTTTGAAAATAGGGTATTCGAAAGACCTAGGGAAAAAGCATTTGTTGCAAAAAAAATTTAGGTGTATGAATGATAAAAGGTTACTTCTATTCCTCATTTGTCAAATTGCATTTCGAGAAGAAGAAGTTTGGAGAGCTCTATAGTGAATTTTGGCATGATACAAGTCTAAAGGTGATTTGGTGAACAAACCCTAATTTGTCAAAAGGTATTTATCTACAAAACTTGTGAACTTGAAATTTCTGGAAATGGCTGCTCTGTTGGTTGTAGTTATTAAGGATAGACCCCACCCAAAATTCAAATGGCACCCGTTCAAATCCATTGAGATAGAACCATTAGGTGCATTTTCTTTCATTTCGTATGGTGTTTTGCATATTGAAGATATTAGGGAATATATTCATGTGAATGTCAAGGAATTAGGAAGCTCCCAGTTGTTAAATCTATACACGAATCACATTGTGGGAGAATATTTCTGTGTAAGGCCTAAATTTAAGACTTTGGAGGAGAAGAAGTTCACACAAATTGTGAAGTTTCCTGTGTTCGACGAAAATCAATGGGTTTGGTACATACTGAGTTGAGTGCATGCCAAGTTCATGTGGTTAAACCATCCCTTCAAGATCACAAGAGAAGCTATAAGCATTGTTACTGGTCTGAATTCATCTAGTGGGTTTCCCACATTGAAAGCTATGAAGAACCAAACAGTCACTGAGGCAACCGATTTGATTTTCGATAAGAGAGCCATGAAAATTAATGACATCATTGAATTGGATGTAATATTTTCTTCTATGGTTATTGGATATAAAATCTATCACTCCAGCCGAGATAACTCTATATCTGGTACTGCAATCTATGTAGCTTATCAAATGGTCAAGGAAAATGCAAAATATGACTTATGTGAGTTACTCCAGAGCTAGCTAATTGAAAATCTTGGTAAAATCAAGAAGGACAAGAAGAACTCTTTCAAGTATGGCAATATACTATTATGTCTATTTTTCTAGTTCATGAATGAAGTTCTAGGAGTTGGTAAAGTGCAATGGGAAGGTGACAGATTGGTAGCTGTTCAAATTAGAGACATCTTATATAGAATTGGTGATAGAAAAGCAAGGAAAACTTCTATTTGGGGTTACTTCAAAAGCTTCCAAAGTGAAATACAAGCCAAGGAAAGGATTCCTAAATTTATTGTGGAAAAATATAAGGACATTATTTTCTTCATGGTTGACATTGATCAGTGTTTGATGGAAGCAACAAAACCTAGAATAGTCTGGATAATGACTATGGGATATGAGGTTGAAGAACACATTTTGGAGTTGTATGCCCAACACTTGATGAGTAAACCTTAGGATCCGACAGAAGAAAGGTTTGGTACCTTTGAAGAGAAGAATATGGAAGTGCATACACAACTGAAGAAGCCTATGATAGTCCAGAAGGTAAGAAAGGAAGTTGAAGCTTTTGTAGAAAGCATCGACATATCAGTTGAAGCAGTGAGGGAAGCTAGGAAGAAAAGAGAATAAGATGAAGAAGGGGAGCTTGCTAGAACTGAGCCAACTAGTCCAACAACATCCTCTGCTAGAACTAGATCTACAAGGAGGTCTGTAGTTTCATCCGGTTCTACAAAGAAATCAAGCCTAGTAAAAGCTCAAGTCAAGACATCTGGAAGAGAAGGACAAAGGAAGAAGGATAAAAGAACAAGAGTCTATGTTGCTATTGAAGATGATGAAGAAACTAAATCTGATGAAGAAGTAAGGGAAATAAAGCATAAGGGAACAAAGGCATCAAAAGTCTCTAAGGACAAGCCCTCTAGTGAAGAAAAAGAAAAGAAAAAGGTGAGAACTGATAGATCAGGTATGACTGTAGAGGAAGTGGAAAAATATTTAATTAAGGATGGTAATCTCAAACCACTTTTTGAATGGTATGAAACTTTTGATAGCACTGGTCAAAGAACTCTTGAAGAAGCCACAATAAAATATTTGAATATTTTCAATATGAATCTCATAGAAATAATGTCAGAGTTACCTAAAGAGCTATATAAAGTCTTAGAAATGAGGAGAGTAAATGCAAGACCTAAAGATGAACAAACGAGAGAACACATACTTGCCAATCTATGTTCAATAATGTCAATAGAAGAAATGAAGAAAATCCTTAATGATGGTAAAAATGATTTTAAGAGAAAAACAAGGGTGAATAAGCTCATGATTAGACAAACTGAGGAAGTGGCAAAAGACACTGAGAAAATTCTTAAGGAATTTCTGTTGAAGAACATGTATAACATTGTTTCTAAAGAAACTCATGATGAAGATGTTCCATTTGGTCCAAAAATTGAAGAAGTGAAAGAAGATAAAATTGAGGACACTCTAAATCCTCTAGATACACAAGATAGTGAAATTACCATGGAGACTGGAGCTCCTAAAGTTGAAGAAATAGAGATTCCAAAAGCCAAGCAAGAATCTATGATTGAAGAAAAGAAGGCTAAGGAAAAGGAGGTAGCTATGGAAGCAAGATACATTGCAAAGGTAGTAAAGAAGTTTTTAGAAGAACAATAGGAGGAGTTTGACCCTGAATTGCTTGAAAGTCCTATCAACTTGGCCACTCTATCACCTATTTAGAAATTGAAGGTAGCATCATTTGCTTAGGTCAAGGAAAGGGAGGAGATATTAAAATCTCACATTGAAGACAACGAGTTGCTAAGTATTGTATCTGGTATCTAGATGAAGATCATGCCCACACATGTCAAGGACTCATCTGATTCTCCCTCCAGTTAGCTGAAGAAACTTATCAACTTTGTAAGTACTCACTTTGAGTCTCTTGAAAAGTCAGCTGAGGATAAGGTCCAAAAAGAATTTGATGCAAATAGGTTTAGTAGATTGAAGTGTATGATTGCTAATGAAAAAGCCTTATTATCTACTTGTGAGAAGAACATTCAAGGTGCATTATCTGAGGGTGGAAATATCTACAAGTCATGCTTATCATTGTCAAAATTCACTGAGGTCACTGAGAAGAAAATTAAGGAATATGAGAAATAGTTAGCAGATATTTCTCAAACCTTTGATCCTCTAACCATTTTTGTTGGTAAGCAAGAAAGTCAAGTCATATCCCTACTTGAAAAAATTAAAAGTTTGAAGCATGAAAAAGACAGAATTGTTGAAAAGGTATGTGAGCTCAGAGGAATAATTTCTCCTAAAATGGAGACAATACTTAGTGCATTGAAGGAAGCATAGGATGCTATGGCTGTTAGTGATCCAACAAATCTTGAAACAGCAGAGATGCAATCCTACCTATTATGTGGTCACATGACTATTCTAGAGAGTCTCAAAAAGGGTTGGGACACTAGTTTAAGCTTGTTGAAGAACAATTTTGTAGACATATTCAAGTCCATGTAAGTTAGAAAAGCATGTTTGTACATATGCAGTTTGTTCATAGAAATTTTGTATGATTTTTGGTATGCGGATTCCCATCTTTGCCATTGATGTCAAAGGGGGAGTGTGGGACAGTGAAAAATTTCATATTCATCTTAGGGGTAGTTGTGATTAAAAATATTTTTGAAGTTTTGAGGATTGTAGTGTATTCATATTGGTACTGATTCTAACACTTAGTCATTTTTCACTAAGTGTTGCCATCAATTCCAAAGGGGGAGATTGTTGGAAAAAGACACTACACAAGTCATTTGGTTTTTTCATTGATGGTAACCCTAGTCAGTAATTCCATCTGCACTTCAGTATTTTCTCGTATTAGAAGTTAAATGAAAGATATGTGTTAACTATCAAAGCTAAAACAGGGCATTAGACAGAGTTGTGTACATTGGCTCATATGTAATTTCTTGTTATCATTTTGTGTTGTGGATCTTGGGGAAGGTCTTTTATTGTATGAACTATCTTATTGTTGAATCGTAGGGTGTCGTATTGATTGGTGTGCAAGTTAGAAGATTTGGTTCATTGATTCTCAGTCTAATACTGCATAAAGGATGACTAGATGAGTGTAGCGTGTTGTGGATCTTCGAGGCATAATTGTTTAAGGTGCTTCATGTTCAAGACATGTTGTTTTGGGTCCTTACTATGTTTTGGCTGACATTGGTTGATTCACATTGATAATTATTTATGGATTGGGCCGACGGTTTGTACATGTTTTATATTTTGTTAAAGCCAACATGTTGATGTAATATCTAGTTGTGGATATATATAATCAATTATTCAGATCATTTTGATGTGTGTTGCAATATGATGCGAAAGTCAAAAGGAATATAGATTGATTGCATGTAGTTTCACTTACACAGAACAAAGATTGGTGATTTGAATTAAAGCATACTGAGTTTCAAGAGTAGAATCAAACATAATGTGAAGAATGTGATAAATGTGCTTAACTGAAACTATAATCAGGCATTAGTAGATGATATCTCATAGTTCATCCACTCCAGTTGTCTTCCAATTGTGACTGTAAGACAACGAGTCATCTTTTGGGTAGTAAGCCCTTTTGTATTTGAGCAAGTGAGCTCTAGGCAGTGTGCCTAAATGCATATTTATTTCATTTGTAAACACTTATTTTGAGTATACTCATATTGTGGACTAATCTCCACCATGTTTTTTCCCCTAATAGGGTTTCCATGTAAAAAATCCTTGTGTTATGGTGTTGTGGTTGATTGTCTTTTGTTCTTGCATCTTTCTTTTGGTTCAATGCTATAAGTGGTTCAAAGATCAAGTTAATAAAGTCAAATTTTGTAGAAAATTGATTCACCCCCCTCTCAGTGTTCCTTGATTCCAACAATCACGAGCACCAGATCTTGAGGGGTCTAGTTCTCACAGACCTTGGTGATTTTGTATATTATGATGAGATGTACATGAAATTTTGGATATATATATATATATTTGATGGTTTGCAATATGTTTTAATGTGTTTGAATGTTAAATAGCAATGTGATTAATTAAATAACTTGTAAAAGTATTTAATTAATATCTACATGATGTAACATAATTGATGTGATCTAATGCAAAACATATTTCAGTTTCACTTTAGATACAACATTATTATTTGAAGGAGGGTATGTTAAATTAGATAGACCTATAATTTATATAAGGATTGAACTTAACATAACATGAGGGTGAATAGTATGAAACCTAAAGTAATTATAAAAATAACTTAAATAATTACTGTAGTGTTCAAGAAAACATATGGTAACTAGTTGTTGAGAACAAAGCAATGTGAAAGTATTTAAAATGGAACCAAATAACTTTAGAAAACATTAATTTTTTATTCATACTATTCAAAGAGACTAGAGGTAATACTGATGCAGATGCGTGGCATTAATAGGTTCCTTAAGGGGTGTTCCATTGAGATCAGTTAATATGTAAGCACCAAACCCATAACTGGTATCGATTATGTAAGGCCCCAACTGATTAAGACTAAATTTATCTTTTTCTTCATGGTCAACATGAGTATTGCATTGATTCTCATAGAGAACAAAATCACCCTTACGAAATGTTTGAGGAATGACATGAGTATTATGTTTTCATTGTAATTGTTTAATGTAACCCTGTAGATGCTCAAGAGCGTTGATATTTTTTCATCGAGCATTTCAAGCTGGTGCAATCGTTGGTCTTTATAAGTGGTATAATCAATAAGGTCTTAAAGAGAAATTCACAATGTAGGAATTTCTAACTCCAAGGGCATGATCACATCAGTACCATAAACAAGGTTATAGGGTGTAGTTCCTTTGGATAGTGTAACACTCGTTTGATAAGCCCAAAACACATAATGTAACTGCGTATGCCAATCCTTATGATGTTTATTAACATTTTTCTTTAGGATTTTCTCAAGAATCTTATTAGTGCTTTCAACTTGTCCATTGGATTGTAGATAGTATGGTGTGGAAAATTGATGTTGAATGTTGAATGTTTCAAGAAATTTCTTTATGTCATTATTCTTAAATGGGTTTCCATTGTCGGAAACTATTGCGGATAGAAGTCTAAAGCAAGAAATTATGTGCTTCAATATGAAACAACAAATTACTTCAGCATTGGTTGATTGAAGAGGAATAGCTTCCACCCATTTTGTGAAATAGTTTGTTGCTGTGATGATAAATGTATGTTCGACGGAAGAAGGTGGTGAAATTTTTCCAATGAGATCCAATCCCCATACTGAAAAAGGCCAAATGGGAATTTGGGAATGGAGCTCAGAAGCAGGGACATGAATCAGATTTCTATGTTCTTGACATTTGTGACATCGTTTAACATAAGCAAAGAAGTATTTCTCCATATGCCTCCAATAATATCCCATACGGATAAGTTTTTGCACTAATGACCGTCCTCCAAAATGACCCCCACAGGCACTAGCATGAGCCTAGTCAAGGGCTATAGAAATTTTAGAGTCCCTAAGACATCTCAGTAAGAGACCATTGAAGGATCTTCTATACAACACATTGGCTAGGATTACATTTTTGGCTGCCAGCTTGCATAAATGATTTTGAGTATTTGTCATTGTGGGCTCGGGAATGGTACCATCTTTTAAATAACTGTATATTGTGTCATACCATTCTTGTGAGTCTTCTTGAGTTGTTAAAATGTATTCTAATTGGGTATCAATTGAAGGTTTCATGATTGGGTGAATAAAAAAGGTGAAGTCTGTTGAAGGATCATGTGGGGATATAAGAGAGGCTGCACTCGCCATCATATCTACATGTCGATTATCTTTTCATGGGATGTTATCAATGGTGAATGATTCAAACTTATCTTACAGTTTCATTGTAGGATCCTTGTATTTTGAAATTTTTTCATGTTTAGTTTGATATGTGCCATTTATTTGTTTGATCACTAATTGTGAATTACCAAAGATCTTGATATCTTTAGCACCCATGGTTAAAGCAACACAATCCAACAATTAATGCCTCATACTCAGCTGTGTTATTTATACATAGGAAATTTAATCGATAGGACAAGGGAATAGGCTTTCCTTTAGGTGGAATTAATACCACTCTAGCACCAAAACCTGTTCTATAATTAGATCCATTGAAAAACAATTCCCATGTTTTAACATCTATGGTCAAGACACTATCATTAGGAAAAGAGTCATGATTAGGTGAAGCGAGAGGAGAAGGAGCATCCACTAAGTAGTGATTGGTTAAGGCTTATCCTTTGATTGCTTTTTGTGAAACAAACTTAAGGTAAAACTTAGTTAAAAACATCACCCACTTAGCTAAGCATCCAGAGAGATTTGTTTTATTAAAAAGATGCTTAAGGGGATCAAATTTTGCTATGACTTGTATTTCAACATTTAGTAAATAATGTCGCAACTTACTAGTAGCATATAGAAGAGCCAAACATTGTTTCTCAATTGGTGAGTATCGGGTTTCATAATCAATTAAAGTTTGACTAATGTAATAGACAAGATGCTCTTTTCCAGTATCATCTTATTGAGCCAACAACACTGCAAGAGCATGGGATGATGCGACTATATAAATGATAAATGGTTTGTTTGGCACAACGGGTTGTAAAACAGGTGGAGTTACAAGACATTCCTTTAAACTCTCAAAAGCCTATTTACAATCCTCATTCCAATCAAAGTGTACATCCTTTTTGAGAATATGTGTGAAAAGTAATGTGTGATCGACAAAAGAGGCAACGAAACAACATATAGCTTGAATTCGGCCTTGTAACGTGCACAATTGAGAAATTTTCTTGGGAGGTGGCATGTTAATAATGGCATCAATTTTCTTTGTGTCCACCTTGATGCCTTTGTGAGATATGAAAAACCCCAAAATTTTCCCACTATCTACACCAAAGACACTTTTTTGGATTTAATCGCATGTTATATTTATGTATTCATTCAAATATTTTTTGGAGGACATTTACATTGTCTTGTCATGTTAGGGATTTAGCAAGGATGTCATCAACATAATCTTCCAATATTTTATGTATGTAATCCTGAAATATCAATGTCATCGCTCGTTGATAAGTTGCGCCGACATTCTTTAATCCAAAAGGCATCACAACCCAACAAAACGTTCCCCAAATGGTTGTAAATGCAGTTTTGTATTGATCTTATGGGTTGATAAAGATTTGATTATAACTAGAAAATCCATCCATGGATGACAACAAAGCATGTCCAACAATTGAATTCACGATCATGTCAATATTAGGAAGTGAAAAATTGTCTTTTAAAGAGGATTTATTCAAGTCACGAAAATCCATGCATATCCTAATACGATTATTAGGTTTAACAACTGTGAAAATGTTTGAGATTGAAGGAGAATAATCAATAGGCCAAATGAAACTTGCATCAAGGAGTCTTTCAAGCTCTACTTTAATATGCAAGGCTATGTTAGGGTGCATTTTTCGTATCTTTTGGTGAATAGGTTTAACATTTTCAGCAAGAACGATGTTGTGTGTCATAATTCTTGGGTCAATTCCTAGCATATTAGAATATTTCCAAGAATTTTTCTTAGGAAAATCATGAAGTAAAGTTGTAGTGTCCTCTTGTTCTTCATCATCAAGGCACTTCCCAATTTTAATAACTTTTTCTTTATCATCTATGTCCATTGGGACATCAATTGTATCTCCTAAAGGGAGTGCATTAGATTTAGGAACTTCAAGATCATATGGTTCTTCAGTGATATCACTATCTTTTTTCTTGGTAATATCACAACACAAGTAACCTATTTCATGGGAGTAGTGGAGGATGTGTTATCATATACTCCTAACATTTGTTTTAAAGCTTCATCACTTTCAATGTACTCCCATGATGGTGATAAGTTCATATCAAGCAATTTAGGATGTTTGATTGTGAGATTCTGTTTTGGTTGACATGTAATAGTGTTGATAGTCAAATATGGTCATTGAGTAGCTTTTTTCATCTTAGAAAAAGAATATCCCAACCCAATTTTTGTCTCTTGTGTATTAGGTTCTATAGGGACACAAATACCTTGTTCATGCTTTCCACATCCTTTTCCAGTATATCCCAATTGTTTCACAAGTTTATAACCTTTACCATAAAGTCTTTCCATTTCCTTTGGATTAGGCAGATGTTGATAATTTATCTCATCAAAATTGGTTGTGTACATTGTAGTTTCTTCCAAAGTAGAGGAGATAGATGCTCGAGAAGATTTTTTTGAATTCTAAGTTGACATCACGGTTGGCTGTTCTTGTTTTTCATCCTTTTGTTGTGTGATTATATATTCTCCCATAAAGGGAGGTGTGAATTCTAAGGATCCCCAATCATCACCAAATAATTTAGACACTGATTCGTCATCTTTCTTTTCAATTTCAAGAGGTTCTATGTTGGATGTTGGAATTAATGTATTTAGAGGACTGGTAATTCCTTTTTCAAGGTGTAAGCAACTTTCAAGCTCAAGGTCTATTTCAACTTGATAAATTATGTTGTTGTTATAGAAATATTTCATTATACGATGAAGTGTCAAAGGTGCTGTATTCATCTCATGAATTCATGGTCTACCTAAAATAAGATTATACGAAAGATCATAAAGCATAACATGGATAGGAGTTTACATAGTAGCCACACCAATGGTAATAGGAAAAGTAATTACACCGAGTGGTTGCTTTGTTGCATTGTCAAATCCTTGAATGGATAAGGAATAAGGTTTTACTTGTGACTTGTCAACACAAAATCTATCAAGGAGATTCACACTACGCACATTAAGGGCAGAACTATTATCAATGAGGATTCTTTTGATACCTATTCTATCGAATTGAGCAATTATCATAAAGGCTTCATTTTTTTTTGGAACTCTAAAGGAGGGAGCTCATGTTGATGGAAAGTAATGTCTAGAACAACTATATTCATTCCATGTATTAAAGATGCCACATCATTTGGAGTTGTACTAGGAGGAACCGCTACTTGTTGTAATGCCATTTGAAGAATAGTGTGATAATTTGGTGAATTTTGAAGTAAATCCCAAAGGGAAATATTTGTAGGAGTATTCTTGAGTTGTTCAACAAGATCATACTCCTTTACAGTGTGTGAAGAAAACCGAGGAGCACTAGGCATGTTAGGTAAAAGTAATGAGGGTGGGGTTGGTTGCGGAGGTTGCGGATTGTTTCAAGTATTATATGTATGAGCAACAGTAATATTACTGGATTATTGCAACACATCAGTTTTAGGTGGGTAAAGAGTAAACTTGGGTTTATTGGAAGGATGAAGTTTATGCGAGGGTGGGTAAAGAATGAGTTGAGGTTGAATCACATTAACGTCCTTAGTTTTAGGTTGATCACAACAAACCTTAGTGAATGACTTAGGAAAGATGAAGTCCTGATGGGATTCATCTAACATATCAAATTCATTATGACTGAAAAGTTTGAGAGGTAAGTTATCGCCAATTAGTTTAGGTTTCTCATGAAAATCTTTAGAGACATTAACATTCTTTGTTGTAGGTTGTTCACAACAAACCTTAGTGGATGATGTAGGTGAGATGAAGTCCTGAAGGGATTCATCTAACATATCAAATTCATCTCGACTAAAAGGTTTGGGAGGTAAATTATCATTAATTGGTTTAGGATTCTCATGGCAAGCTTTAGACAATGATGTGAGTGTAGAGAGGAAGTTCTGAAGGACTTCATCTAACTTTTCTACATCATCACTACTAAGGGGCTTGGATGAGATGGTGTTTCTAAATTGAATCATTTGTTTTAAGGGTTGGTTTGATGTTTGTAGTTTTTTTCTTTTAGTTACTGATGAATTTGATTTAAAAGAACTAGGAACTAATGTTGAAAATGAAACTTGCAGAAATCTAATACTATCTATAAATTCCATGAAAGGAAATGATGCTTATGCAAATAAACTAAATATAATAAAAAATAATTGAACTAAAACATAAAAGGAACAGAGGCAAATAGAAAAGTATAAAATAGGAAATTGAATTATGAAAACAATGATGCAAAAAGTGCACTAGGACTGGTTCGCCTAGGGTGGTGAATGAGTCCCAGAGGGGTTTTTTAAAGTTTTTTCCAATTTTTTTGATTTTTTTCTATATGTTCAGGTCTGTACAATGCAGAGTATTGGAAATGTGAAATTTTGTAATGATTTGATAAAATGAAATGCAATAATGACCTCTAAATGATAGTTTCACTAATGCAATTTTATTAAGGCCTAGGATGCAAAAATAATGAAAAATCCAATGCAATTGAGTCCTAGGATGCAAATGAAAATGAAAATAAAAAGATATAATGTTCAGTATGCAAATTCACCAAAATGAACCAACAATTTTTGGGGTGGCTATGTACTTCTTTTGCACTCTTAGGGTTTTTCACCTAAAAGGAGAGAGATAGGCCCCAAAATTGTAGTGGTTCACTCAAACTAATGTATGTATGATGGAATTAAACCTAAATTCAATGATATAGATGTAGCAAAAGGATAAAATTGATTGATTATGTATGCAAAACTAATGAGATATGAAGTGTTTGAAAACACAATGACGTTTGCAAAAGACTTAAAAATATGAACAAAAATGCAAATAGAACAAAATAGAAAGTTGTAACTCAGAATGTGTGCACCTGTAAGCCTGATGAAGACTAGAAACTACTCTGGAAATCAAGAAAGGTTGACTTTTTGGCTGACTAGGACTCATTCACCACCCTTGGCAAATCAATCCCAGGTTAGGGTTTCTGCCCAAAACTGGTTTCTGCCAAATGGGTATTGGAATATGCATTCAACTTTGACAGGAACCTCTAGTGGGACTCATTCACCATCCATGGTGAATTAGTCCCTTTTTCAATTTTCTGCAAATTCAAGTTTTAGACTTGTACCTTGACACCTACACAACACTTCTTGATGGAAACCCGGATCTAAATATCCAAAAATTCTTGCAAAACAACTTAAATTTTTTTTTCTAATGGGGGGTTTTCCTTGGTCAAACTCCTAATTGGGTACTTAAACCTTAAATGGACAAAAATCTGCATGAAACCCTAGCCTTAAGTGTGTCTAAGACTAGGAAATTATGAAGTAAGAAAAAACCCTATTCTAATGTGATACAATAAGATGAGAAAATGTGATTTGAATGATGCAATACTTTAATCCAAGAAACCCTACGACATCTCAAATGGATGTGCTTAACATGCAAATGTAATGGAAACCTTAAATCTAAAGATAGAGAGAAAATGGAAGATGGAATCACTTTGAAAACAAGTCATAAGGTGTGATTTGAGGGCTAGTTGCATCTCCTCAACCTAGATTTCTCCATGATTCTCCATAGAAATCCATGATCAACCCTTTGCAAAGTGATATCTTGAATAAAAAGTGAGCTTGAAGACCTGCAAAAACACTAGTTTTTCACCCTAAAGCTTCAACTTTATTGTAGAAATGCTAATGAAACTTCTTGTGGAAGACTCTTGATACTTCAATTTTGAATTTGCTTTGTAAAAAAATGACTGTGAAAAATGACCTAAAATGTGTATTTATAGGCATCAATACCTAATTTTCCCATTATTTAGACCTAAGAGGCTGTCATCCACTGAAAAATTAAATTGAATTGGTGAAATTCCTGCTCAAATTTGAAATTTGCACCAAAAGGGACTCATTTTCCACCCTTGGTGAATGGGTCCCACCAAAGGGGACTCATTCATCCAAGGTGGTGAATGGGTCCCACTAGTGGTTTTTGGAGGTGGGTTTTCAGGATATGAATGGATTAAGTGTTGAAAGTTAGGATTTATATGATTTTTAAGTGAAATGGGCCTCTAGATAAAAAATAATGGGTCTTAGGGGCTTATAAATGTTGTTTTGAATAATGATTAATGCAAGGGTACTCAGAAGTAGGTCCAAATTAAGCGTGAAATTGTCTCTTTTCTTAGAAGTGTCCAATTTTCTATGCCACACCATCAACAGTGATTTATGGAACATTCCAGAACCTTCCAACATCAACATTCTATCTCCAGGTGCACTCAATTCAATCTCATTAATTTCCGTTTTCATTTGTGCATGTTTCTAGTTCATTTCTACATATCACATAGTGTTTTCAAACACTTCATATTTCTTAGGTTTTTCATAAATAATCAATCTATTTCATCAATTTGTGGCAATTAGATCATTGCATTAGACATATTTCCATCATACTTACATTGGTTTCAGTGAACCACTTAGATTTTGTGTAGGATCTATCTCTCTCCTTTAGGTGAAAAACCCTAATTGATCAAGATAGTCATAGTATCCTAAACCACAAAAATCTTTGGTTCACCTCCAAATCTGAAATGTGAGACTTCACAAACAAGGAACCAATGTCCAACAAATAGGAATCCCAATTAGGAAGACAATGAGAATCTTGTTGTTTAGGAATGATGGGAGTACTAAATGAAGATGGATCAACTATCTCTGACAAAGAATCAAGAACCTCTAAAGAAACCACAACCTCATTTGAAGTCTCAACAAGCTCCAAAGGATCACAGGCATGGTTTATCTTCTCTGAACAACAAAGATACACACTCATATTCAAAGGAGGGTCATCGAGAGATGGCAAGGTATCAGGATCTCCATATGATTCTCAAAGGTAAGTAGAAAGAGCATAAGGGCTCTCAAAATGACAAAGTGAATCCAAAAGGTCCTCGTCATTTATATGCTAAAAAATAACTCCATAGAATCTATCCCTAAATCCTTTCCAAATCATATACCTACTATGTGTGTTTGGAATAGGAACTTCATTAAACAAATATGGTAAAAGATTCTCACTAAGATGGGTGAGAACATCACTCCATTGCCTAAAGTTCCCTTTCTCCTAAGAGAAAATTATAACTAAATTATTCAAAATTTCAAAGATAGTGCTTTCACAAAAAAACTTCCAAAAAAGAATTAAACCTGATTTGCAACAAAATTTGATGTAGCCCATTGGTTTATCTCCATGCTCACACCAAGCAAACTCCACCAAGAAAAAAAAAAAGATAGCCTCTTATGAAACTTGCTCATAACAACCATAGGCACTACAAAAATTTCTAAAAAACAAAAAAGGTACCCACACTACCAATGTGGGATAAATATTCCAAAAGCATTTCAAAAAAAACATGGTCCCACTTCCTCTTATGCACACTTTGAAACCATAAAATGAAATATTTTAGGGAAAACTTGGGAGAACAATAATCTTTGCTCAAACTGATCTCTCTTATATGAGACACCAATGAATTCAATGGATTGGGTGATTTGCTTGGATCTAGCTGCACAAGCCAACAAAAAACAAAATGTCTTCCTCTGATGGTTGAATAGCGCCACAACATGAAAATATCCACAACAAAAAAAATCATGCCTTCCTCCTGCGCACAGGTTTGCCAATAGGCACAACTTGGTGTACTCATTTTTAGGGGAATGACTAGCAGACTATTCCTAAGTCTGTTTTGAGAAATTCAACTCAGAGTACGAGACAACCAAGTGAGATGCTCATGAGAGAAAGTTAGCTTTGATGCACAACCAAACCCTCACCCCTCTTAACTGCTTGTCTAAAGCAATTTTAGACACTTCTATTAGCACAAAATCAAGGCTGTTGATGGTATGTTGTTATTGCAAACAAAGAAAATCATGCCATCAATCTTTAGAAGAAGCCTTAGAAAATAAAATGCCTCTTCCAATCTGGAAATTGTGCCTTCTAAAAATGCTTCTTGAGCCTTCAAAAAATTCACAAGTTCAATTCAAAAAATGAGCCTTCAATGCAGATCAACACCAATGATGCCTCCAACCAGCCATCCACAACTTCATATGCAAACTAGAAGCAAAAGGAAAAATTGACAAATAGACAACTTTGAAATTTGAAAAATTTTAAATGCTGAAAAAAATGAAATGATCTCAAACACTCAGATGAAAACTCTCAAGTGAAGGAGAGCATAATGGTTGGCTCTGATACCATGTTGGTGTCATCCACCTCCCAGGAGCACCATCTGCAATAGAAAACCTTCACGAAATAGAGAGAAGCACTATGCTATTTCACCAAAAAGGAGTGAATGAATTGAGATGCTAAAAATATATATTGTACAACCTTTTAAAGGAATGAAATATATGATGGATGAGAAAACTACCCGATAGGGAAAAGAACCACTCGGTGATTAAATGCACTAATAAACTAAATGTAATATGCCTAAGTAAACTTAAGTAGGTAAATTCTATTTACCCTGACACCCCCTTTAAGTACAACACAGGGAGAATTATTATTCAAGAAATGAAGATGAAATATGTGTCATGGATACCAAACCATGTTAGGTACCAATTTACAATGCAAAAAGAAATATCCCACAAATGGAGAAAAGGAGAAAAACCCTATGGGAAAATCCCCTCTACAAAAGAGAGAAAAGAAAAAAAAAATGATGCATGGATGGAGGACTCAATCACACCCCCCAAGGACTACATAAATCATGTATATACAATCAATGACCCCCCATAAGAGGGAAATATAGAGACTATGTAGCGCCCCCCCCACAATGTGTAATCACTTGCAAAAATGGTAAGTTCATGAAGACAAAACATGATCCAATGTCAACAAACAACTTGTCTCCCTTTTGGAAGAAACAAAACCAAATAAAAATGTAGGAATGCTTCCCATTCCAAATAGGAATTGAAAGATAGAAGCATGAAGATATATGATGATGTCTCTAAAATATCATCATGTGTCACCAATACCTTGGAAGATGATGCCACAAAAAAATTAGGAACATGCCCAATCACAATACAAGGTACCACTGGAAACTGATGATGAACAATATCCCAAGACAAAGATGGTTTGACAATAGCTGTGCAGTAACTGTCATCAAAGAGGAGAGATAACCCCTCAAATGTGTCCAAATCTAAAATGTGAGACTTTAGAAACAAGGAACCAATGTTCGACAAATAGGAATCCCAATCAGGAAGACAATGAGAATCCTGTTGTTTAGGAATGATGGAAGGAACAAATGAAGATTGATCAACTATCTCTAACAAAGAATCAGGAACATTTGAAGCAACCGCAACCTCATTTGAAGTCTCAACAACCTCCAAAGGATCACAAGCATGGTTTATCTACTTTGAAGAACAAAGAGACACACTAGTATTCAAAGGAGGGTCATCGAGAGATGGTAGAGTATCAGGATCTCCATATGATTCTAGAAGGTAAGTCCAAAGAGAATAAGGGCTCTCAAAATGACAAAGTGAATCCAAAAGGTCCTCATCATTCATATGCTCAAAAATAACTCCATAGACTTTATCCCTAAATCCTTTACAAATCATATACTAGATACATGTGTCTGGAACAAGAGATTTATTATACAAATATGTCAATTGATTCTCCTCACTAAGATGGGTGAGAAAAACATCACTCCATTTCCTAAAGTTCCCTTTCTCTAAAGAAACCATTATAACTGAATTCTTCAAAATTTCAAAGATATTGCTTTCACAAAAAACTTCCCAAAAAGAATTAAACCTAATTTGTAGGAAAATTTGATGTAGCACATTGCTTGATCTCCATGCTGACACCAAGAAGACTCCACCAAGTAAACAAATAAGATAGTCTCTTGTGAGACTTGCTCATAACAACCAAAGGCACTACAAAGATTTCTTAATAGCAAAAAAGGTACCCACACTGTTAATGTGGGATGAATATTCCAAAAGAATTTCAAAAAATTATTTTCCCACTTCCTCTTATGCACACTTTGAAACCCTAAAATGAAATATTTAGAGGAAAATTTGGGAGAACAATAATATTTGCTCAAATTGATCTCTCCTATATGAGATACCAATGAATTCAATGGATTGGGTGCTTTTCCTGGATCTGGATGCACTGGTCAACAAAAAACAAAACACCTCGCTCTGATGGTCGAATCGTGCCACAACACATAAATCTCCACAATAAAAAAAATTATGCTTCCCTCCTGTGTGCGGGTCTACCAACAAGCACGACTTGGTGCACTCCTTTTTAGGGGAATGACTGGCATATTGTTCCTAAGTCCGTTCCCAGACATCCAACTCTGAGTATGAGGCAACCAAGTGAGATGCTCATGAAGAACAGGTCGTGTTTGATGCAGAACTAAAGTCTTTCCCATCTTAACTGCTTGTATACAACAATTTTAGACGCTTCTATCAACACATAATCAGGGCTATTAATGGTATGTCATTATTGAAAATATAGAAAATCACACCAGCAATCTTCCAAATAGGCCTCATAAAACAAAATGCCTCTTCCAATCTGCAAATCGTGCCCTTTGAAAATTCTTCTCGGGCCTTCAAAAAATTCACACCTTCAATTCAAAAAATGATCCTTCAATGCAAATCAATGCTAATGATGCCTCTAGCTAGCCATCCACAACTTCGTACACAAACTAGAATCAATAGGAAAAATTGACAAATAAGGATCTTTGAAATTTGAAAAATTTCAAATGTTGGAAAAAAACAAAATGATGTCAAACACTCAAATGAAAACTCTCAAGGGAAGGAGAGTAGAATGGTTGGATTTGATACCATGTTGGTGTCATCTACCTCTTAGGAGTACCATTTGCAATAGAAAACCTTCACGAAATAGAGAGAGGCACTATGCTATTTCACTAGAAAGGAGTGAATGAATTGAGATGCTAAAAATACATATTGTACATCGTTTTAAAGGCATGAAATACATGGCGGGTGAGAAAACTACCCGATACGGGAAATAAGCACTTGGTGATTAAATGCACTAATAAACTAAATGCAATATGCCTAAGTAAACTTAATCAACTAAATTCTAGTTACCCTAACACCCTCGTTAAGTGCAACTTAAGGAGCATTATTATGCAAGAAATGAAGATGCAATATGGGTTCCAACTACACAACCATCATTAGGTACCCATTTACAATGAAAAAATAAATCTCTCACAAATAGAGAAAAGGAGAAAACCCTGTGGGAAAAAAACCCTCTCTAAAAGAGATAAGAGAAAACAAAAATGATGCATGGATGGATGACTAAATCACACCCCCCAAGGACTACATACATCATGTATATACAATCAATGACCCCCCCATAAGAGGGAAAGAGAGATACTATATAGCCCCCCACAATGTGTAATCACCTGCAAGAAAGGTAAGTTCCTGAAGACAAAATATGATCCAATGTCAATAAACAATTTGTGTCCCTTTTTGGAAGAAACAAAACCAAATACAAATGCATGAATGCTTCCCATTCCATATAGGAATTGAAAGAGAGAAGCATGAAGATGTAAGATGATGTCTCTAAAATCTGATCATGTGTTTCCAAGACCTTAGAAGATGTTGCCACAAAACAATCTAGAACATGCCTAATCACAATAGAAGGTAACAAACAAGGTACCATTGGAAACTGATGCTGAACAATATCCAAAGAAAAAGATGGTTTGACAACCATTGTGCAATAACTATCATCAAAGAGGAGAGATTATCCCTCAAATGTGTCCTCCAAATCTGAAATGTGAGATTCCACAGAAAAAACCAATGTCTGACAAATAGGAATCCCAATCAAGAAGACAATGAGAATCTTGTTGTTCAGGAATGATGGAAGTACTAAATGAAGATGAATCAACTATCTCTGATAAAGAATTAGGAACCTCTGAAGCAAACAAAACCTCATTTGAAGTCTCAAAAACCTCCAAAGGATCACAATTAGGATCTCCATATGATTCTTGGAGGTAAGTACAAAGAGCATATGGGCTCTCAAAATGACAAAGTGAATCCAAAAGGTCCTCGTCATTTATATGCTCAAAAATAACTCCATAGATTCTATCCCTAAATACTTTCCAAATCGTATACCTACTACGTGTGTCTGGAACAAGAACTTCATTATACAAATATGGCAATAGATTCTCCTTACTAAGATGGGTGAGAACAACATCACTCCATTTCCTAAAGTTCCCTTTCTCCAAAGAAACCATTATAACTAAATTCTTCAAAATTTCAAAGATAGTTCTTTCACAAAAAAACTTTGAAAAAAGAATTAAACTTGATTTGTAGAAAAAATGATGCAACCCATTACTTTATCTCCATGCTAACACCAAGAAAACTCCACCAAGCAAACAAATAAGATAGCCTCTTGCGAAAATTTCTCAAAATAACCAAAGGAACTGTAAAGCTTTCTAAACAACAAAAAAGGTACCCACACTGTTGATGTGGGATAAATTTTCTAAAAGAATTTCAAAAAAACATGGGCCCACTTCCTCTTATGCACAATTTGAAACCCTAAAATGAAATATTTTAGGGTAAACTTGGGAGAACAATAATCTTTTCTCAAACTAATGTGTCCTATATGAGTGCCAATGAATTCAATGGATTGGGCGCTTTGCTTGGATTTAGCCGCATAGGCCAACAACAAAAAAAAACCTCCCTTTGATGGTTGAATCATGCCATAACATAGAAATCTCTACAAAAAAAAAATCACCCTTCCCACCTACACATGGGTCTACCAATAGGTGCGACTTGGTGCACTCCTTTTTAGGGGAACAACTAGCAGACTGTTCCTAAGTCCGTTCCAGGACATCCAAATATGAGTATGAGATAACCAAGTGAGATGCTCATGAAGAGAAAGTCAGCTTTGATGCACAACCAAACTCTCACCTCTCTTAAATGCTTGTCTACAAAAAATTTAGATTCTTCTATCAACATAGAATCAAGGTTGTTAATGGTATGTTGTTATTGTAAACAGAGAAAATCGAGCCAACAATCTTCCAAACAGGCGTTAGAAAACAAAACGCCTCTTCCAATATGCAAATCATGCCATTTGAAAATGATTCTTAGGCCTTCAAACAATTTTCACCTTCAATTCAAAAAATGAACCTTCAATGTAGATCAAATCCAATGATGCCTCCAGCCAGCCATCCACAACTTCATATGCAAACTGGAATCAATAGCCAAAATCGACAAATAGACAACTTTGCAATTTGAAAAATTTTAAATGCCAAAAAAAAAATGATCTCAAACACTTGGATGAAAACTATCAAGGAGAGTGATACAATACAAGAGGAAGAAACAATCACCTTCATGAAAACAAACTTCAAAATTAGGGACTCAATCCCTTTTGCTTCTTCAAGTTTACAAACAATGTTTCCAAAACCTTAATATTTACAATGGCACAAAATTGAGTTTTCACCCTTTTTGACCCATACATGACTTCACAAGACTTCCTCAACCTTTAGGAACCTTAACTCACTCAAAAAAATCTATCATAGGGTCTTCCCTTCATCTATTTGTCATTCATTCATTGATTGTCCTAAAACAAAATTTAGGTCCTTTTAGACCATACAAACAACCATCTAGGAAAACCCAAGCCCAATTATCCTTCTAGCATTTCAAAAAAATATAAATAGGTCTGTATAATCATATTAGACCATCCAAAAACCTTTATTCATGACATTCCATCAAGCCTACATACTGAACCATCCAAATTGGACTCCAAAATAGGATTGCTCCAAGACTGTCAGAGATTTATTTTCATCTAGACCCTTAAACTAGACTGTAATTAGCATTTTGAGTACCTCTTAAGGGGTCTTGAATCATATCCAAAAATTAGTATAAGTTATTTTTGAAAGAAATACTCAAACAATGACTATACCATTCCAAAATAGGCCTGATTTTGTCTTAACATAGGTAGGGCTTATTGATTTAACCATCTTCCCAATCAATTCCACTTAACCAATTATTGGAACTTGTTTATTTAGACCTAATTAATCTTTTAAGAACATTTAAAGTGTAGTTACCAATTGGTTTTTACAAACCCTAGACCAAAACCTTCTTTACTGCCCCTGATACAGGACTGAGACACAAATTTCAGTCAATAAAAGCAATATTAGTCACTTTGCCATACATATCTTGCTTCAAAACCTTTAGAACATGAGAGTATAATTATAAAGGAGTTCCTTCACTAAAATTTAAGAAGTTTCACTGAGTATCATAGGAGAAACACAAATTCATAGGATCCTATTTACCCTAATAGAGGGTTTCAACTATATTCACAAAAAATGCAATAAATTCTACAAAAACTAACCAATCTGCCTGAAACTTGAACCAAATGGAAGGTGAATGATGGAATAAACACTTGCAATTAGTTTTTTCATGTTTCTCAGTCCATACACACCATACAACACTTGAAACTCAAAAGAATTATGTAGAAAATGCTCTAAAACAATGATTTTATTCATTAAATTGCAATCCTACAATCACCCACACCTTCTCCATCGATTACAAGGCCTTTTGAAGGAATTTACATGAGATATTTTAGTTTCTAGCCAACTTGGAACAAGCTAAGACAAATATGTCTCTTAACCTTGTTTGCAGTTTTACATTTTTACAATTTTGTAATTTGTGACAACTTTCTCTTTGCATTCATTGGCATCTTTTTCATTTTTGACTCAAATAACCTCCTAATCACCTAGACACATAAGTAATGACTTAAATAATCCTTATTACAAGGTAAAACATCAAATTGAATCAATTTCTCAAACTTTCCACAAGGAGGCACAATTGTGTCAAGTTGCTCCTGCACCATACTCCCAACCAAGAAAGTCTCCAAGTCCACTTGGAATTGAAGTTGTCCACTAACTTTCACTTTTTGTATCCTCTGTCTCAAACCGACTTTGCTCTTAATCACCTTTATTTTCACCTTGGGCTTGAATTTTTCCATGCAAATTAGCTGCATACCTTTCTCACCAATTGAAATTAGGTTCCTTATGATTTGATGCTTCTCAATACCTTGTTTCTCTCCTTGTCCTTTGACCTTTAACTTGTTCATTGTACAAATAATTAACACAACAAATAAATGACATGTTAGATTTTCCACAATACCTTCATATCTCCTTAACTCTTTGAAAAATTCCAAGATCAGTTCATCTTTGATCATTTGTTCATCTAATCTTGACACCGACTCAATATAATTTCCCTCTAAGACCAGGTTCTTCATCTCTATTACACCTTCATCTTTATGCTTGAACTCTTCTTGTGCATCTTCAAACACTTCTACTTTATTTTTCCTTCTTGCTTCCTTTGTTTTTCTTCTTCTTTTTTGAACAATTCTTCTAATGGGCCATGTAACTCTTCTCTTTATCTTCAAGTGACAACTTGTTGCTTGCTTCATCATTTGTTCTATCTTCATCATGGATTCTTGGAACTCTTTATCAAATATTTTCAACTCTTTCTTCAAATTAGAAATCTCTCTATCCATCTTCTCTTGTCTTTTCCTCTTCTTTCTTTCTTCCTCTTCCTGCAAATTCCTTCTTAACACTTCCATCTTTTCCTCTTCTCAAGCAAGCTTCTTCTTGCTTCAACTTCTCAACTTTTCTCTGCCTTCTCTTGGCAATCAGGTTCTTCCTAACTTGCACACAACCACAAATCAAACCACAAAATCACAAATACAAAACCAAAAATTCTCAGCCCAGACCTTTTCCAAGCTCTAATACCACTTTGATGCAATACAAGAGGAAGAAACAATCACCTTCATGAAAAAAAACTTCAAAATTAGGGACTCAATCCCTTTTGCTTCTTCAAGTTTACAAACAATCTTTCCAAAACCTTAATATTTACAATGGAAAAAATTTGAATTTTCACCTTTTCTAACCCATACATGACTTCACAAGATTTCCTCAACCTTTAGGAACCTTAACTCACTCAAAAAATCTATCATAGGGTCTGCCCTTCATCTATTTGTCATTCATTCATTGGCTGTCCTAAAATAGTATTTAGGTCCTTTTAAACGACACAAACAACCGTCTAGGAAAACCCAAGCCCAATTATCCTTCTAGAATTTCAAACAAATATAAATAAGTTTGTATAATCATATTATACCATCCAAAAACCTTTATTCATGACATTCCATCAAGCCTTCATACTGAACCATCCAAATTGGACTCTAAAATAGGATTGCTCCAAGACTGTTAGAGATTTGTTTTTTATCCAAACCCTTAAACTAGACTATAATTAGCATTTTGAGTAGCTCTTAAGGGGTCTTAAATCATATCCAAAAATTAGTATAAGTTATTTTGGAAAGAAATACTCAAACAATGACTATACCATTCCAAAATAGGCCTAATTTTGTCTTAACATAGGTAGGGCTTATTGATATAACCATCTTCCCAATCAATTCCACTTAACCAATGCTTGTAACTTGTTTATTTAGACCTCCTTAAGCTTTTAAGAACATTTAAAGTGTAGTTTCCAATTGGTTTTTACAAACCCTAGACCAAAACCTTCTTTAATGCCCCTGATATAGGACTGAGACACATAATTCAGTCAATAAAAGAAATCTTACCTACTTTTCCATAATTCTCTTCCTTCAAAACCTTCAGAACATGAGAGTATAATTATAAAGGAGTGCCTTCACCAAAATTTAAGAAGTTTCACTGGGTATCATAGGAGAAACACAAATTCATAGGATCCTGTTTACCCTAACAGAGGTTTCAACTGTATTCACAAAAAATGCAATAACAAATCTTCAAAAACTAACCAATCTGCATGAAACTTGAACCAAATGGAAGGTGACTAATGGAATAAACACTTACAATCAGTTTTTGCATGTTTCTCAGTCTGTACATACTCTACAACACTTGAAACTCAGAACAATTATGTAGAAAATGCTCTAAAATAGTGATTTTATTCATTAAATTGTAATCCTACAATCACCCACACCTTCTCCATCGGTTACAAGTCCTTTTAAAGGAATTTACATGTGACCCTTCAATTTTTAACCAAATTGGAACAACCTAAGACAAATATGTCTCTTCACCTTCCTTGTTTCCACTTTTACATTTTTACAATTTTGTAAATTGTGACAACTTTCTCTTTGCATACATTGGCATCTTTTGCATTTTTGACTCAAATAACATCTTAATCACCTAGACACATAAGTAATGACTTAAATAATCCTTATTACAAGGTAAAACATCAAATTTAATCAATTTCTCAAAATTTCAACAAGGAGGCACCATTGTGTCAAGGTGCTCCTGCACCAGAGAGCAGAATGGTTGGCTCTGATACCATGTTGGTGTCATCCACCTCCCAGGAGCACCATCAATAATAGAAAACCTTCACGAAATAGAGAGACGCACAATGCTATTTCACTAGAGAGGAGTGAATGAATTGAGATGCTAAAAATACATATTGTACAACCTTTTAAAGGCATGAAATATATGGTGGGTGAGAAAACTACCCAATATGGGAAAGAACCACCCAATGATTAAATGCACTAATAAACTAAATGCAATATGCCTAAGTAAACTTAAGCAGGTAAATTATATTTACCCTAACACCCCCCTTAATTGCAACTTAGGGAGAATTATTATGCAATAAATGAAGGTGCAATATGGGTCCTGACTACACAAGCATGTTAGGTACACATTTCCAATGCAAAAATAAATCTCTCACAAATGGGAAAAAGGAGAAAAACCCTGCAGGAAAAAATCCCTCTCCAAAAGAGAGAAAAGAAAAAAAATGATGCATGAATGGAGGACTTTATAACACCCCCCAGGGACTACACACATCATGTATACAATCAATGACCCTCCAATAAGATAGAAAGAGAGAGACTATGTAGGCCCCCACAACGTGTAATCACCTACAAAAATGGTAAGTTCTTGAAGACAAAACATGATCTAATGTAAAAAAAAGAACTTGTCTCCCTTTTGGAAGAAACAAAAGCAAATAAAAATGCATGAATGCTTCCCATTCTAGATAGGAATTGACAGAAAGAAGCATGGAGATGTATGATGATGTCTTTGAAATTTTCTCATGTGTCGCTAGGCCCTTGGAAGATGATGCCACAAAATAATCAGGAACATTCCCAATCACAATAGAAGGTGACAAACAAGGTACCATTGGAAACAAATGTTGAACAATATCCAAAGAAATAGATGGTTTGACAACAGTTGTGCAATAACTATCATCAAAGAGGAGAGATAACCACTCAAATATGTCCTACAAATCTAATATGTGAGACTCCACAAACAATGAACCAATGTACGACAAATAGGAATCCTAATCAAGAAGACAATGAGAATCTTGTTGTTTAGGAATGATGGAAGTACTAAATGAAGATGGATCAACTATCTCTGACAAAGAATTAGGAACCTTTGAAGCAACCACAACCTCATTTGAAGTAATAACAACCTCAAAATGATCACAAGCATGGTTTATCTTCTTTGAAGAACAAAGAGACATGCTAGTATTCAAAGGAGAGTCATCGAGAGATGACAAAGTATTAGGATCTCGAAATGATTCTTGAAGGTAAGTCCTAAGAGTATAAGGGCTCTCAAAATGACAAAGTGAATCCAAAAGGTCCTCGTCATTTATATGCTCAAAATAACTCCATAGAATCTATCCCTAAATACTTTCTAGATCATATACCTACCACGTGTTTCTGGAAAATAAACTTCATTATATAAATATGGCAATAAATTCTCCTTACTAAGATGGGTGAGAACATCACTCCATTTCCTAAAGTTCCCTTTCTCCAAACAAACCATTATAATTGAATTCTTCAAAATTTCAAAGATAGTGCTTTCCAAAAAAATCCAAAAAAGAATTAAACCTAATTTGCAACAAAATTTGATGTAGCCCATTGCTTGATCTCCATGTTGACACCAAGAAAATTCCACCAAGAAAAAAAATAAGATAGCCTCTTGTGAGGATTTCTCACAACAATCAAAGGCACTACAAAGCTTTATAAACAACAAAAGAGGTACCGACGGTACCGATGTGGGATAAATTTTCCAAAAGCATTTCAAAAAAACATGGGCCCGCTTCCTCTTATGCACACTTTGAAACCCTAAAATGAAATATTTTTGGTAAAACTTGGGAGAACAATAATCTTTGCTCAAACTGATCTCCCCTATATGAGACACCAATGAATTCAATGGATTGGGTTCTTTTCCTGGATCTTGCCACATAGGCCAACAACAAACAAAATTCCTCCCTTTGATTGTTGAATCATGCCACAACACAAAAATATTCACAGCAAAAAAAAAATCATGCTTCCCTCTTGTGCACAAGGCTGCCAACATGCACACTTGGTGCACTCCTTTTTAGGGAAATGGTTGGCAGACTATTCCTAGGTCTGTTCTGAGACATCCAACTCTGAGTATGAGACAACCAAGTGAGATGCTCATGAAGTGCGAGTTGGCTTTGATGCACAACCAAACCCTCGCCCCTCTTAACTGCTTGTCTACATCAATTTTAGATGCTTCTATCAGCAAAAAATCAGGGGTTAATGGTATGTTGTTAATGCAAACAGACAAAAATGTTCCAACAATCTTCCAAACAGGCCTCAAAAAAAAAAAAGCCTCTTTGAATCTACAATTCATGCCCTTTGAAAATGCTTCTCGGGCCTTCAAGCAATTCACACCTTTAATTCAAAAATTGAGCCTTTAATGGAGATCAATGCCAATGATGCCTCCAACAAGCCATCCACAACTTCATATGCAAACTGGAATCAATAGGAAAAATTGGCAAATAGGAAACTTCGAAATTTGAAAAATTTCAAATACCAAAAAAAAACAAAATGATCTCAAACACTCAGATGAAAATTCTCAAGGGAAGGAGAGTAGAATGTTTGGTTTTGATACCATGTTGACCTGTCATCCACCTCCCAGGAGCACCATCTGCAATAGAAAACCTTCACGAAATAGAGAGAAGCACTATGCTATTTCACCAAAAAGGAGTGAATGAATTGATATGCTAAAAATGCATATTTTACAATGAGAAAACTACCTGATATGGGAAAGAATCACCTGGTGATTAAATGCACTAATAAACTAAATGCAATATGCTAAGTAAACTTAAGCAGGTAAATTCTATTTACCCTAACACCCCCCTTAAGTGTAACTTAGGGAGAATTATTATGCAAGAAATGAAGATGCAATATGTGTCCTGACTACACAACCATGCTAGGTACCCATTTACAATGCAAAAAGAAATCTCTCACAAACAGAGAAAAGGAGAAAAACCTTGTGGGAAGAAACACCTCTCCAAAAGAGAGAAAAGAAAACAAAAATGATGCATGGATGGAGGACTCAATCACACCCCCCAAGAACTACATACACCATGTATATACAATCAATGACCCCCCATATGAGGGAAAGAGAGAGACTATGTAGCCCCCCACAGTGTGTAATCACCTGCAAAAATGACAAATTCTTGAAGAAAAAACATGATCCAATGTTGACAAACAACTTGTCTACCTTTTGGAAGAAACAAAACAAATACAAATACAGGAATGCTTCCCATTCCAGATAGGAATTGAAAGAAAGAAGCATGAAGATGCATGATGATGTCTCTAAAATTTTCTCATGTGTCACCAAGACCTTGGAAGATGATGACACAAAATAATTAGGAACATGCCCAATCACAATAGAAGGTGAAAAACAAGGTACCATTGGAAACTAATGCTGAACAATATCCAAAGGAAGAGATGGTTTGAAAAAAGTTTTCCAATAACTATCATCAAAGAGGAGAGATAACCCCTCAAATGTGTCCTCCAAATTTGAAATGTGAGACTCCACAAACAAGGAAGCAATGTTTGAAAAATAGGAATCCCAATCAGGAAGACAATGCGAATCCTGTTGTTTAGGAATGATGGAAGTACTAAATGAAGATGGAGCAACTATCTTTGACAAATAATTAGGAACCTCTAAATCGACCACAACCTCATTTGAAGTCTCAATAACCTCGAAAGGATCACAAGCATGGTTTATCTTCTTTGAAAAATAAAGAGACACACTAGAATTTGAAGGAGGGTCATCGAGAGATGGTAGAGTATCATGATCTCCATATGTTTCTTGAAGGTAAGTCGAAAGAGCATAAGGGATCTCAAAATGACAAATTGAATCCAAAAGGTCCTCGTCATTTATATTCTCAAAAATAACTCCATAGACTCTAGCCCTAAATCCTTTCTAAATCA
The DNA here is from genome assembly GCA_007258455.2 of Sequoia sempervirens. Taxonomy (NCBI): domain Eukaryota; kingdom Viridiplantae; phylum Streptophyta; class Pinopsida; order Cupressales; family Cupressaceae; genus Sequoia; species Sequoia sempervirens. Next base: position 209,414,056 of record VDFB02086081.1, on the reverse strand, counting down.
TATACCTTCTACATGTGTCTAGAATAGGAACTTCATTATACAAATATGGCAATAGTTTCTCCTCACTAAGATGGGTGATAACAACATCACTCCATTTCCTAAAGTTCCTTTTCTCCAAAGAAACCATTATAACTGAATTCTTCAAAATTTCAAAGATAGTTCTTTCACAAAAAACTTCTAGAAAAGAATTAAACCTGATTTGCAACATAATTTGATGCAACCCATTACTTGATCTCCATGCTGACACCAAGAAAACTCCAGCAATCAAAAAAATAAGATAACATCTTGTGAGACTTGCACACTTTGAAACCCTAAAATGAAATATTTTAGGGAAAACTTGCGAGAATAATAATATTTGCTCAAACTAATCTCTCCTATATGAGATGCCAATAAATTCAATGGATTGGGTGCTTTTCCTAGATTTGGTCACACAGGCCAACAACAAACAAAATGCCTCCCTCTAATGGTTGAATCGTGCCACAACACAAAAATCTCTGCAACAAAAATTATCATGCTTCCTTCCTATGCGTGGGTCTACCAATAGGCATGACTTGGTGCACTCCTTTTTAGGGAAATAACTAGTAGACTATTCCTAAGTCCATTCCAGGACATCCAACTCTGGGTATGAGACAACCGAGTGAGATGCTCATGAAGACTAGGTCGGCTTTGATGCACAACCAAACCCTTTCCCCTCTTAATTGCTTGTCTACAACAATTTTAGAAACTTCAATTAGCACAAAATTAGGGATGTTAATGTTATGTTGTTATTGCAAACTGAGAAAATCATGCCAACAATCTTCCAAATGATCCTCAGAAAACAAAATGCTTCTTTTAATCTGCAAATTGTTCCCTTTGAAAATGCTTCTTGGGCCTTAAAACAATTCACACCTTCAATTCAAAAAATGAGCCTTCAATGAAGATCAACGCCAATGATGCCTCCATCCAGCCATCCACATCTTCATATGCAAACTGGAATCAATAGGAAAAATCGACAAATAGGCAATTTTGAAATTTGAAAAATTTCAAATGCCAGAAAAAAATAAAACGATCTCAAACACTTGAATGAAAAATCTCAAGGGAAGGAGAGCAGAATGGTTGGCTTTGATACCATGTTGGTGTCTCATTGGTTACCCAAACTCCTTTTCAAATGAATTTTGATGGCCTATGTAGTGTGCACAATAGGGATCATATTCTAGTCTCATTCATCCATCGCACCAATCATCCTTTGCATCCCTCATTCACATCATTCTTATCCTTTTGTTCAACATGGTCATTCAAGTTTGAGACAATAGCCTACAAATCAGGAGCTTATAAGATTTAACTCTTGAGAGAAAACCATTGTCAGATCCTATCAATAGTTTTCACTTACACAAATTCTACACCGAGCTTTAGAGAGGCATGTCAAAACCTGAAAATTAAAAAAAATAAAATAAAAAAATTGTCACGTTGATGAAAACCTGGCAAATAGGCATCTCGATGACACTAAAAAAATTAGAAAACCAAAAAAATAGTAAAGAGAAATATTTTTTCCAATAGTGAAAATCACTTCGATGGCACTTTGGATAAGTACCATGGTGAAAACTTGGCAAATAGGCGCAATGTGTAGTCGATCTTTGCTCTATCGTCCACCATCATTCTATCTTATTTCCAATTGGACATTCCTCATAATTCGCATTCATACTTTTCACATCACCCATAATAATGCTTTGATGTCTTTCCCATAACTTGGAACGTTTGGCATCTCGCACTTTTCATTTTCCATATTTACTCCCCATAACACCTATCCAATTCCACCCCTAATAAATTAGTCTTATACCTGATTGGGGGAAAGTACATGATCTATGTTTTCATGAGATTCTACACTTGCTATTGGAGCTCACTATATCAAAAAGATGAAAAAATTAAATATTCCCAAAAACACAAAAAAAAAATCAAATATTCCTAAAAATAGAAAAAAAATCAAAACATTTCAAAAACACAAAACATCCAATTAATCTTCAAAATCCTAAAAAAAGAGTTAGATTTAGTCATTTCGGTCAAAGTCCAATTGAACTACATTTCCTCTACGTGTATAACGTAGGGAAGGCCATTAGTTGATGAGCCCTGAGGCACTAGGTCAATCATTTAGGGTTTGCCGAATAAAGACAATCATGATTCATCCCTTAGTCAACAAAACAAAGTCAAGTCATGTCGAACTACAAGGTCTCTACACATTATTACATAGGCAAGGCCATTAGTTGATGAGCTCTTGAGGCCCTAGGTTGGTCCTTTAGGGTTTTTCGAGTCCATCATAATAAATTAGACCTCAAGTCATCCCATGAAAATGGTCATCAAAACCTCAAAACAAGTCATGAATCAATAGAAAAATGATCCAACTAGTCTTCAAGCCAAATCATTCAATTTCCTAATCAGTCAAACATCGAATCACCATCAAAACAATCAACCATGTCATTTTTCTTGTATAGGATGTGTCCTTCCTAAAACCAGACATTGTCATTCATCAACTTTGTCATTTTCTTTATATAGGTGGCTGCATGGTCAAAACCAAACTTGACATATTATATGACATGTTTCCTCTCCTGAAACCAGACACTATCAAAAAAATCAACCTGTCAATCAATTAGTCAATCAAACATTGACAAACACATGATAGAAAACACTCTAAATGACTATTGACTTTGTTGGTCTAATTTATCTTATCCTTTTCAGTTTTTCTTTTGGGTCATGTTAAGTTATCTACCTCAAGAATGTCCCACGAATGATTTAGAAGAGTGATGATGTATCATGAGTCGTCTTTTCTTTGATTATTTTTTGCAGATTGTCTTGGCAAAAAGACTGGGACAACTTAGCTCTTAGTGCAAGTCAAGACATTCCTTGTCTATTGACTATCTATTTTACACAAATGGAAAAATTTACACACCTTGGTCTATATCATACCATGGTGTTTATTGTCCATTTTCCATTTTTAACACCCAATGATGATTAAATGCAAATCCTAGCCTCTATCAAGCCAAAAAATCAATCTTTCCTTGTCTCCACTAACTCCATGCTAACATTTTCCTCTCGCTAACATTTCTCTTCGTTAATCCTTACATTTATCCACTATCAGATTTTCTTATCAGAACATTTTTTCAAATTTTTTTGAAACTCTTTCAAAAATTTGCTAAAATTTTCCGAGGGGGCATAGGTCTATCCCGCCTTCACCATGACACACTGAAGCATATTTTTGAATTGAAATTTCTTTGACACAATTTGATAAACTACATTGTATCAAAGAGGGGCACAATGTAAAGACTAAAAATTGTCTTTCACTTGCAAGCACCATTTTTCTTCATCAATTCCCCTTCTTCCCTAATAATTAAATAATTTTAATTATTTGATTATTGTCAAAAGTCAAATTTCTTGTATTAATCAAATGATTTTAATTATTTAATTAATTCATCTCTTTTCTTTTATTTCTTCTTTTGATTAATTAAATTATTTATTTAATTACGTCACTAATGCCCCCTTTCTTCCTTAAATTTGTCACCTTTCTACTATAATTAGATAATGATTATTAGTTATTTAATTATTCATTAGCCTTCTCTACCATAAATAAATTTTTATTTATTTATTTAATGACTTACTAATTTGTTCTAAATCATTATTTAATTGAAAATTAAAACTTTCCCTCTTCTTCTATATAATTAAATAATATTTTCATTATTTAATTATTCACTTTCCCTCCTAAATTAAATAATTTTAGAATTATTTAAATAGTTTCCTCCAACAACTTCTTTTTTGTGCTTTTCTCTCTATGAGTGTCATTCTTATCTCTTTGCATCCCATTTAATTTCCACCCTTGATTAAATTATTTTATAATTTAATCTCAACCCTCCATCCTTAACCATGTCTTATCTTTTCCCTAATTTAGCCTTAACCCTATTTCAAACTACATCTTTCAATCTTGGTCATTGATTGTCATGTCATATTGGCTTTTAATCCTAGCCCTTCATTCCAATTTGAATTTCTATAAAAGACACTTATCATTGAAATTTCAACCAACCTAGTTCATGCTACCTAGACTATTGCTATTCAAGGAGACAAATACTATCTTCAATATTTTGCTATCATTGTCATTAGGCTACTATTGTATACTCAAAATATGAGGGCATCAATCATGTTCAAGAAAAATGGAGGACAATGGAGTTGAAACAATAATGGCATATGTAATATTTGCTTTATGTTTATATTTCTATGTTGGATTGTACTTCATTGCTAGTTTAGGGCTTATGGTTTTAGTTTTGATGTTCTATTACCTTAACTTGAATTTTACCCTAGATTACATTATTGATCATCAAATTCATAAATAATGAATAAAATCCAAACAAAGAATGGTTCTTTACTACCCAATACACTCACACCTATTAGACCTTACTTAGCTATTAGGCCCTCTCTCATCTTATACTATTTTTTATTATTATTTTAAATAGAGTTATAATGATTGTTGCATCTATAATTGAATTAGCTTTTCCAATTTCCAATTACTATTGAATTTTAACTAATAATTCTTTATTTGTAAGCATATCTTTCTGCAATTAACTCATTTTTTTAGGATTAGACATAATTTTGATCACTTTATATCCATACTTAATCAATGCATCATATTTTTTTTTGAAAATTATATATATATATATAAACAAGCCGTATACTACTTTCTATTAATTAGCCGATAGGCTATTTTGTTTGAAGTTTCTGCTAGGATTTTCGTTAGCCCATTTGTGAATTGGTTTTGCCGGCATTGAGGGGTTGTCGGTTAGTGAGGAGGGAACCATTTTCTTTTGGGCGACATGGGTGGTCATAATTACGTGGGTTGGTGGTGGTGGAGAATGGTGTCATCGTAACGGGGAAGGTGAATGGTAAGTGTTTGTTGGCACGAGTGTCAATGCATCTTCCTGTCGGTGTACAAGGGCGGAGGCTGAAGTAAATGCAATATTGAATTTTGTCATGTGGGAAAGCATACTTTGATTAAGTTGTATTGTCAAAAGAGCCATTGTGGTATGGGTTTGATACCAGACTACTATTAAAATCGTTGGCCTCGGCTCCATTTTTTAGAAGGCTGGAGGGTTGTAAAATTGTTGTAGCACAAAATTTGTAAGTCGTTTTCGATGGGTGTTTTGTAGAAACTAGTAATTTATTGTTCATGTCTTTTGTTGTCCATTTATTGTTGCTTTTGATATCAAGTTGGAGGGTTTTAACATTGATGCACTACGAAATGTGCGAGAAAGTATATTGATTAAGTTGCATTGTTGAAAGAGCCATTGTGGTGTTGGTTTCATAGCACATTTTTTATTGTTCATTTATTTCATTCTATGCTTATTGTTTTGGCTCTATTGCAGTAAAATATTTTTTCTCTCACCCAATAAACAAGGCTATTTGTTTGAAGTTTCCGCTGGGATTTTCGTCAGCCCATCTACGAATTGGATTTGTCAGTGCCGGGGGTCTGCCGACGGGCGGGGAGGGCACCATTTTTTTTTTTTGTGGCGACGTGGGCGTTGGTAATTACATGGGTTGGTGGCAGTCAAGAATGGTGTCATCATTATGGGGAAGGTGAATGGTAAGTTTTTTTTGGCACGAGCGCCAATGCATCTTCTCGTTGGTGCACGGAGGTGCAGGCCGAAGGAAATGCTATATTGAATATTTTCGTGTGGGAAAGCAAACTTTGATTAAGTTTTATTTTCAAGAGAGCCATTGTGGTGTGGGTTACACACCAGACTATTATTAAATTTTTTTCCTTCAGCTCCATTTTTTAGCAGGTTGGAGGGTTGTAAAACTGTTGTGTCGCGGAACCTGTAAGTCGTTTTCAATGGGTATTTTGCAGAAATGAGTAATTTATTATTCATGTGTTTCATTCTCTGTTTATTGTTGCTTTTGATAGAAGTTTGGAGGGTTTTAAAACTGATGTGTGTGAAATGTGTGAGAAAATATATTGATTAAGTTACATTGTTGGAAGAGCCATTGTGGTGTTGGTTTGATAGCAGATTATTTATTCATGTTTTTCGTTGTGTGCTTATTGTTCCTTTTGATACCAAGTTGGAGGGTTTTAACATTGATGCCGTGCGAAGTGTGCGAGAAAGTATATTGATTAAGTTGCATTGTGGAAATAGCCATTGTGGTGTTGGTTTGGTAGCATATAATTGTAAAAATCATTGCCTTCCACCCCATTTTATAGCATTTTGGAGGGTTTTAAGGTTGTTCTGCAGCCAAATTTGTAAGTGCTTTTACATGGTAATTTTGAGTGAATGATTAAATTTTTGTTCATGTGTTTCAGCCTCTGCTTATTATTTGTTGTTATTTGTTTGTATCTTTGTCGTTATACCCATTTTGGAGACTTGAAAGAGAATTGTTCTCTATGCATGGTTTTATTGCTGTTAAACTTTTTCCTCTTGCCCAAAAAATTAGGTTAGGGTTAGTAGTTTGTATCTTTGCGGTTATACCCACTTTTGGAGACTTCAGAAACATTATCGATCTATATGGATGGATTCATTGGAGTTAAATCTTCTTTGCTTGATGAAAAAATACAGTTAGGGTTAGTAATTTTTCTTGGGTTTCATTTTTTGATTGTGGTTATTGGGAAATGAAATTAATTCTTGTGTTTGCATATATACATTTGCATGTTCATTGAGCTCCGATGCTTTTGATTTGAATATAGTGGGAATCTTCTTTTGTAGTATGCTAACAAATAGTTGTAATTGTAGAGGAGTTGCATTATTTGGCATTCAGTTATATAGAGAAATAGGGAAATTGTAACAGAACTAGTAGTAAAAGATACATAAATGTGTTTATCCATATATACATATATAAATAAATGTATAAACATTTATTAGCCCATAGGCTATTTTGTTTGAAGTTTGTGTTGGGATGTTTGTCAGGTCAACCATGAATTGGATTTGTCAGTAAAACATACATACATGTGTTTATCCATATATACATATATAAATAGATGTATAAACATTTATTATCCCATAGGCTATTTTGTTTGAAGTTGCTACTGGGATGTTCATTAGGTCAGCCGTGAATTGGATTTGTTAGTGCCCGGGGTGGCTCAGCCAGTGGGCATTTCACCGATTTTTTTCCATGGAGATGTTCATCTTGGTAATTACATTTCACATTGTTTTCTTTTTAGCTGAAAGGAAAAAGATTTAATTGCAATAGTTCCTATGGAAATGGGTGTAATGGAAAAGATGCATGAAGATAATTGCAAAAAAATAAAACAGAGGATGCAAACTGTATGTATATGTATATGTATGTATATCTATATGTAAGTGTATATATATACATATATATTTGTATACATATATACATATGTATACACACACACAAATATATATATATATAGACACGTATATATACTCTATGCATCTTTTGTGTTATACACATTTTTTACAGTTAGTTGCCTGGTATCTTTCTGATTGATCTAAGTTCAAATTCTTGCAAAGAGGATCATGTAGATTTTGAATAGCAACACAATTTATTCTTGTATTTGCATACAAATAGAGCAATTGTATAAAAGGAGTTGCAGTATCTGGCATTTAGTATTATAGAGAAATAGGGAAATTGTAACACAAATATTAGTAAAATATACATTCAATATTGCATTTACTTCGTATGACTGCATTATAGGCAGATATACATATGCATATATCTAGAAAAAGATATACATACATATGTATATCTAAACAGGTTTGTATATTATGTTTCTGTGTAATTATGTGGACTACAATTTTAAGGAGAGTTTAAAGTAGCATGTATAAGTATTGTCTATGTTCCGTAAAAATAATGACTATACAGTTATAGCATTGAGTCATATAGTATTGAGATGTTCATAAGAACAGAGCATTTAATTGTGCAGGATGTGTAACATATTCACTATTGCTTATATAAAAAATATTTGAAATATATATGGAAATAAATTGTTTAGTTGTGTTTGAAATTTTAATGTGTGTAAACATATCATATAATCATGCAATTGATTTGAAATATTTGAAAGTAAAAATGATAGGAAAATTAATATGGTGGCCACATTCTTTTCAGTCTGGTAACAAATAGAGTGATTCTATAACAGCGACTGCATTATTTGGCATTGAGTATTATAGAGAAATAGGGAAATTGTTTACAACATAACTACTAGTAAAATATATGTATACATGCTTTTATGCATATATACATATATATATACAGATGTATAAATAGTTATATTTATATTAATGTGTATACATGTATATATATATGTATAGATGTATATGTATATATGGATGTATGCATGTATATATATATATCTATATATATATGTATATATTAATATCTACTTGATATATGTTTCTGTCTCTGAGGTTAAACGTAAGAAAATCCTATTTACAACTTGGATGATGGGAATCTCGTTATAAATTTTAAACAAATAACAAACACTCTGCATATTTATATATTTACATATCTATATATTTGCAATTTCTCCATCCATACAAAACCATAATGGAAGACATCCATGGAAAATGACTTACAGATTCTGAAGAAAAAGAGTTTTAACATAAACAATAAATAAAAAAATTATACAAAACACCCAAGCAAAATGACTTACAGATTGTGTAGAGCCATAGTTCTAAAACCCAATGGCTGTTTTGAAAATGTAACTTAATCAAAATATACTTTTGCAGCCGCCAACATTTAATATTGCATTTTCTTGCTCCGTCCCCCATTGTACAACAATGTCAAAATCTATAAACCCTCGCACATTCAAACAGTTACCATCCACCTTCCTTCCATATATTACGCAAAAAAACCATCCCACATTTTGTGGGATTAAATATTGTAGACAAATTGACACCTTGCAAAATAGTTATTGCATGACAAATCCTATTGAGGACCTGTTTGATGGAAATCCCATTGGAAAATTCAAACAAATAACAAACCCTCTACATATCCATATATATACAATTACTCCTATCTTAATTTGCAATTGGGCAATAAAATTACCAACCCTGTCTATATTTTTAAGCGAAAGAACCTAGATTTACCTACAATTGCATCCACAGTGGTCGGAATAATGTCAAAGCTGCATAGAGATAACTACAACCAATAAATTAGGAATGAAAAAATCACAACAACATACCTTAACCTTTGTGTGGGTTAACACTTTCCATCTAGTATACGTATACATGTATATATATGTATACATGCATATATCTATGTATAGATGTGTATATATATATCTATGTATACATGTATGTATATATATATATACATATATATATATATATACACATCTATACATAGATATATGCATGTATACATATATATACATGTATACTATATGTCATTTTATATGAGCAGGTTGCATAGATGGTTGATTTATTGTCTATGTCTTCTTGTCAATGTTTGTATCTTTGGTGTTATACCCATTGTGGAGATTTGAAAGATATTGTTGTTCTATATGGATGGAGGAATTCATGTTAAATGTCCTTTCTTCCCTAAAAAATATGCTTAGGGTTAGTATATATGTATAGATGTGTGTATATATATATATATTGTGCGTCGTTTTATATGAGTAGTTTGCATAGATGGTTGATTTATTGTCTATGTCTTCTTGTCAAATGTTTGTATCTTTGGCGTTATACCCATTGTGGAGATTTGAAAGATATTTTCGTTCTATATGGATGGAGGAATTGCAGTTAAATGTCCTTTCTTCCCTAAAAAAAAATGCTTAGGGTTAGTAATTAGTTCGCAGTTGGTTTATGGTTTTGGTTATTAGTGTGTATTGACCAATGCAGAAATTTTTGGTAGATCCTTTGTTTAACAGGTAAGCTCTACGGTCTCAGTAAAAGCCTTGGACAAGTGTTCTCTATTTGTCTAAAAACACGAATTGTAAATAAACTATTAGATCATGGAAAATCCTATTCATGGTTGGATTGATAAAAATCCTGTTGGAAACTCCAAACAAATAGCCTCTACAAAATGTTGTGAAACCAACACCATAATGGTTGTTTCAAGCATGCAACTTAATCATAGTATACTTTTTGACACTATGACATTTTCATATGCTTCTTGAATGTCTCCCTAAGAGTTATTTTGCAATTTTCTTGTTTATCTTTAATATTCACTATGTATGAATATTTATATATATATGTATATATATATATATGTATATATATATGTATATATATACATATGTGTATATATGTATATATATACATATGTGTATATATGTATATATGTGTATATGTATATATATATGTATGTATGTTTAACTAATAGTTCTTTCACAATTTCCCTCTTTCTCTATAGTATTGAGTGATTGATAATGTAGCATATCTGTAATATGTCTTAGATGCTCTTTCATTGTCCAAATATTTTTATGAATGTTTAAACCTTTAATAGGGCTAATATTTGGAGGGTTGTTTTGGCTCGGGTAACGAAAATCCTAATGGAATCTTCAAACAAATAACAAACACTCTACATATCTATATATATGTAATCACTCCTATGTTAATCTCCAATTGCTCCTATGTTAATGCATCTAATGGCAAAGATACACACATAAAACTAAAACAATAAATGAGGCATACTAAAATTACTAGCCCTGACCATTATTTTTGGTGAACGAAACAAGATTTAAGTACAGTTTCTCCTATGGTAAATGATATAAGGCCAAAGACACACCAAGATAACTACAAACAATAAACCAAGAACAGAAAAAATACAAACCTTGAACATATTTTTTTTATGAAATGAAGAAGATTTAATTGTAATTTCTCCATCCATACAAAACCATATAGCTAGAAATCCATGGAAAAAAGCTTGCAGATCCCAGAGGAAACATTTTTAAGATATATTTTTTGGCGAGCATTCAAAACAAGATTTAAGTACAGTTGCTCCTATGGTAATCAGTATAAGGCCAAAGACTCATCGAGATAACTACAAACCTTAAGCATATTTTTTTACAAAACGAAGAAGATTTAATTGCAATTTCTCCCTCCATACAAAACCATATAGCCAGACATCCATGGAAAAAAACTTGCAGATCCTAGAGGAAACAGTTTTAAGATAAATAGTAAATTAACCATTTATACAAAACACCCAAGGAAAACAATGTACTGATTGCACAAAACGATAGCTTTTGAACTCTCCAATCTGCCCTATAAAAGAGCTGAGGCTGATGAATTGCAAAGAATAGGACCTACCAGCCACCAAACTCATTGTATCTCCAATATGTTTATTCTTTCTTACTAACCTAATGCATATATATGTCATCGAGTTTTTAGTAGTGAGGTTAACCTTCGTAATTACATGGGTTGGTGGTGGTGGAGAATGGTGCCGTAGATACGAGGAGGGTGAATGTTAACTATTTTTTCATGCAAGGGCCAAAGAATCCTTATGTTGTGCAATGTTGGTGGTTGAAGTAAATGCAATATTGAATGTTGGCATGTCAGCAAGTATATATATACTAATTTTATCTCCAATATGTTTATCCTTTCATACTTAGCCTTTGCATATATATGCTCACTAGGTTTCTTGAGTCGCGATGTGGACTTTCACAATTACGTGGGTTGGTGTTGTACAAAAATGGTGTCCTTGATATGGGGAGGGTGAATGGTAAGTGTTTCTTGGTGTGAGCACCAATCCATCCTGTTGTTCCATGGTAGCGGTGGACAAAGCACATGCAATATTGAATGTTGGCATGTGAGAATGTATATTTATATATGCATATATATGTATATATATGTATGTATATATGTATATCTATATATATGTATGTCTATATATGTATATGTATATATACATACATGTATATATATGTTTCTATATATGTATACCTGTATATATATGTGTGTGTGTGTGTGTGTGTGTGTATTTAAAAATAGCCTACTATCAAACCAACACCACAATAGCTCTCTTGACAATACAACTTCATCAAAGTATACTTTTCCATAGGCCAGCATTCAATTTTTCATTTACTTTGCCTACCCCCTTCGTGCAATGATAGGATGTGCATAAAGGCATGTGTATATGTTTTAGTACTGGTTCTGTAAAAAATTCCCTATTTCTCTATAATACTGGATACTAGATAATGCAGCTTCTGTTATACAATTACTCTATTTGTTAGCAAATTCACAAGAACATGACCACCATATTATAATCAAAAGCATGGGAGGACAATGAGTGTACAAGTGTATATATGCAAACATGAGAAAACATCACATTGTTGTTCAAAATATACATGATTCTATGATTTGGTTCTATTTAATGTTGGTTTTTGAACAAGTGACATCTTCCTATGGTTCACAAGTGTCCTGCTAATTTTTCTCCTTGTAGTGTCCGTGTTTGTGTTTCATATGTGTTGCTAAATAATGTGGCTGAAATATATAATTGATAAGGCAACTCTTACATAGATTGCTTGGCTTCCATCTATATATTTTGTGATACTCTTTTTGCCATAACAAACTATTCATTATCACAATTTAACTTGAATGTACTCACACAACTTACGAGTATACATACAAGGTCAAGCACATTAGCATATGTAAAATCACATGTATAAAGATAAATATATGTAAAGTAGCAATTACACATAAACATATAACAAAGTATATATGTGTATGCATGTGTATATAATTCTATATATATGAATAATTAGAAAAGGAATAGGATGGTTTAAACATTAGAATATATTCAAATATATACACAAATATTTTACAGCTTTTTGTGTTAGCACAATTTAGTCTTCATCACATTAATTGTACAAAATGTGTATAACACCAAAGATGCATAGAGTGTATATATGTGTCTACATATCTATATATATATGTATATGTATGTATGTATGTATGTATGTATATATATATATATATGTATGCATGTATGTATGTATGTATATATATGTATATGTGGGTTGGTGGCGGTGGAGAATGTTGTCATAACGGGGAAGGCGAATGGTAAGTGTTCAACGTGGAACTTTGCAAATACATGGGTTGGAGGTGGTGGAGGTGGTCTCCTCAAAAGGCAGAAGATGAATGGTAAGTGCTGGCTCGCTCGATGGTTAATGCATTATGTGGTTTTTGTACGATGGAGGTGAACAAAGTAAATGCAGACGAATGAGGTAAATGTGATATTGAATGTAGCAGTCTGGGAAAGTATAATTTGATTAAGTTGCATTATGCAAGCAACAAATATATTTCCATATGTTTACATATATATATATATATGTGCATGTTTTACATGGGTATTTTTGCATAAATGATTAATTTATTGTTCATGCCTTTTGGGCTCTGCTTATTTTTCCTTTTGATAGCAGGTTGGAGGGTTTTAACATTGGTGTACTACAAAACTTGTGAGAAAGTATATAGGATTAATGCATTATGTGGTTGTTGTACTATGGTAGTGAATGAAGTAAATGCGGTTGGTCGAAGTAAATGCAATATTGAATGTAGCAGTGTCGGAAAGTATATTTTGATTAAGTTGCATTACATGTATATATATCTATACATGCATATATATATATAGATGTATATATATATATATATATATATCTATACATGCATATATATATATCTATATATGTATATATATATATATAGATGTATACATGCATATATATATATATATATATGTTCACATGTTGCCATCCAATATATGTATACATGTATATATATTTTATTGAAAATAAAAACCAAACCATGTGTATGGCAACAAAGATGCATAAAGTATATATATGTCTCTAGTTATGTATATATATGTATGTATGTATGTATGTATGCATATATATATATTATATATATATATATATATGTATGCATAGGAAAATCCAATTCGTGGATGTGCTGATGTATTGTATGTATGTATATATATATATATGCATGTGTATAGATATTTATATATGCATACATATATGTATGTATGTTTTACTAATAGATGAGTTACAATTCTCTCATTTCTGTATAATATGGAATGGAAGATATGCTATAGGACGGAGCAGAACATGACGATTTTAACAATGGTTTGCTACCAAACCAACACCACACTCGCTATTTGCACAATGAAACTTAATCAGTATATATGTATATGCATGTCTATATGTATATGTATATACGTATATGTGTATGTACATATATATGTGTGTGTGTGTGTGTGTGTGTGTGTGTGTGTGTGTGTTACATGATACTCTTTTCTGGTCATCTGTTCAAAGCTTCCTATATCAAAATGTAATTTTCCATTATTCTTTTTCTTTGTAAGGAAAGAAAATGTATTGGTTAAGTTGCACTATCCAAAGAGCCATTGTGGTGTTTCCTGCATATGAGGCTATTATAAGAATAGTCATCCTTGAGTCCATTCTATAACAGATTTGAGAGTCTTGAAATTGTTGTGATGTGAAGTTTGTAAGTCATTTTACATGGGTATTTTGTATAAATATTTTCTCCACAATATTGAATACCAAACAATGCAACTTAAATTTCCAATTAAGCTTGTGGTGCTATATGCATTTTGGATAAATTATTGCATCATATAATTGTTGCCATAACATAGAAAAAATAGGTGCTAGCTTTGAGAACTGGGTTTGAATAAAATTGATTTGGCAAGTTGCAAGGATAAACACATTTGTTGATGTTTATAGAGTTCTATTACAATTTCCCTGGTCATCTATATCTAAACATGGGTTGGGGGTGGTGGAGTTGGTGGCCTTGATATGTGGAAGTTGAGTGGTAAGTGTTTTTTCACACGAGGGTGGAGCTTAGCAATTACATGGGTTGGGGGTGGTGGAGTTGGTATCCTCAAACAAGGTAAATACAATATTCAATGTTGCAATATGGGATAGTATACTTTGATGAAGTTATACATATATACACTCTGTGCATCTTTGTTGTTATACACATTTTGTACTATTAGCCCCTTCATATCCCTATCAAAAATAGAATGCATATGCATTCTATATATTTGTAAATATTTTTGCATATACAAATGTCTTTGGTGGCTTTTAATTGAATATCTGTAAGATATTCACAATGGTAAAATGGCTATTCTGACAATGCAACTCAATCAATATATTTTCTTCCATATTCTTGAACACATATTCATTATGCCACAATACGTATTCTGACAATGCAACTAAATCAAAATATTTTCTTGCATATTTTGGAGTATACTTTCCCACACTGCAATATTCAATATCACATTCGCTTCCTGCTCTCATATTGCACCACAATTGGTGTATAAATACATATTCAACTTTCTATTTTATATTCAAAGATATACACATACATAGACATATAGTTGGCCTATGAATTCAAACTTGGAGTTACATTTTCTAGTAGCATATATTATAGAGAAATAGAGAAACTATAAAACAACCATGGATTCTAGGTTATTTGTGATTTAGCTATGATTTTTAACTGCTATTCATGGCAACAAGCATGAGCTTGATGCATAGAGGATTCATGAAACAATTGATGACATTAAGGAGAAGGGTGCCAACAACATGGAATATTTCGTGAAGCCTCTATGCATCAAGCTCATCACATGCAATTCATAAACATGGAACTATTTTTTCCTAATGAGCATAGTCTTTTTTCATTTACAAATCTATGTAATTGTGAACTTTTTCCCTTATCTGTTTCAACCTCCATTGAATAAATTGTTCTTTATGACATCCTTTATTCCAGCTACCTATAACAAACTCTTCATTACCATAGTTTGGTTGTTCTGTTCTCCATATTCTAGAGCTGATTTTACTACCGGGAAGAATAGACTAGACATTTTTTTAAAGAATGGAAGTCTCGAGAGAATTTGAAATCTATATAAAATAAGAAAACTATTACCAACAAACTATTATTTCTATTTCAAATATGAATATATATATATACACACACACACACACATGTATACATACATATATATATATATATATATACATCTATACATATATGTATATATGTATGCATCTATACATATATATACATCTATACATATAGTGGATGGCAAGTGTTGATATATGGTTTGGATCCATTGAATTTTTTATGGACGTACCATTCTTTTTTTGCTCAGGGGTTTGGTTACAACCCATGAGGCTTCACAATTTCAACATGGTAGGGAGGAGAACGACAATTGGTTTTGTGGCTTTGCCTATCACTATCATACATTGGTTGCTACAAATACACAACATATTCTATTCTTCCGACTACATTTCTCCATAGTAGTAGATAGGCTTGTCATCACATGTTTGCAATGGTGTAAAATCTCCAACTACATTCTATTTATATAGAAGGTAAGCCTATATGTCCTTTATCAATTCCTTATTTCACAAGTACATGTTAAATTGTTTTTAATAAATGATATAAGTACATATATTTTTTAAAATGTATAACACTGATTCCAACTAAAGAAACTTATCAGGTTATTGATATCAGATTTCCACAGCCTATTACAGTTCATAATTCTTATTTTTTGATATTTGATTGTGTTTTGGTTTTATGGGTGGGAAATCTATGTTCTTCCTTAGGCGTTTCCTGATAGCCCATGAGGTTGCATGGCCCAATACTGCAAGGTGGAGAGAAGACCTTCTCTCTTTCTGTTTAGACTACGTCTACTTGCAGCTACAAGGTATGTGTAGCTCCTATTTAGCACTTCTATTTTGCAAATATGCATGTTGTTTCTTCCTATCTTTCCATATATATATATATTTACACATTCAATCAGACTCCATGTTTTTTATTTTAATATGGTGACATCTCTTATTTTACAACTATGTGTGTAATCCTTTGTCATAAATCATACAACTATACATATTTTTTAAAAAGTGTATAGCAGTGATTTCAACTAAATAAAATTCTCAGGTTAATGCTTTGAGCTTTCAATAATGCATAATGCTTAAGATTTTTCATCGGAAAAGTATGCTCTGAGTTGGGGATTCCATGACAGGAAAGGTCACTGCATCACCCACTATGGTGGGGTGGAAAGCATGCTTCCTTTTCTTCTGTTCATACTACCACCAGTTGCACACACAACATATGCCTACATCTTATCTAACACTGCCCTTTAGAAAATATGAATGTAATATATTCATGTGTTTCCATCTGTACATTTGCACATTCATTGACGTCCTATGCTTTTGATTTTAATATGGTGCCCATGTGTATGGATGGAGAAATTGAAAATATATAGATATGTAGAGTGTTTGTTATTTGTTTGAATTTTTCGACGGGTTCTTCGTTAGCTGAGCCATCAACATGATTTGTTTATGTTTAACCTCAGAGACAAAAACATACAATAAGAAGATATTATTATAGAGAAATTGGGAAATTGTAACACACCTCTTAGTAAAACATGCATACATGTATTTATGCATATATACATATTTATACACATGTATATACCTATATATATCTGTGTGTGTGTGTGTGTGTTGCATGATACTCTTTTCTCATCATCTGTTCAAAGCTTCCTATAACAAGCTGTAATTTTCCATTGTTCTTTTTCTTTGTAAGGCAAGAAAATTTATTGGTTAAGTTACATTATCGAAAGAGCCATTGTGGTGTTTCCTACATATGACATATGTATATACATGTGTAAATATGTATATATATACATGTATGTATGTATATATATTATATATATACATGTGTAAAGATATGTATATATACATAAATATATGAGCATTGAGAAATTTTAATATTGCATTTACTTTGCCTACCGACATCGTGCAATGACACAACCCATTAGTCCTCACAACAACAAACACTCGCCATTCTGCTTCCCCGTATCGAGGACACCATTCTCCATCAACACCAACCCATGTAATTACTAAGGTCCACATCGCCACAAAAAAAACTAGTAGATTAAGTTTGTGGAATCTTCTGCCACAACACAAGTTGGTGAAATAGAGAAATCAAGAAATTGTAAGAGGTATTAAAATAACACTCACCAACCAAAAATTAGTAACCCTATCCATATTTTTTTGATGAAATAAAGAAGATTTAATTATAGTCTCTCCACTCCCAAAGACTGATAATCTCTTCCAAGTGTCAAAAATGGGTATAACGCAAAAGATAGAAACATAAAACAAAAAGACATTAACAATAGATTAATCATCTATGCAAAGCACCCATGTAAAAATCAATATAAGCCCACAAGCCTCATTGAAATTTTGAGCTACATCACCACAAATAGCATACACATAACTACAATTTCCCTATTTATCTATAGCATACAACCCTCAACCCTGCACATAGATAACTACAATGTCTCCTATGGTAATGGCTGCAATGCAAAGACACACACACATAACCAAAACAATAGTATTATATTCATCTGCTACGAAACCATCATCACAATTGTTGTTTGCATAATGAAACTTAATCAAAGTATACTTTCCCAGAATGCTACATTTAATATCGCATTTACTTCATCCGTCCACATTTACTTCGTCCACTTCCATCATACACCAACCAACCCACATAATTAGCAACGCCCATGTATAAACCCAAAGATTCACAACCATAACTATAAACATAAAACAAGGGAAACAAAAATTACTGACCCCAACCATATTTTTTTGACAATAGGAAGAATATTTTACTAGAAATTCCCCAAAGTGGCATTAAATAGAGCTCCTAAACCCAATATGTGGCAATAATCTGTGCACAAAAAACAACACCCCATACACTTAATTCAAAATTCATCCTACATCAGCTAGCCCTAAATATTATAGACAAATAGAGAAATTGTAAAAGAGGTTTTAGAATAACACTCAACAACAAAAAATTACTAACCCTAACCATATTTTTTTGACAAATCAAAGAGGCTTTATTGGTATTTCTCCACACTGAGCTCCCCATCAGCTGGCCATATCCTCATTGCCAACAAATGCAAAATAGGGATTGTCCTGCAATATGTGTTACAATGCCTTTATTTCTCTATAATATTTAGTTGTAGGGAATCTAACTTCAATTTACGATTAAGTTTGTGGTATTC